>SJYQ01002036.1:227127-250893 GCA_006410935.1 Redunca redunca | reverse complement strand
AAAAAAAAAAAAAAAAAAACAAGTAAAATCTTAACCAGTCAAAACAGTGAGATTCATATAATTTGGTATGTGAATAAGGGACATTGCCAAAACATTGCTTTATAATACTTTAATTTCATACTTCCTACTGAAACAGTCAGATCTTCAGCAGAATTCTGATGCTTTTCATTGAAGAATTTTTCTAAGAGCTTCAATGAACATTTGAAGACTCAGTTGAGGATAAGGTAGTGCAATATTTAAAATAATATACCTTTTTATTAGTTTAAACTTTAGTTCCTATAGCCTATGAAACGATACAATTTTCCCTCCTGTCTTAACCGTCATTAGCCTTTTAAAGATTTTAGACATTGATTTATTGGTTGATTGATAGATGCATGGACAGCTAAATACAAAACTGTTCATTCCAAATCTCATAGTTTGTTGCCATCATTTACTTGGGATCTTGCACCGTCAAATGAAAGGATCAGAGAGTTATAGGGTAGAGTCATTGGTGAATGGGGGCAGAACAGCCTACAGGGAAAATTCAATTCAGTTCAGTTCAGTCACTCAGTCGTGTCTGACTCTTTGTGACCCCATGAATCGCAGCACGCCAGGCCTCCCTGTCCATCACCAGTTCCCAGAGTTCACTCAGACTCACGTCCATCGAGTCAGTGATGCCATCCAGCCATCTCTTCCTCTGTCATCCCCTTCTTCTCCTGCCCCCAATCCCTCCCAGCATCAGAGTCTTTTCCAATGAGTCAACTCTTTGCATGAGGTGGCCAAAATACTGGAGTTTCAGCTTTAGCATCATTCCTTCCAAAGAAATCCCAGGGCTGACCTCCTTCAGAATGGACTGGTTGGATCTCCTTGCAGTCCAAGGGATTCTCGAGAGTCTTCTCCAACACCACAGTTCAAAAGCATCAATTCTTCTGTGCTCAGCCTTCTTCACAGTCCAACTCTCACATTCACAGATAACCACTGGAAAACCATAGCCTTGACTAGACGGACCTTAGTCAGCAAAGTAATGTCTCTGCTTTTGAATATGCTATCTAGGTTAGTTATAACTTTTCTTCCAAGGAGTGAGCGTCTTTTAATTTCATGGTTGCAGTCACCATCTGCAGTGATTTTGGAGCCCCCAAAAATAAAGTCTGACACTGTTTCCACTGTTTCCCCATCTATTTCCCATGAAGTGATGGGACCGGATGCCATGATCTTCATTTTCTGAATGTTGAGCTTTAAGCCAGCGTTTTCACTCTCCTCTTTCACCTTCATCAAGAGGCTTTTTAGCTTCTCTTCACTTTCTGCCATAAGGGTAGTGTCATCTCCTTCCTTAAACCCAAATACCATCAGAAATCAAGAAATTCCTACATCTTCCCTATGTATCTATACTAGTATTTAAGAGGCAGTTTTACTAATATTTGCCTTCTGATCATCTCCACAGAGATCTTGGTCAGCTGTTTTCATTTTACAGTTCTGGGGTAAAACAGAAGCTGTTGCTGCTTGTTCTATTCAGGAGCCTTAGGTCCTGATTTTTAGAAATAAAACAGAGAAGAGGAAAAAAACAGTTCATTCAAGCACAACATCCACTTACTAAATATTGGTAGTGCCTTTTATTTTGAAGCAAGTTCAAATATCATTTGGTTTATCTAAGGTGATAGAACATCCATTTTTAAATTTATTATGATATAGCTGCCTTACAATGTTGTGTTAATATCTGCTGTACACCAGAGCTATCAGCCATATGTATACATATGTCCCTTCCTCTCGGGTCTCTCTCCCTCCCCCAACCCATCCCACCCATCTGGGTCACCAAAGTGCACCAAACTCAGCAGGTTCCCATTACTCAGCCATAAAAAGAAATGAAATTGGGTCATTTATTGTGACGTGGCTGGACCTAGATGTGTCAGACAGAGTGAAGTAAGTCAGAACAGACTTAATAAAGTGCATCTGGGCTGCACTTGGGTATTATACTAATTTAGCATCATACTGGCTGATATTGCTGCCCCACTGGAATCACCTCTACGAGGAAGAAGCACTTATTTCCCAGCTGCCTTAGTCTCTGGGCTGATAACAGTTGATAGCTGATTTCTGAGAATTGGACTTGGTGATGGGAGCCTGTGAAGGCTGTATCTTTTTCCCAGGTATCCCACACTTTAGGACTGACTGATTCTGGTATGCTATAGGGCAGCCCCTCTTGCCTCTAAGTGGTATAAGTCTGCAGTGTATTTTTAACAGTCCAGAAATCTCTGAGGTGGGATCAATCTAACACAGTGATGTGTGAGAGCCACCTTGCACTGAAACTGATTAAGGTTTCCTTTAAATTCTGTTCAGTGACATCATGTGTGTAACTTAAAACTGACTATGGTAACAGTATTTATGCCACAGAAAGAGATACATTTTAAAAATAACAGTTTCTTTTCTTCTTTTTTCTCTTTGTATTGTCTCCTAGAACCACTTACTAGCACATAACTGAACCAAACCCTCATCTTTGACTAGATTATTTTTATGCTGTGTCCTCCTTCCTTCACTTCAAAAGGTTTCACCTGAGAAGATACCCTCAACACTCATTTACAATAAAAATTACAATTGTGGACTGTTTCTAGGGAAACTGACCTAAGAGAAGTACCTGCTGTGTACCAGTTGCCATACTGCACGTGTGACATAATTCTTAGGATTTGTGTTGTTGTTGAGTCGCTAAGTCATGTCTGACTCTTTGCGATTCCATGGACTGTAGCTCACCTGGCTTCTTTGTCCATGGAATTTACCAGGCAAGAATACTGGAGTGGGTTGCTGTTTCCTTCTCCAGGGGATCTTCCTGAACCAGGGATCAAGCCCGCATCTCCTGAATTGGCATGTGGTTCTTTATGGCTGAGCTACCAGGGAAGCCCAGTTTTCAGTGTACTGCTTTGAAAAAGTTACTACTTTGATTTTCTAGATGAGCAAAGTAAGCTTTATGTAGCTTGTAAAATGTCTCCAAAGTGCATATCCTTTCTAATCTGTCATACTATGTCTAAAAGATGAAAAGAACATTAAAAGATCACCTAGTCCAGTCCTTTGTCTTTTGGTATGGCTTTATGTAAAATATTCAGGAAAATTGATTATCCTTCCTACTTTAAATGGGTGGAGGTTTCTAATGATGAAAGTAAATCAGTTTAAGCAAAGGTGACAGCTATTTAAAGATGTATTGTGAGAGAAATATTGTACTTTGTCCTGAAAAAGATGATTTTGGGTTTTCTGCAGTATCTAGTCTTTTGTCAAGACTGTCATTTACATTTCTGCTGTTTTACTCTTAAGTATTACCGTCAAGTTCAAATACTGTGATTTACTCATGGTTAAAAGACAAAAGTGATTGTACATCTTCTGGAGCATGATTGTAGTAAAACTAGACACCACCCAGAATATTTGATCTCATCAGCATTTTAGAATAAAAACAGGTCTTTTTCTAGCCTTTTAAGTTAGTAAAAAGAAATAAAGTATTCTTTTCAATTATTATTTACACTTAAAAAATGAATATCATTGAGACAAAGATGATATAGATTTTATGCCATCTTTATGGAGGAATTTATATTTTAAAATGACAGATATATGCATTGGCTTACAAATTTGTCCAACAAAAAGTGCTTGCTTTTTGACAGTATTGATGGTATGATTTAATAGTACTGATGATAAATCTAGGCATTTTGTCAATATCTTTCTGTTTTTCCAGTCAGCCCTAGAATGTTTCTTGGTTTTTTAGAGGTTATGAATTTGCCAAATATCTTTCTTGAAGACATTTTTTGTTAGTTATAGAAACAAAACTACAGATACACATTTTTTGTTTATTTTATATCTCATTAGGAAATACATAAATTAACTTTTCTAATAATGATTGAATCAGATATTGTATTAAACCTCTAATCATAGCCCAACTTATCCTCTGCTGCTACTGCTGCTAAGTCACTTCAGTCGTGTCCAACTCTGTGCAACCCCATAGATGGCAGCCCACCAGACTCCCCCGTCCCTGGGATTCTCCAGGCAAGAACTCTGGAGTGGGTTGCCATTTCCTTCTCCAATGCATGAAAGTGAAAAGTGAAAGTGAAGTCGCTCAGTCGTGTCCAACTCTTAGCGACCCCATGGACTTCAGCCTACCAGGCTCCTCCTTCCATAGGATTTTCCAGGCAAGAGTACTGGAATGGGGTGCCACTGCCTTCTCCGACTTATCCTTTAACTTTTACTAAAATATTACTAATTTTCTCTAGTACTCTCTAGGCAAAAAAAAAAAAAAAACAAAAACAAAAACAAAAAACTAAGTGGTTAGATAGGGTCAACTTTAAACACAAATGAATTTAGCACATCGAGTTTCCATTTTTAGTATGCTACAACAAATACTACATAGTTAAAATTCAATTGGCCAGAATTATTTTTTCATAGAATATTGTAATGTGTGGGCTTTTCTAGGTTTTATTTGTCCTCTGGTTGACAGGGGAAAAGTTGGTGTATTTGTTAAAGTGTAAAACACAGAATGATTTCTAAGAAAATAGATTTTATTGCTTGTATTAACTGCCTTTATGTCCCAGGAATTTATATTTTTCAGCAGCATGTCATGATAAAAACCATTCTAAGGTGTTATCTTACTTATATTTCTCAATAATGTGTTATAATAAATTATATAGTATAGTGATTATTGATGCTTTTGAATTGTGGTGTTGGAGAAGACTCTTGAGAGTCCCTTTGACAGCAAGGAGATCAAGCTAGTCTGTCCTAAAGGAAATCAACTCTGAATATTCATTGGAAGGATTGATACTGAAACTGAATCTCTAATACTTAGGCCACCTGATGTGAAGAGCTGATTCATTGGATTCCCCTGATTGGAATTCCCCTGATGCTGGGAAAGAGTGAGAGCAAGAGCAAGGGTGTGTGGCAGACGATAGCATACTGACTCAATGGGCATGAGTTTGAGCAAACTTCAGGATCCAGTGAAGGACAGGGATGCCTGGTGTGCTACAGTCCATGCTGCCGCAAAGAGTTGGACACAACTTAGCAAATGAACAGCAGCAACAATTATTGAAAATGTTAGTGATCTTAATTTTTAATATAAAAGATTACATTTGTTTTTGAAAGATAACCCATAAAAATCAGAATTGTGGTTCATAGTTTATTTCTGTTGATTTTACAACTTATTTTTATAATGGGCATCATCATATTTTGTTTCTAAACCCAAAATAAAATTCAGAAGTTTGTTGGTTTACTGAAGGTAACACAGATTGTAATAAAGACTAGTGTTTTGAACACTTTACTTGCCCCAAACAATATAGAAGGATTGTTATAGGAAAACAGTTCTATTATTTATTTGTTCTTAGTGGATTTTATTACTAGTCTAAAAATTAAAAAATCAGTTGAATGCAAGTTGTTTTCTATCTAGTGCCTGTGGTGTCTCATTTTCCTATCTCTTTCTATTCGTTATTCACTAGTAAATCACCTTGCAAATGAATTTGCAATGTAAACTGCCATGTCAGTTCCTTGGCATGGTCACTCTAGGTTGAGCATTGGCTTAAACTTTATTAATTAAATGTCCATGAAGAAGGGTCTTAATGTTAGTGAAGTGATATATTTGCAAGTTATATCTTTTCCTTTGATAATTTTTGTACTTTGCCATTGACAGTCTATCTTTGAAAGCTCTGATTGCCTGGCATCAAGTTCTAGCTCCTTTACTTACTAGATGTGAGATGTTGGGCAAGTCACTTAAAGAGAATAGAATTAGGAGGGTATTAGAATCTACCTTAAATGGTTTCTGTGACTGTTAGGTGGATCAGTACTTAAGGTAAAAAGGTCATAGAACAATTTATGGTACAGAGTAAATATTATGTGAGTGTGTTTTCTTCATCAGTTTCTAAAGTTAGGTACCCTTTGATGTAAGCTCTATTTACAACATATTTATCATGAGAAGAATAGAGCAAATAATAAATATATTGAACTATTAATATATTCTCACTATGGGCTTCCCTTGTGGCTCAGCTGGCAAAGAATCAGCCTGCAATGCAGGGGACCTAGGTTCAATCCCTGGGTTGGGAAGATCCCCTAGAGAAGGAAAAAGCTCTATTCTTATTATCAGTTCAGTTCAGTCGCTCATTGTACGGCTCTTTACGACCCCATGAATTGCAGCACACTAGGCCTCCCTGTCCATCACCAACTCCCGGAGTTCACTCAAACTCATGTCCATCGAGTCGGTGATGCCATCCAGCCATCTCATCCTCTGTCATCTCCTTCTTCTCCTGCCTCCAATCCCTCCCAGCATCAGAGTCTTTTCCAACGAGTAAACTCTTCGCATGAGGTGGCCAAAGTATTGGAGTTTCAGCTTCAGCATCAGTCCTTCCAAAGAACACCCAGGACTGATCTCCTTTAGAATGGACTGGTTGGATCTCCTTGCAGTCCAAGGGACTCTCAAGAGTTTTCTCCAACACCACAGTTCAAAAGCATCAATTCTTCGGCACTCAGCTTTCTTCACAGTCCAACTCTCACACCCATACGTGACCAGTAGAAAAACCATAGCCTTGACTAGACAGACCTTTGTTGGCAAAATAAAGTCTCTGCATGATCATAAAATTCAGATCAGCATCTTGGGCAAGCTGTCTACTTCTGATGTCTTCTTCTCATCCTAGTGTCGTTCTCACTATAGTGGTGTTGATATACTTGTTTGACACAGGGTTGCCATAAACCTTTAATTTATAATAAAAGCAATTTCTGTGAAACACAATAAAGCAAATAACAATAAAATCAGGTGTGCCTGTACGCATATCTAATATTAATGAATAGTCATTGGGTGTTAGGATTAAAGCCCCATCCACCCTCTAAGCCACAAAAATTTCTCCTCTCCATTAATCAGATACTTGAACATCTATTCATTCTGCCATTGGTAGACCATACAAGAATATAAAGTATGCAAAAACAGTAATAAATCTGCTAAACTGTCAAGAAAATAGTTGTTATAGAAGCTATGGATGTTACTCTGCAGAAGAAAAAACTAGCTCTCTCTATATATACAGGTTCTAATTTTAAACCTCTCAATTTAGCAATGAGTAAAAAATTATTGTTTTCAAATGGATGTGCTTTTTTTCCATTATAAATTTATCTTCTGTCTGAGTTTTAAGGGACAGGAAGTTAGAAGAGGCAAGTGTGGAAGGCAGTTGTTGAGGGACAACAGATTTGCCAAGAAATTATATCCAAGAATTAAGGAGGGGCAGTAAGCATTAGCTGCTGCATTAGAACAGTACCCTGCCATTTAGCAAAGGAGCAACTCAACTCAGATAGATTTGTTGTTCAGTTGCTAAGTCATGTCCAAGTCTTTGGGACCCATGGACTGCCCCATACCAGGCCTCACTGTCCTTCACTATCTTCTGGAGTTTACTCAGATTCATGTGCATTGAGTCAGTAATGCCACCTAACCATCTCATCCTCTGCCACCCTGTTCTCCTGCCTGTCCCTTCTTTGGGGCATCTTCCCAGCTCAGGAACTGAACCCCGGTCTCCTGCATTACAGACAGATTTTACCCTCTGAGCTCGTATTGAGGTTAGAATCGGTCTAAGAAGACAGAAAATCAAAATGTGGTCCAGTGATTGAAATCCATGCTGGTGATGACTGAGTGGACAGAACACCAAACACGTTACCAGTCAGGTTGGTTTAAGCCCGTTGTATTTTGGAAGGGAATTTTATTTAAAAAATTCATAAATAGTAATTTTTAATGGATTCTTTTTTTAACAGACTTACAGACTCAGAAAACAAATTTATGTTTATCAAAGGGGAAAGACTGTGGGGAAGGAATAAACTGGGGGTTTGAGATTGACATATACACACTATTATATTTAAAATAACCTACAAGGACCTACTATATGGCACAGGGAACTCTGCTCAGTATTTTGTGATAACTTAAATGGGAAAAGGACTTGAAAAAGAACAGGTACATGTGTATGTCTAATTGAATCACTCTGCTATACACCTGAAACTAACACAAATTGTTAATCAACTATACTCCCATATGACATAAAAGTTAAACAGATTATTCTTTTTTATTTTTTGTTGGAAGATAATTGCTTAAAATACTGTGTCTAGCCAGATTATCCTTATATAACATCCAAATATCTGTAAAGCCCATTTAAATAGTATTTCTTATGTATGTTTGATATTGCAGAAAGGAATCAGTGANAGTGAGCAAACATTTGCCTGTCATTTGTATGACTGATTGCTAGTAACTTATTTCAGAACTTTCTTTTAGAGGCTACTAATTCTGATCATGTTTCTACTATTACAACTGTAGTTGTATAGATGTCTAAAAGGGAATTAATTATGGCTTGGATAATACCTGACATCTCCAGAATTATCAAGACATTATTTGGAGCATTTTTAGTCCTATACATAAGAATTTCATAGAAGGGCCAATGAGAGGTTAATTATTTCCAAAGTAGTCAGTTCACTCAAGGAATTTCAAATGCACACATTTTGCAGCTATACACACTTTAAACCATGCCTAATTCTTCCATGAGAACTAAGCTTTTGTTTTGTTCTTAAGTTGCATTGGTTTCCCTGGGTATGGTGTCTAATTCTCTTAAATCCCTTCACATTCTTCTTATCCAGTGCCAGGAAGTATCTTCACATCTAGAATAGGGAAGGGGCTTCCTTGTAGTCCTGTATATAAAAGAGGCTGCAGTGTAGTGATCAGACACTGGGAGCTGTTAGCAACTTTTTTTCTAATATCAGAAGATTTTTGCCATTGATGCCTTGGGTGTCCAAGCTCCTTTTCTAAAAGACCAGCTTTACTAATACAACTCTAATGTATAAACTTCTGCATTAACTCTTGGTGTTACAAATGGTAGAGAAAGCAAATTTGTTGTGAAATGAAGACATTCCAGTCTAGGTGCACGTGCCAAGCTCAGTGTCTTGTTTCCCTCCCATGCTTTATACATTTCCCCCTCCCACCTTTAATACTTTGAATAGTATGAAATTCAGGCTAATTTTTCATGTGTTAATAGACTTTCAAGTGGGCAGGGGCTTTTAGGCATCACAAATATTAACTTGAGATGCCTGTAATCTTTTATATTATGCAACCCTCCTCATATATACATAAATTATGTCTTTCAAAGTTGCAAGACTTAAATGTCATTTATTTTGGGTGAGGTATTGGAAAGTAGAGAAGAGTTTTACAAATATACATTGCATTTATCTTGCAAATTATTTTCTCATAAGAACTGGGGTGAGTTGGAGTACATAGAAAGCTTTAGGCATAACATTAAAGAATTTTCACTATAATGGCCAGTTATCGACACAGTCTACTTTCTAAAGAAGCAAAGACTACTGTGGGCACCTCACTAGATGAAATATGTAATTGAGCTTCTAAAATTATGCAGGTGAAAAGAAATTGATTTAGTTAAGCACTTTATGCAATAGCTTTTTACTCACCAGACTTGAAAAAAATCACTCACAAGCAAAAGAAGTGGAAAAACCTTATCTGTAAACCCAGTCTGCACTAATGGTTGATATGTAAATATGTAGATTTCCATTCAATTTTATACCTAAAATGAAACTGAAATAGAAAAATGCTTCATTTTTCAGTAAAATGGTTCTACCTATTATGTGAGCAAATTCCATCTAAGTCAAGGATAGAAAAGGACTTAGACTAAGTGCAGAGTAGAGATTTGCAAATAATTAGGCTCACACAAATTCTAGTTCATAAACAGAGTTCACAATAACACATTTGGAGGTTTGCATTTATTCATGTCACCTGCCTCATTTCCTGGCTAAACCCCAAAACACAGTGTTGGTGCCCACTTCAATAAATTAGCAGGAATTCAAGCATCATCCTGTAGCCAAACTCATGTAATTAACTCTATATTATCCATGTGTTCATTAATTCTAAGATGATTTCCCTTTGCCTCTGTGCATACCTCTAAAAGCCTGCTCCTCCTGTCAGCTGATGTCTACTTAGGGAATGTGGTCTGATTTTAATATTTGCCTGAGTAATGTATAATTAGCATAGCTACTAATCTGCAATGCAGTACATTTGTGGCCAAAAAGAAAGATGGTTTTAATTTATATCATCTCTGGCTCCTTGCTGTTAGCTTATGTTATTGAGAATTTATTGAACCCTTGTAAATTCTATAGCCTTTGGGGGCAAGTTTCTGTATTTCCTCCAGGCTCAGTGATTGATGCTTTCTGAATCCATAGCCTGGTTTTTTAAGCCCACCCAGATTTATTTTAATCTCTTGGAACATGCTTATTTGTATAACCAAGCAAGTGGAAAGTTTCTCCATTCTAGTTGCCTAATCTTCCATTTACTAATTGCTTGATTCAACATTTTCTTCCAATCTGAGAAGCATTTCTTGTTTATGTTACAGCACGATCATCTTTGCAGGTGTGTTTTCTCCCAATTAAGCAATGGAATAATACAGTTGATAGATGAATGGCTGACTGCTGTGTGGCTGTTGCAGCAATGAGTATTGGAAGAGAAGTAAGAATTCCTTGTCTAATGATGTGGAAACAGACAAACATATTTAGTTTTGTAGTGCCTCCATGAGCCTTTAGAGTTCTCAGGTGGGATGCGTTATCCACAGAAATTTCAGTGATTTTCCTTGCAGCTGTTTAAGCATGTTTTCTCTTTTAAAAGGATTTAATTTATTTTTGCAATCACAGAATACTTCCCCAGTATTTTATACTTTTTAATTTTCAAGTGGCCAGAGGAACAAGACATAGGGAAGATGATGAAATAGAAAGCCAAAAGTTGTTTGCCTTATTCACGGTGTCACAGTGGATTGATGCAGCATCGAGAAAAACATTAAAATGATTTAGATTTATGTAATCATGTACTGTAAAGTTGGATGCTTGAGAGTGCCTGTGAGTATGTGTATTCAGTCGGGTCTGACTCTGTGACTCCGTGGACTGTAGCCTTCCAGGCCTCTCAGTCCATGGGATTTTCCAGGCAAGAATAGTGGAGGGGGTTGCCATTTCCTCCTCTAGGAAATCTTCCAAGCTCAGGGATTGAACCTGTGTCTCCTGTTTCTCCCGCATTGCAGATGTATTCTTTACTGTTTAAGACATCGGGAAAGTCCCCACGCTTGATTGAGAGTGACTATTGGAAAATGATGATTGCCAAAGAAATAAAAGAAAGTTGCAGTCATCCTCAGATAATGGTCCTTCTTATCAAGATTTGATTTGGTTTGAGAATTAATGTTTTTCTAAATGATAAAGAAATAGCTGTATAGCCAAGCTGTGTAAGACTTTGAAAGCTTGAATTGTTTTACTTTTTAAAAAATTAAAAACACAATCCTTTTGGGCCTCTAACTACTTAAGAGACTTTCATAGCCTTTTATATTCTGGAGGAAACAGGTAAAAGAAAACCTTTGTGAAGAGTTGCCTTCCAGGATGACTTTTTTAAATCCTTTACTCAAACTCAGAAGCAAATTTCTTAAAAAGAGATTTCTTACATTTACAAAATTCACAAAACAGAATTGAGAATGCATGTTGAATGCAAAGTACAAAAATAATTTCATTTCTTTATGTACTATAGAAATAATTGATAACAAAAATGCTGTAATGTGTAGTATAATCTATGTAAATCTGTAAATAGAATTTGAGAAATTCATTAATTTTAATAATAAAGATTAATTTCTCTGGCCAGAACAGACCACAGTTTTATTTCAGTGGTATTATATGAATGCATCAAGTAATTAATGATCAATATAGTATTAGACGTAAGTGTGTTTTATACCCTCAAATAGAGTACAGTATGGATAGATGCAAAGGGTTATATTTTGTAGTATTGCCCATAAGAACAAAAGATTATCTGGTCTGAAAGCTCTCCGGTATTTATTGTTATTCTCTGCCACTTTTCTGCACTGAAATTCCTCTTATGACAGAAACATAAAATCATGGAAATAATACAAGCTTTAGAGCAGACAGACCTGACTTTGTGTCTGTACTCATCATTTGATAGCTGTGTGACCTTCATCAGATTTTCAATCTGTCCGAAACTCAGTTTCTTAATTTTTTTAATATTTATATTTTAATTGATTGATGATTGCTTTACAATATTGGTTTGATTTCTATCATACATCAACATGAATTAACCATAGGTGTAATTGTGTCCCTTCGCTATAACTTCCTTCCCTGCTTACTGTAAAGATTAAATGAAATCCTTATTTTTACTTAGAAATACAGTTGGTTTATTGAAAAAACATGTAAAGGATATATGATGTCACAGGACTGCCATTAGTAGTTATAATTATTATGAATATTATTTTGCTTATTATGTAAGAGGTACAATAAGGTCTGTGTTCAGAGCTGCCTACATTCAGTCAGTGAGCAGTGTATGTGTAGCATGTGAGAGGTGCTTGACTGTGTTCCCACGGCAATCAATAGTGCAAAAAAATGAATAGAATGACACCCTCTTTCTTGCTTTATAAGGCACCTTAGGTTCCTCAGAGAATTTAATAGAGTGTGCCCATCTGCCTTAAGTGTCCAGGGAATTCCTAAAGGAAATTGTTGACAGTAGATAGTAGCATACCAGAAGGAAAATGGAACTCCTGGAACTTCACCTCTTGGGGATTCTATTTACTTCTCCATGAGGTGGGGATAAGTAGCCCTTATCTCATAGGGTTAAATACTTCAAGGCTACCTAAGCATAAATGACAGCAGGCTGTTTTCTTATAGATTTACTGACAGTGTGCTGAAACAAGCATACCATTTCCATTTAAAATAATCCAATAAAAATATATTATGCACCTAAATATCTACCACGATATCTTGTATCTTGGGCTTTATACAAAGTAAAGGTCTCTGCCTGTACTAGTTCTCTATTGCTATATAAACAAATAACCACCATTAGTATGACCTAAATCAAATCCCTTATGATTATACAGTGGAAGTGACAAATAGATCCAAGGGATTCGATTTGATAAACAGAGTGCCTGAAGAACTATGGATGGAGGTTCATGACATTGTATAGGAGGCAGTCATCAAGACCACCCCCAAGAAAAAGAAATACAAAAAGGCAAAATTTTTGTCTGAGGAGGGCTTACAAAAAGTTGTGAAAAGAAAAGAAGCAAAAGGCAAAGGAGAAAAAGAAAGATAAACCCATTTGAATGCAGAGTTCCAAAGAACAGCAAGGAGAGATTAGAAAGCCTTCCTCAGTGTTCATTGCAAAGAAGAGAGGAAAACAATAGAATGGGAAAGACTAGAGATCTCTTCAAGAAAATTAAGGATACCAAGGGAATATTCCATGCAAAGATGGGCTCAATAAAGGACAGAAATGGTATGGACCTAACAGAAGCAGAAGATATTAAGAAGAGGTGGCAGGAATACACGGAAAAACTATACAAAAAAGGTCTTCGTGATCAAGATAACCATGATGGTGTGATCACTCACCTAGAGCCAGACATCCTGGAATGCAAAGTCAAGTGGGCCTTAGAAAGCATCACTAGAAACAAAGCTAGTTGAGGTGATGGAATTCCAGCTGAGCTATTTCAAATACTAAAGATCATGCTGTGAAAGTGCTTCACTCATATGCCAGAAAATTTGGAAAACTCAGCAATAGCCAGAGGACAGGAAAAGGTCAGTTTTCATTCAAATGCCAAAGGCAATGCCAAAGAATGTTCAAACTACCACACAATTGCTCTCATCTCTAGCTAGCAAAGTAATGCTCAAAATTCTCCAAGCGAGGCTTCAAAGGTACGTGAACAGTGGACTTTCAGATGTTCAAGCTGGATTTAGAAAAGGCAGAGGAACCAGAGATCAAGTTGCCAACATCCACTGGATCATCAAAAAATCAAGAGAATTCCAGAAAAACATTTACTTCTACTTTATTGACTATTCCAAGCCTTTGACTGTGTGGATCACCACAAACTGTGGAAAATTCTTCAAGAGATGGGAATACTAGACCATCTTACCAGCCTCCTGAGAAATCTATAGGCAGGCAAAAAAACAATAGTTGGAATTGAAACAGTAGACTGGTTCCTATTTGGGAAAGGAGTATGTCAAAGCTATATATTGTCACCTGCTTATTTAACTTTTATGCAGAGTACATCATAGGAAATGCAAGGCTGAATGAAGCTCAAGCTGGAATCAAGATTGCTGGGAGAAATATCAATAACCTCAGATATGCAGATGGCACCACCCTAAAAGCAGAAAATAAAGAGGAACTAAAGAGCCTCTGAAAGTGAAAGAAGAGAGTGAAAAAGTTGGCTTAAAGCTCAACATTCAAAAAACTAAGATCATGGCATCTGGTCCCATCACTTCATGGGAAAAAGATGGGAAAACAGTGGAAACAGTGAGAGACTTTATTTTCTTGGGCTCCAAAATCACTGTAGATGGTGACTGTAGCCATGAAATTAAAAGATACTTGCTCCTTGGAAGAAAAGCTATGACCAACCTAGACAATATGTTAAAAAGCAGATGCATTACTTTGCTGACAAAGGTCTGTCTAGTCCATGCTATGGTTTTTTCAGTAGTCATGTGTGGATGTGAGAGTTAGATTGTAAAGAAAGCTGAGCACTGAAGAACTGATACTTTTGAACTGTGGTGTTGGAGAAGACTCTTGAGAGTCCCTTGGACTGCAAGGAGATCCAACCAGTCAATCCTGAATTCTGAATATTCATAGGAAGGACTGATTCTGAAACTGAAGCTTCAATTCTTTGGCCACATGATTGCAAAGAACTGACTCCTTGGAAAAGACCCTGATGCTGGGAAAGACTGAAGGCAGGAGGAGAAAGGGTCATCAACTCAATGGACATGAGTTTGAGCAAACTCTGGGAGTTGGTGATGAATAGGGAAGCCTGGTGTGCTGCAGTCCATGGGGTCATGAAGAGTCGGACACGACTGCATGCCTGAATTGAACTGAGCTGTTTAAAGGAATGCACATTCAGTATGCCACAGTTTCCATGTATTTGGCATGTTTTAACTGGGTCCTCTCTTTAGGGCCTGGGTTCCATCCCTGGGTCGGGAGGATCACCTGGAGAAGGAAATGGCAACCCACTCCAGTATTCTTGCCTGGAGAATCCCAAGGACTGAGGAGCCTGGTGGGCTGCAGTCCATGGGGTCACAAAGAGTCGGACACGACTGAGTGACTTTACTTACTTACTTACTTAAAGCTGAAATTAAGGTCTTTTTATGTGTTCTTATGTCATCCTTTGATTATAGAAGGACTCACTCCTGAACTTTTTCAACTTGTTAGCAGAATTCATTGCAGACCAAGGTCTGCATTTTGTGTTGGTTCTCTGAAGAGGAAGTAGGTGGGGATTGCTCTTTATTCCTAGAGGCTACCTTGAGGTCCCGGCTACGTGGTATCTGCATAGGCAGTTTGCACTATCCCTATTTACTATCTTCTAGGACAGCAAGAAAATCGCTAACACTGTATGTATTCTTAGGCTTAGTTGCTCAGTTGTGCCCAACTCTTTGTAACCCCATGAGCTATAGCCCACAAGGCTCCTATGTCCATGATGATTCTTCAGGCAAGAAAACTGGAGTGGGTTGTCATGCCCTTCTCTAGGGGATCTTCCCAACCCAGGGATTGAACTCAGGTCTCCTGCACTGCAGGTGGGTTCTTTACCCGCTGAGCCACCAGGGAAGCCCCTCAAATAGTGTACCCTCTGCTAAGGCCTCCTTAGGTCAGGGCTACCCCAGAAAGGATAACCCCTCTTAATTTGACTCAGAAATGAATCGATTAGTAATTTACTCATGGGAGTGATCTTTTATCACATTGACTAGTAATTTTTGAGGCATACTCAAAAAGTAGAGATTGGGCAGAACCTAACATGGAGGAGAGGAACCTTGGGAACCATGTTAAATTTTCCTTATCAAATTGCTTATGAATTGGCACTTTGTTTTTTGATAACTGAATTTTTTAAAAGAGTATGCTGGGAAAGCCATAATTTTTGACTGTTTAGTTCTCTCATGTGGAGTTTATATAGGAAAACTCACCTTTTTTGGTGACATGAAAATACACATGGAAACCTCTGAGCGGTTCTGTGATGCCATTGGGCTTACTCTGCTTTGTTAACTCTTGATTAGTCTAAAATGACATGATGTTAATTTAATTGTATCTCATTGGCTGCTGATATGGATAAAGATTTTTCTAATGTTTTACCATTTGTCTTGTTTTGATTCTGTAATGGGCAAGCTGCTCAGGTGCTTCTTACTCTATCCTCTTGCTGCTCAAATATTTGTGGAATACAGAAAATACTTTGATGAATTAAGTTCCTATTCAGTCTGAATTTCTTGATTTCTAAAAAACACGAATTAGTAGGTTTGGGGGCTTTAGGCTTCAAAAGGAAAGGTGGATTCATGTTCCAGCTCTATGACTACATTACTCTGTACCTAAAGGGAAACCACTGTGTTTCTGAAGCCCCAATTTACCATATATAAAATGAGGCATCACCTCTGATGCCAACATTTGATATCCTTATTGGCATTACTTATATAAATTTGAGATTTTCTTTTAAAGAAAAGTGCTTTCTGTGTTTTTGTGTAGAAATTTGACCTTCATAAGATGATTAGCATTTGAAAACAAAGTTGCAAGTAATTATGGATTTACATGACAAAAATTTTAAAGATGTAGAATACTAATGTGCAATATTATAGCAGAAAAAAGTAGGCTGAATATATTTTCAAAAAGAACATTACTGGATAAGTTTTAAAATGTGATAAAAAAAAAAAAGTGTTGACCTTCAGGAGGCTTTCACTTTTTGGTATTTCTTTTGTAATGAAAGAAACCATTATTCACTGTTTACATTTTAGGTCTTTGCTTTTATTCACCCAATTGTCTGTTGTTTCAGATGCCATATTTTAAGTAGTTCTTCCAGCCCTTCCTTTCTGTCCCTTGTTTGATGTTACAGTTGAAAACTAATGAAAAATCGCTCAATTATGTCTGACTCTTTGTGACCCCATGAGACCCCATGGACTGTAGCTCACTGGACTGCTCTGTCCATGGAATTCGTCAGTCAAGAATACCTGAGTGGTGAGCCGTTCCCTTCTCAGGAATCTTCCTGACACAGGGATTGAAACCTGGTCTCCTGCATCACACGCAGATTCTTTACTGTCTTATCCACGAGGGAGGCCCATTTACAAACCTATAACCAAATGTCAAATAAAACGTAACATTATGAAAGATAAATGTGAAACATACAATATTATTTTATTATATTAAACCCAGGTCTTTGGCATTGCAGGCAGACGCTTTACCCTCTGAGCCACCAGGGAGGCCCTTATTATATATTAGTAGTAGGTAAAATAAATGATCACTCATTAATAAGCTGAAAACTATGAAAGTAAAGACAATTTGACCATGGAAAACCTAAAATAAGTATTTCATCATTCCTTAACGAATTCCATCTTTAAGGCTTAACCAGATATGGATGTGAAAGTTGGACTGTGAAGAAAGCTTAGCACCGAAGAATTGATGCTTTTGAACTGTGGTGTTAGAGAAGACTCTTTAGAGTCCCTTGGACTGCAAGGAGAGCTAACCAGTCTATTCTAAAGGAGATCAGTCCTGGGTGTTCTTTGGAAGGACTGATGCTGAAGCTGAAACTCCAATACTTTGGCCACCTCATGCAAAGAGTTGACTCATTGGAAAAGACTCTGATGCTGGGAGGGATTGGGGGCAGGAGGAGAAGGGGATGACAGAGGATGAGAAGACTGGATGGCATCACCGACTCAATGGACGTGGGTTTGGGTGAACTCTGGGAGTTGGTGATAGACAGGGAGGCCTGGTGTGCTGCAATTTATGGGGTCGCAAAGAGTCGGACATGACTGAGTGACTGAACTGAACTGAAGATGTAATTATAGAATCACAAGTGCATTTTTGTGTCATTTCCCAACTGCTGTGAAAGTTCTGTATAACTCTTAAGTCCAGAGACTGGTGAGAAGATAGAAGTTAACTGAATATTTTACTCTTCTGTGATTCTTTAAAAAGAGTAATTTCAATTTTTATTTAAGTTCATCTTTAGAATATTTTTTTGGAGGTCAGTGAGTACTCTGGATAAACGACAGTAGCTGTTATAACAAATTGATATTATAGCAAGGTAGTTTTCTATTTAAAAAGTGATGGGGAGTTTGGGATTAGCAAATGTAAACTATTATATATAGGATGAATAATTAAGGTCCTACTATATATCACAGAGAACTATATTCAATATTCTGTGATAGATGCTAATGGAAAAAAATCTTAAAAAAGGGATTATTTATGTTTACAACTGAATCACTTTTCTGTACAGCATATATATTGGTACAACATTGTAAATCAACTGTATTTCAATTAAAGAATAAAATTACATGAAAGTAAATAGTGCATCTCTGATCACCTTAATATTCTTTGGTTTCCTCAAGTATTTTGGAGATTCTGTTATATTTTATATTTTATTTTAGTTTGTTATCATGTTCATATTCAGCTTGCATGGTCAATTATTAAGTCAAGGAAAAAGTTATTCTTGTATTGGCAGGTGGACTCTTTACCATGGCACTGCCTAGGAATCTTGAAACTATCATAGCATTGTTAATTGGTTATACCCAAATACAGAATAAGAAGATTTTTTTTTTAAAAAGAAAAAGTTATACTTAAAAAGAAGTATTGATTCTTGAATTGGCCTTTTCTTCCTCTATTTGGAGATTATTAAAGTAGAAAGGATGTTTTCTAAATATCCTTTGTTAGATTCTAAATATCCTTTGTTAGATTCAAAATTGTAACATAGTATATAAATGTTCCGGAGAAGGCAATGGCACCCCCTCCAGAACTCTTGCCTGGAAAATCCCATGAATGGAGGAGCCTGGTAGGCTGCAGTCCATAGGGTCGCTGAGTCGGACATGACTGAGCAACTTCCCTTTCACTTTTCACTTTCATGCATTGGAGAAGGAAATGGCAACCCACTCCAGTGTTCTTGCCTGGAGAATCCCAGGGACAGTGGAGCCTGATGGGCTGCTATCTATGGGGTCGCACAGAGTCGGACACGACTGAATAACTTAGCACTTAGCATATAAATGTTCAAGTGTGTCTCTAGATAGAATATTTCATATATTTTAAAGTACCAGGACAGTATTATTATATTAAAAAATAATATTATTTAACTATGTAAAACTAGCACACAATAAGAAATACTATAAAGTAGTATTGTAATCACTGTTTCCCTCAGATCCGAGCATGATCTTATGCAGTAAGTGTAAACACACACACACACATATGGTATATGTACATAATCCCTTTATTCAGTTTAAGATAAAGAATTGAACTTTAGTCAGGATGTATACTAGGTTAGGTTGATACAAAAAGGGAGAAAATTGAATACTTGGATTTGAGGAACTTCTAATCTAATGAAACTCAAACATCGTTCTTTATAAGTATTTTTTTGGTGAAAGAATTAAAGCTCTTTGACAAATAAAAAAATAAATTTAGTACTATCATCTCCTACATATGCCAGTTCCCATCATTCTGTTATTGTAGAGAACTAGAATTACGCAAACAAATTTTGTTTCTTTTAAAGCTGCAGATGTTATTAACAAATATAAGCGCACTTCACTGTTTGATAGATTAATCTCTGAGAAATCACTTATAATTTAAATACTTCTATAAAGTGCTTATGAAACTGGTTTAACTGAAGAACACTTTTAAAGCAAGTATTGGCTCAATTTATTTATATGTATGTCCATCCATACCATGTGTCTCAAAGGATACCTTTATCACATTCTCACACAGTGTGTTCCAGCTAACCTCCTGATAGTTTTGTTAGGTGGTTCTCTGAATGTAGAAATTGAATTGGCATGCCTATATTTCAGTTATGAATGCTTTTTCATAGATTTATCCTACACTGACTCTTCATTCACTTATGTCTTAACCAGTCCTCATATATTTTTAGAAATACAGGTTGTAGTTTCTTTGCAACTTTGTTGCTGTCAGACCTACCGGTGCTTTTGATTAATTGCATGAAAGGTGACAGAAAGCCTCTATTACTCCTTTCCAAGTGTCAACACTCTCTTCACATGAAATATGTTTTTCTTATCCTCAAGAAATTAAATGACCTTGCCAAAGTTATGACATCCTTTAGCCATAAAGCAAGTATTACAGTGAATAAATAATATGACTACCATCTTCCAATAAGAATGCTGAAAGCTCAGGGGAAATAACCCTATTTATGAACCTGAGCCTTGCCATTTTCACTTTCCTTTCCCCTTCCCACCCCCACCATTTTAGTACCATTCATCATTGTCTTCTGCCTGGACTACGGCAATTATTTCTTAACTAGTCTCTAACTGCTCTGCTCTTCAACATGGCACACTCATACATTATTTTTAATGCATATATGAGCACAATAATAGCATTATCCTGCCAAATATTATCAAAGTTTATTTTCAGGAATATCATGGATTTTAAATCCCTACATGATTTAGTTTTGGGTATCTTGCTGGCTTAATTAGTGGCACTTTGTCTCTCCATATTGGCCTTTAAGATCTATTCTCTAATTTTGGGGACATAAGGAACTTCACATGGTATTGCTTCTGCCCAGATATTGTCCAATCCTCAGCCTCCCTCCACAGCATCACTTATATTTGTATATATTCTTCATCGATCAGAGGTCAGCTTGGATTTCACCGAGTGTTTCCACCTTCTTGAGATGAGACCTTTGCCCTCTTACATGCCATTTTGTTGTTGTTCAGTCACTAAGTCATGTCTCTTTATGGCCCCATGGACAGAACATTCCAAGTCTCCCTGTCCTTCACTATCTCCTTGAGTTAGCACAGATTCATGTCCATTGAGTCAGTGATGCTATCTAACCATCTCATCCTCAGCCACCCTTTTCTTCTTTTGCCTCCAGTCTTTCCCAGCATCAGGGTTTTTTCCAGTGAGTTGGTTCTTTGCATCAGGTGGCTGAAGTTTTGGAGCTTCAGCTTCAATATCAGTCCTTACAGTGAATATTCAGGCCTGATTCCTTTAGGATTGATCTCCTTGCTGTCCAAAGGACTCTCCTGAGTCTTTTCCAGCACTGCAATTCAAAAGCATCAATTATTTGGCACTCAGGCTTCTTTATGGTTCAACTCACATCTGTATATAACTACGGGAAAAATCATAGCTTTGACTATATGGATGTTTGTTGATAAAGTGATATCTCCGCTTTAATACTGTGTCTAAGTTTGTCATAGATTTTCTTCCAACAAGCAAGCATCTTTTAATATCATGGCTACTGTTTCCAGCGGCGGTGATTTCGGAGCCCAAGAAAATAAAAACTGTCACTGTTTCCACTATTTCCCCCATCTAATTGCCATGAAGTGATAGGACCAGATGCCATGATATTAGTTTTTTGAATGTTGAATTTTAAGCTGGCTTTTTCACTGTCTTCTTTCACCCTCATGAAGAGGCCCATTAGCGTCTTCACTTTCTGCCATTAGGGTGAATCATCTGCATATCTGAGGTTGTTGATATTTCTCCAGGCAATCTTGATCCCAGCTTGTGGTTCATCTAGCCTGCCATTTTGCATGATGTACTCTATATCGAAGTTAAATAGGCAAGGTGACAATATGTGGTTCACTGGAGAAGGGAATGGCAGACTACTTCAGTATTATTTCCTTGAGAACCCCGTAAACAGAATGAAAATGCCAAAAAATAGGACTCGGAAAGATGAACTCCCCAGGTCGGTAGGTGCCCAATATGCTGCTGGAGATCAGTGGAGAACTAACTCCAGAAAGAATGAAGAGATGGAGCCAAAGCAAAAGCAGCACCCAGTTGTGGATGTGACTGGTGATGGAAGAAAAGTCCGATGCTGTAAAGAGCAATGCTGTGTAGGAACCTGGAGTGTTTGGTCCATGAATCAAGGCAAATTGGAAGTGGTCAAACAGGAGATGGCAAGAGTGAACGTTGACATTCTAGGTATCAGCGAACTAAAATGCACTGGAATCGGTGAATTTAATTCAGATGACATTATATCTACTACTCTGGGCAAGAATCCCTTAAAAGAAATGGAGTAGCCATCATAATCAACAAAGAGTGGAAATGCAGTACTTGGATGCGATCTCAAAAATGACAGAATGATCTCTCTTCGTTTCCAAGGCAAACCATTTAATATGGTAAACCAAGTCTATACCCCAACCAATAATGCTGAAGAAGCTGAAGTTGGATGGTTCTATGAAGACCTACAAGACCTTCTAGAACTAAAAAAGATGTCCTTTTCATTATAGGGGACTGGAATGCAAAAGTAGTGAGTCAAGAAATACCTAGAGTAATAGGCAAATTTGGCTTTAGAGTACAGAATGAAGCAGGGCAAAGGCTAATAGAGTTTTGTCAAGTAAATGCACTGATCATAGCAAACACCCTCTTTCAACAACACAAGAGAAGAGTCTACACATGGACATCACCCGATGGTCAACACTGAAGTCAGATTGATTATATTCTTTGCAGCCCAAAATGGAAAAGCTCTATACAGTCAGCAAAAACAAAACTGGGAGCTGACTGTGGCTCAGATCATGAACTCCTTATTGCCAAATTCAGACTGAAATTGGAGAAAGTAGGGAAAGCCAAATCCTTTATTACTATTCAGTTGAAGTGAGAAACGGATTCAAGGGATTAGATCGGATAGACAGAGCGCCTGATGAACTATGGACGGAGATTGGTGACATTGTTCAGGAGGCAGTGATTAAGACCATCCCCAAGAAGAAGAAATTCAAAAAGTCAGAATGGTTGTCTGCTAAGGCCTTACAAACAGCTATGAAAAGAGGAGTAGCAAAAGGCAAAGGAGAAAAGGAAAGATATACTCTTTTGAATGCAGAGTTCCAGAGAATAGCAAGGAGAAATAAGAAAGCCTTCCTCAGTGCTCAATGCAAAGAAATAGAGGAATCAATAGAATGGGAAAGACTAGAGATCTCTTCAAGAAAATTAGAGATACCAAGGGAATATTTCAAGTAAAGATAGACACAATAAGGGGCAGAAATGGTATGGACCTAACAGAAGCAGAAGATATGAGAAAAGGTGGCAAGAATACATAGAAGAACTATACAAAAAAGTACTCATGACCCAGATAACCATGATGATGTGATCACTTACCTAGAGGCAGACATCCTGGAATGTGAAGTCAAGTGGGCCTTAGGAAGCATCACTATGAATGAAGCTAGTAGAGGTGATGGAATTCCAGTTGAGCTATTTAAGATCCTAAAAGATGATGCTGTGAAAGTGCTGCACTCAATATGCCAGCAAATGTGGAACACTCAGCAGTGGCCACAGGACTGGAAAAGGTTAGTTTTCATTCTAGTCCCAAAGAAAGGCAATGCCAAATAATGCTCAAACTACCACACAGTTGCACTCATCTCACATGCTAGTAAAGTAATGCTCAAAATTCTCCAAGCCAGGCTTCAATAGTACACGAACCTTGTACTTCCAGGCGTTCAAGCTGGATTTAGACGAGGCTGAGGAACCAGAGATCGAATTTCCCACATCTGTTGGATCATTGAAAAAGTAAGAGAGTTCCAGAAAATCATCTACTTCTGCTTTATTGACTATGCTAAAGCCTTTTACTGTGTGAATCACAATAAACTGTGGAAAATTCTGAAAGAGATGGGAATACCAGACCACCTGACCTGCCTCCTGAGAAATCTGTATGTGGGTCAAGAAGCAACAGTTAGAACAGGACATGGAACAACAGACTGGTTCCAAATAGGGAAAGGAGTACGTCAAGGCTGTATATTGTCACCCTGCTTATTTAACTTATATGCAGAGTACATCATGAGAAACACTGGACTGGAAGAAACACAAGCTGGAATCAAGATTGCCGGGAGAAATATCAATAACCTCAGATA
>SJYQ01002036.1:201133-224866 GCA_006410935.1 Redunca redunca | reverse complement strand
TTTTGCTTATTAATGATGAGATAAGGGAGAAGGCTTCATGATGCTATCTACAAAACCTC
The DNA here is from genome assembly GCA_006410935.1 of Redunca redunca. NCBI lineage: Eukaryota > Metazoa > Chordata > Mammalia > Artiodactyla > Bovidae > Redunca > Redunca redunca. Next base: position 224,807 of record SJYQ01002036.1, on the reverse strand, counting down.
TCCAAAGATGAATAGATTTAAAATGTGTATAGACTTTGTCATGATATACAGAAAGAAGAACAGATATAATTCCTTTTAAATGTATACTTTTAAATGCTGATAGGTGATATGTGAGAGAAATGTTGGTGTTTGATGATCCTGTTGTCTTGGGAATTTGGAGAATTACTGTATTATGCTTCTTATCAACTTGTTGTTTAGTCACTCAGGCATGTCTGACTCTTTTGTTACTCCATGGACTGCAGCCTTCCAGACTCCTTTGTCCTTGGGATTTCCCAGGAAGAATACTGGAATGGGTTGCAAAATTTCCTTCTCTAGGGGATCTGTCTTCCCGACAGGGATCCACCCAGGTCTCCTGCATTGACAGGCAGGTTCTTTACTATGAGCCCCAGAGAAGCCCCTTATTAACTTATAAAAATTCCATACTGGTTTTTATTATGTTTCCTACCTCTAAGTAAGAGTCATTTGTGGGGCAGATTTTACAAACTAAATTAAAATTTTAAATATATGACTAATATAAATAATTAAAATCAGTGTAACCATCAAAACCCTCATGGCATCCAAGAATACTGTGTACAGCTGGATGAAAAAAGAAGCCATGAAGATATTCATCCAGTCTCCACTATTTCCCACTCATAGATCACTCAAGATGCACTAAGTGGTCTTCCTAAAGGGGTCAATAAACGATACTATTTTATTAGTAAGAATAGGGACAGAAATAAATTTTATTATCATAGTATACATTATTATATTAAAATATATAAATATACTTTATTAGGTCTTTATGTGGAAGGAACCTAATGAAACAGACATCATCTCCTGAAAGTTCATAGATCTCCATTTGGGAAACGTGGTAGAATGTACACTGCATCTGGTTCTCCCTTTGGGGTGTTTATATTCAGATTCAGGGAAGAGGTTGACCCAAAGTCATTTTATGGAAGAACAGACTCCTGGTTCCTGACTTATTTCTTAAAAGCAAAACAAAACATGACTATGCTGTCTTCCTTGTCTTCAGATATGCATCACACAAATAAAAATGCAACTTCATCATGACGTCAACAGCAAGATCATTTGACTTTTGAAAAGAGCTCCTGGAATAGGAATTGTGATGACTAGTTGGTGACTGATGAAACAGGAAATCCAGAATGACTCTGTTTCTGAGAACTAATCATTGCAAGCATTTCTCAACATCTGCTCTGTTGTCTTAACATGTCAGTAGTCTATAAGGTACTAGAAAATTGAAAAGAAAATACTATTCCATGAATGGTTGGGTACTCCTGTTCTAATGCATCAATACTACTTAGGACTATCTGTATCTGGAGATGAGTTCAGAATGGGAAGGAGTAAACGGAATCCTCCTGATTGCTATAAAACCATCCCAAACCCAGTCCTTTATAACAAGAATTATTTGCCAATCCTTAGAGAGTACACGACCCTCAAAAGTTCATTTGTTGCAGATGCCTCAACCGTACTGGAAATTTTCACCAGTATTTAAAGAGAATGTTTATTGACTGCTCCTATGACATAATTCTTGCTTTCAAATCATTCACTCATTGAGGACACGTTTAGATACTCTGTTGTCCAGGGTAAGTTGAGGCTTTGTGCTTTGGGTGTTTTTTTGGTTTGTTTTTGTATTCATGCAGTCTTCAAATTAATCCATTTTCCCCTTTCAGGAAGGGTATGTTTTAACTTTGACTCGTAATATAAGCATGATTGTTTTTTCCTTTTCAGAAATGTTGTTAGCCGTTGTCATAGTTTAATCAAAAATCTATTCTTACCTGGAATTACCTTCTATTATTCTCTTGTGACAATGAAAACTCAATACTTTATTTTTCCTTTTAACTCTTTGCCTGGAATGCATTTATCAAAGAGGAGAACAGATTTTGGATGACTATGGAGTTTAGGTAAGACTATCTTAGAATACTGAAATTAATGTGTGTGAAACAAAGTGAAGCATTCTTTATGAAGGATAGAGTGTTAATAAAGCTATTTCTGAAAGTAGACAAGCCTATATTGGTTAATCTGGTATTAGATTATGTAAACTCAGGCTCTTGAATGACAAAGGAGGATTTTTCCTTTGGTTGACTAATGAAAAATATGAATTTTGTATATTAAATTACTCTATGTACTTGAAATCTCAAAAAGAGGTATCTCTAAAATAAAGTAAAAGGTAATGGTCCAGAACGGCACTGTCAAATAGAAATATAATGTGAGCTACACATGTAATTTTAAAATTTCTAGTAGATACATTTTAAAAGGGTACAGCAAAAGAAATGAAAATGATTTTAACATTTTANATCTAAAATACCTTTAAACATAGAACTCATATAAATATTATTAAATAAATGTATTTGCAAAACAAATAGAGTCAAAGATATAGAAAACAAACTTATGTTTTCCAATGGGTAAAGAGGAGTGGGGAGGTATAAATTGAGATAGGGATTGATATATGCACACTATTATATATAAAAGAGATAACTAATAAGAACCTATTAGGGAACTCCACTCAATATTCTATAATGGCCTATATGGAAAGAGAACCTAAAAAGAGAGTGGGTGTAAGTATGTGTATAACATTCACTTTGTTGTATACCTGAAAACAACACAACATTGTAAATCAACAGTACTCCAAAAACATTTGATAAAAAATCAAATAAAAATATAATTGAGGTATTTTATGTTACTTTTTCATACTAAGTTGCCAAAGTCTGGTGTGTATATTTGAAAGGAAAAATTCTGCTCCTCCTCAACTCTCAGTACTTTTGACAGCAGATGTAGGTGTGGTTTCCCAAGTCCATCAGTACATCAGTTGTCAGTTTTCGTTAGACATTAGCTGAAGGGCCTAAATCACTGAATTCTGGAACCACCTGGAAACGGAGCAGATCTCACCGCTTACAGGCTCAGTCTCACAAGACAGCCCTCATGTCAAATGCCAATTACAAGTCCAGATTGCCTCTACTTCTGACTCACCAGCTGTAAACTGGGGCTTCTCACGATCTCCTCCTCAGGTCTGATAATTTGCTAAAAAGGCTCACAGAACTTGGGAAATTTCTTACATTTATTCATTAATCAATCAAAAATAGAACTCAGGAAGAGCCAGATGGGGGAGATGCATAGGTCAGTGTATGGAGGAAGAGGTGTGAGACTTCCATGCCTTCTCTGGGCCCACTACCCTCCCAGCACCTTCATAGGTACCAAAACTGAAAGCTCACCATGTCTCATTGTTTCAGACTTTTATAGAGCTTAATCTCCAATCTCTCCATCACTTCCCCTTCCTGGAACTCAGTAGGTGGTGCAGAAATTTCTACTTACCTGATCACTCAGTATTTCGGGTATGGTATTGTTCAGTCACTCAGCCATGTCTGACTCTTTGCTGGCCCAGGGAGTGCAGCATTCCAGGCTTCCCTGTCCTTCACCATCTCCTGGAGATTGCTCAAACTCATCCAACCATCTCATCCTCTGTGACCCCCTTCTTCTCTTGCCATCAGTCTTTCCCAGCCTCAAGGTCTTGTCCAGTGAGTCAGTTCTTAATGTCAAGTGGCCAAAGTATTGGAACTTCAGCTTCAGTATCAGTCCTTCCAATGAATATTTAGGGCTGATTTCCTTTAGTATTGACTGGTTTGATCTCCTTGCTGTCTAAGGGACTCTCAAGAGTCTTCTCCAACACTACAGTTCAAAAGCACCAATTCTTTGGTGCTCAGCCTTCTTTATGGTTCAACTCTCAAATCAGTACATGACTACTGGAAAAACTATAACTTTAACTATGTAGACTTGTTGGCAAAATGATGTCTCTGCTTTTTAATATACCCTCTAGTTTTGTCATAGCTTTTCTTCCAAAGAGTAAGCGTCTTTTAATTTCATGGCTGCAACCATCTACAATGGTTTTGGAGCCCAAGAAAATAAAATCTGTCACTGTTTCCATTGTTTCCCCATCTATCTGCCATGAAGTGATGGGACCAGATGCCATGATCTTAGTTTATGAATGCTGAGTTTTAAGCAATCTTTTTTACTCTCTTCTTTTATACTCATCAAGAGACTCTTTAGTTCCTCTTCACTTTCTGCCATTAGAGTGGTGTCATCGGTATATCTGAGGTTATTAATATTTCTCCTGGCAATCTTGATTCCAGTTTGTGCTTCATCCAGCCTGGCATTTCACATGATGTACTCTGGATAGAAATTAAATGAATAGGGTGACAATATATAGCCTCGATGCACTCCTTTACCATTTTTGAACCAGTCCATTGTTCCACATCTGGTTCTAACTGTTGCTGCTTGACCTGCATACAGATTTCTCAGGAGGCAGGTAAGGTCATGTGGTACTCCCATCTCTCTAAGAATTTTCTACAGTTTGTTATAATCCACACAGTCAAAGGCTTTAATGTGGTCAATGAAACAGAAGCAGATATTTTCCTGGAAGTCTCTTGCTTTTTCTGTGATCTAACAGGTGGCAATTTGATCATCTGGAAGTTCTCATTTCACATCTTGTTGATGCGCGGCTTGAAGGATTTTGAGCATTATCTTGCGAGCATGTGAAATGAGCACAGTTGTATGGTAGTTTGAACATTCTTTGGCATTGCTATTCTTTGGGATTGGAATGAAAACTGATCTTTTTCCAGGCCTGTGGCTGCAGCTGAGTTTTCCCAATTTGTTGACATATTGTGTGCCATTCTGGGGCTGTCTGGAGCCTGTCCCCAGTAACCAGTCACCTCATTAGCATAAATTTACCTGCGCCTAGAAGGGGCTCTTGTGAATAACATAAGGTACTCATATCCCTTATGGAAATTCTAAGTGTTTTAGGAGATCTGTTCCAGGAACTGGGAACAAAACACAAATATTTTTTTATTGTATGACAGTTTTACATTTACAGCCCATCTCAATGCCAGTTAGCATATTTCAGGTGGGTAAGAGTGTATGGCCCTTGTGGCTGTTGTGTTGGGCTGGCCAGGTATAGAAAGATCACTGAATATGCTCCCTTTGAGATTTACACAGCCCACTTAAATGTTCCTTGCTTCAGTTTCTTCATTTTTCCGATATTAATATTAAATTGCTCTTATTTCCAATATTAAATTATGTTACTCTAGAAAGTTGTACACAGAGAAGGCGATGGCACCCCACTCCAGTGCTCTTGCCTGGAAAATCCCATGGACGGAGGAGCCTGGTAGGCTCCGCAGTCCATGGGTCGCGAAGAGTCGGATACGACTGAGCGACTTCACTTTCACTTTTCACTTTCATGCACTGGAGAGAGAAATGGCAACCCTCTCCAGTGTTCTTGTCTGGAGAATTCCAGGGATGTGGGAGCCTGGTGGGCTGCCATCTGCGGGGTCACACAGAGTCGGACGCGACTGAAGCGACTTAGCAGCAGCAGCAGCAGAAAGTTATACAACTTAAGAGAAAGCCATGTAATATACTGTTGAGAATCTTTGTATAAGGAAAATTAGTATAATATGAGGACTTCCCTGGTGGCTCAGATGGTAAAGAATCTACCTGTAATGCAGGTGACCTGGGTTCAATCCCTGGGTTTGGAAGATCCCCTGGAGGAGGGCATGGCAACCCATTCCAGTGTTCTTGCCTGGAGAATTCCGTGGACAAGAGAGCCTGGCAGGCCACAGTCTGTGGGGTTGCAAAGAGTTGGACATGACTGAGTGACTAAACACAATTTTAATAGGATGTGCTCTCGTCAGCAAAGTACATTGTATCAAGTTAGAATAAAATACCACAGTACTCTGTGCATCATTAAAAAACACCTTTAATGTATGAGGAGAATTAAGCTACCTGCATACCTTTCAATCAGAATTCTCTGGTGGCTCAGAAAGTAAAGAATCTGCCTGTAATGTGGGAGATCAGGGTTCGATGCCTGGATTGAGAAGATCCCCTAGAGAAGGGAACGGCTAACCACTGCACTATTCTTACCTAAAGAATCCCATGGACAGAGGAGCCTCAAGGGCTAACAGTCCATGGACTCACAGGAGTCAGACAAGACTGAACAATTCACACACACACACACACAACTATGTTATAATGAAGTATAATTTTGGCTCTACAGATTTTAAAGAATTTTATTATTACACGTATTTGCTAATCTAGGCTTTTTGTTTTTTAAGGACACTCTTCAATGATGAAGTGCTTTATCTGATTTTGTATCAGTTTGCTCAAATAATTAAATACCCAGGAATCAGTAGAAACCAGAGTGCCTATGGATGAGTTGCCAAGGCAGAAGATTTTTTCTGACTCCAAAAATATTTTTTAAATTAAAATATAGAATTTGTTTTTAATGATTTCTGTTGAGCAAAGTAATTTGAAAAGTCAGTCTTGTCCAAAAATCAGGTTGGTCCAAATTGGATGAAACTTGCAAAAATGTTGTTTATTAAATAAATAGTTGAGCATACTCAAATGTTTCCTTAGGAAACGGAAAAAACCTGTGGGCATTGACTATTCTTAGAAACCAAGTGTAATTTCCACTGCTTTCTGGCATTTCTCATTTATATATTAATGTTCTTTTTAAAATTCAAGAGACCTTTATAACTACCTAATGATACAAATTGCACAGGTGACCTTTTAAATCTGTGCCTGCTACTGGGTTCTCTAACTACACTCTATTCTAAAGACTCTCAAAGGTAAAGTAGAAATTATATTTTCTAGTTTTGAATATAAGAAATATTGTTTAAATGTTACATTTTAAACTGTTTATATAATATGTGAAAANCATGAGTTATTTCTATAAGGAACAGATACAGATGTTAAAATATAGGTAATTCCTAAGAGATTTTGGTTTTGTTTATAAAATATTGCAAATTATGTCTAAACAGTCTTTTTAGTCAGATTTTGTTGAAACAGTCCTTCCTATAGAACAGATTATATGTTCAAAAAATAAAACTAAACATTTTTTCAGGTTTGTTTTTAAATACATGAATTATATTTTCCACTACAAATTGAAATTCTCTCTCCCTGTCATATAAAACATAGTAAAATTCATCACTCTAATACTGATTATGGTATTTATATCATTGTATGAAGTTAAGTTATGTGATTCTGATTAGTGAAAACATTACTGGGTTTTATAGATAACTGTGAACTAGTCTTGACTTTGTATTTGTCTTTTCCTATTTTGGATTTCCCTGGTTTGCTCAGACGGTAATGTGTCTGCCTACAATGCGGGAGACCCAGGTTTGATCCCTGGGTTGAGAAGATCCTCTGGAGAAGGAAATGGCAACCCACTCCAGTACTCTTGCCTGGAAAATCCCATGGACAGAGGAGCATGGTAGGCCCATGGGGTTGCANTGAGAAGATCCTCTGGAGAAGGAAATGGCAACCCACTCCAGTACTCTTGCCTGGAAAACCCCATGGACAGAGGAGCATGGTAGGCCCATGGGGTTGCAAAGAGTTGGACACGACTGAGCAACTTCACTTCACTTTCATATTTTAGAGTCTTTAATTGGTTTAAGACTACAATTTTTTATAAGTTCCTAGCAATCTTTTGGTCCTAGGTACTCGCCTAGAATACTCTTGGGTAAGGTGGCCTTGGTTTCAGATCTTACGAAATTGAAAATAAAAGTTGCTCAGTCGTGTCTGACTCTTTGCAACCCCATGGACTATACAGTCCATGGAATTCTCTAGGCCAGAATACTGGAGTGGGTAGCCTTTCTCTTCTCCAGGGGTTGTTCCCAACCCAGGGATTGAACCCAGCCCTCCTGCATTGCAGGCGGATTCTTTACCAGCTGAGCCAGAAGGGAAGACCTTAGATCTAATTATTACCTGATTATCGTGTTATGCCTAGATTAGGACACAGCAGTGGTAAGAAACAGAGAATTTGGAGCTCAGCAGATTTTGGATTGTAACTTGGCTCCACCGCTTATAGATATGAGGATTTGAATATGTTGTTTTTTCTCTCTTAAGCCTTTGTTTCCTCATCTTGATAATGGAAATATTAATCAGTACCTAACTTATAGGAATATTTTATTATCTAATATAATTTGAGCATAGATTCTTGCAAAGTGCCTGGCCTATAGTGACCACTCAGCACAGGTTTATGATGATCATTTTCTTTCTTATGGCTATGATTACCATTTTTGTAGTCATCAAAGATTGAATCATTATATAAATAACTAGGATATCACGGGGGCTAAATAATTATTTGGACTTCCCAAGTGGTAAAGAATCCTCTTGCCAATGCAGGAAACACAGGAGATGCAGGTTCAATCTCTGGGTCAGGAAAATCCCCTGGAGTAGGAAATGGTAACCCACTCCAGTATGTCCTTGCTTGGGAAATCCCAAGGACAGAGGAGCCTAGGATTGCAAAGGGTTGGACACAATTCAGTAACTAAGCAGCAGCAGCAGCAGCATATAATTATTTATGCTCAGGTACTTTTTGAAGTTTTCTGTATGAAGCATGGGAGATTGAGAGCCAGACTACTTATTAGTCAAGGAAACATTGGTCATGCCTTTTAATGATGGAAAATAGATCCCCAGACAATACTATGTACATTCGATCCACTCCTCTTCTCTGTGGGGTCTCTTCAAACTTTAGGAACTTATAGAAATTTAGGTATTGACCTTAGTGGTTTTACTTATACCCAGGGCAAGGTGAAGGCATTGAATGTGGAATTTAGAGTCAAAATTATTTAGTTACGACAGATACTCCTTCGTAATTTAGAGAAATCAGTATTTGCTGGAATTGTCCTGAGTCATGGTAGACATTATCTGTAAATCACTAGGTGACTGAGAGTAGGGACTCTTCACTTTCTGCACTGCAGAGGAGATTTCATTTCTCCAGTGGCCCAGCTTTGTAGATCTAACGTAATACCTTACAGAGCTCCCTGGAGCATGTTAGTAACTGGTACTGCCTGAGAGCTGTTTCACTCTCATCTAGCCCTTGACTTTAAATAAAGTGGATCCTGTTTTTCTTCGTTATATATGTTTAGCAAAAGCAGCCATTTTGAAAATGTTACTATTTGCATGGAATTGTTCCTATTCCTATTACTTACTATATTTAATTTTGAAAATAATGTCTCTAAATTGAAACAGTGGAAGAGTCCATGTTTCCATGGGAGTTCACTGGCATAACTGAGAAACATAAAATAAAGAAAAAGAATAACTCTGTCAACTATCCAAATAAGGTATGCATTTGTCGCTTCAGCTTTTCCCTTTCAGTAATCCTTTGATAATTTCCCAAGAGATGTCGTATTTGGAATTGCAATCTTCAGTATTCTACTTGAATCGAAATTTCATTCAGTGTCATGGCTGTCGGTGGCAAGGCTGGACAGATAGGAAAGATGGAAATCTTATTTCATTTTCCCAATCACCTTAAGTGGGACTGACAGAATTTGTGGTTTAAGTATCTTTCTTTTTATCTTAGAGGAATAAAAAAAAAAAACTTTTGTATTTAGAAATTACAGTCAACTAATATTTCTTATAGAAGATAATTTCAAGGGCATATTACTGAAAGATAAGCATCAGATGGGTAGTAAATGACTCCTGAATATATATATATATGCGCATATGTTATACATTATTATTGCATATTATGCATATATATAAATGCTATAATGGAAAATGTTGCCATTGTTCCTACTTAGTGAATTTATTATCTAAACACATCATTTCATCACATCAGGGACACATACATAACAAGTTTACTAAAATCCTGACTTGAATTGGCATCATTTAGATTGCACATCCAACCACTGCTTATGGCTTTCTGATCCTGAAATTTCTGGATTGTTGCTTTGGGTCGATGAATAAATCATAGTTCATTTTCTTCATTGTGAACAAAATTAATACATATGTACAATATGGTGCTTTCTATACTCTCTCAGATTATAAGAAAATAGGTTGCTATGTTGTCATTCTTTTAGTCTTCAGCAATTTAGAACTTGATCTGTACTAAGAACCATGCTAGGCACTTGAGATTAAAAAATGATTAAGGAAAAGCTTCGTAAGAAACGGAGATGGCAGAAACAGACATAGACATGGTAGCACCGTGTGACAGTGGCTCAGGATATTTGGAGAGGAAGCCCCGTGGGACAGGTGATGGGTAAGTATTGAGGAAGGAGTATTTCAGAGAGGAGGAATATTTGGGCAGGACTTTGTCCCATATGGCTGGGTGATGGAATGATGGATCTGAAGGACAGATGGTATGTCATGTGATAAGGCATAGAAGATGAAAGAGCACGATATGGACATGGAATGATAAAACTCACTACAATACACTGTGACAGATGCTAGGTTGAGGGTACATTAGACAGATATGTGAGGAGAATCCCTCTGCATCCATTACAGTGTCTGACACATGGCATATATATGTATACAAGGTACACAGAGCACTGCCCCATATTTATACATTCTTTACATCTACGTTAATATGTAATTAAATTGTAAGTTTATTCTTGAATAATATGACTTAACAATAATGAACTTTATTACTTTTAGTATGAGAAAAATTAAAACTATATGGATCATTCAACATTTATTCAACATATATTTATTTAGCACCTAATATATACCAGAAATTGGTCTAGGCATGGGGATACAACAATCAAAAAACCAGAAAATCCTGTTCTCTCACAGAGCTTACATATCATACTACGCACTGTAGGAGTCATTGGTTAGTGGCTGGCATTCACAAATCTAGATTGCATAGCAAACACCATATAAGACCCAGAAGATTTATAAGAAAAACTGTCATTCACAAACTCATCAAAAAAAGTATTTACCGAGTTCTAATTTGGTACAGACATTATGACTAAGGCCTAGAAAATTAGAACAAGAAATAAAGGGTAGGGAGAATGAGAGAAAAGAGACTTTGAAGTTTATTTGCTTGAAGTAATTTTAAAAAATATTTTATCATATTAAAATTGATCTTTGTAAGTATTGTTTCCTTTCTCTGCCTGATAGTTTGTATCATTATTTATGTGCAGACATGTAAGCAGTTTGGAAGACTGTTAAAAATAATAATAGTATTACTGCTTCACAGCTGTTGGAATTACTGTGAAACATTTGAAAGGCTAGGCTCATTTACTTGACAAAAGAGTATATTATTGTTCAACCAAAACTACTATGCTCTGTCCTAAGAGAGAGATTAGTATAATAAATATAAATAAAGAAGACTACAGTGTAAACATTGTGTGTTCAATGCAGTTTTAAGCCTATAGTTCACATCCTACTGATTTTAATTGCTTTATGAAAACTTTGCAATTTTTGTCTACTCCAAAAACAAACCGGTGAAAGCTTTATGAAAACTTTGTACTTTTGGTTTACTCCAGAAATGAAGGGGTGAAAGTTTCAGGGACATGTCATTTCACTTCCAATAAAGATGTCTAAACCCTGGACTTGTTTCCTTAGAATGTGGTAATCATCACACACAGAACAAAAGTCATTTTAGCAAAACTATTTGCCATCCTGTGAGGAGCACATGTTCATAATTGTCAGCTGAGATTAACTGAAAGACATGTTAATAGAGTTGATAGTAGTATTTTAGTTGCATTTTAGCTCTATGAAAATTTCAGCATTCCATAAGTTTTTTTTTCTATAGTCAGCATTGCAGATTCTAATATAAATAACTCTTCAAACAAATGCATCTATTAATATATCCATTGTAAATTGAAAGACTCTGAATCTATAAAGAGTATTTTTGAATCATATTTGAATTTATGCCTGTAGTATATTTTTCAGAGATAAACAATAATCCTCATAGGGATTGTTCTTGTTTTACCTAGCAAGATGCCAGATTATATTGATGTTTCCTGTCTTTTTTTTCAGTTAGAAGGAATTATAAAATACTGATGAGATCAAAATGATTATTGGACACCTTCTGTAGTAAGTCAAAACCTGTGTGTCACTTGCACAAGAGGTCACAGTGAAGTTGTATCTGTGGTATACAGAAAGGTCCCCTGGCTCATGAATACCTTTGACAGCTGTGACTTCACAATGCACTCAGTTGCCTCTTTGGAGGAAGGCTGTGGTCACAGTTTGCATAGGTTCCCTGTTGGAGGAAGTGAGCAGTACTGGTTTTGGCACAGAGGATTATGTATTGGCTTGTAGACCAGAACCTTAGAGAACCAGACCCAGATGATATGGGACATAGATGAAGGACTAAAAGCTGTTAAATGTAGTCAGTGCTTTGTGATCTAGAAAGCAAGTATCCAGTTCAGTTCAGTTCAGTCGCTCAGTCATGTCCGACTCTTTCCGACCCCATGAATCGCAGCTCGCCAGGCCTCCCTGTCCATCACCAACTCCCAGAGTTCACCCAGACTCAAGTCCATCGAGTCTGTGATGCCATCCAGCCATCTCTTCCTTGGTCGTCCCCTTCTTCTCCTGCCCCCAATCCCTCCCAGCATCAGAGTCTTTTCCAATGAGTCAACTCTTTGCATGAGGTGGCCAAAGTACTGGAGCTTCAGCTTTAGCATCAGTCCTTCCAAAGAACACCCAGGGTTGATCTCCTTCAGAATGGAATGTTTGGATCTCCTTGCAGTCCAAGGGACTCTCGAGTCTTTTCCAACACCACAGTTCAAAAGCATCAATGCTTCGGTGCTCAGCCTTCTTCACAGTCCAACTCTCACATCCATACATGACCACAGGAAAAACCATAGCCTTGACTAGATGGACCTTAGTCGGCAGAGTAATGTCTCTGCTTTTGAATATGCTATCTAGGTTGGTCATAACTTTTCTTCCAAGGAGTAAGCGTCTTTTAATTTCATGGCTGCAGTCACCATCTGCAGTGATTTTGGAGTCCCCCAAAATAAAGTCTGACACTGTTTCCACTGTTTGCCCATCTATTTCCCATGAAGTAATGGGGCTGGATGCCATGATCTTCGTTTTCTGCATGTTGAGCTTTAAGCCAACTTTTTCGCTCTCCTCTTTCACTTTCATCAAGAGGCTTTTTAGCTCCTCTTCACTTTCTGCCATAAGGGTGGTGTTATCTGCATATCTGAGGTTAGCAGCAGCAGCTCACCTGATGGATGAGGAAAATCAAAGGTTCAAAGAAGACTAAATGGAAGTACTGCTAAGTCACTTCAGTCGTGTCCGACTCTGTGAGACCCCATAGACTACAGCCCACTAGGCTCCTCTGTCCCTGGGATTCTCCAGGAAAGAACACTGGAGTGGGTTGCCATTTCCTTCTCCAATGCATGAAAGTGAAAAGTGAAAGTGAAGTCGCTCAGTCGTGTCCGACCCTCAGCAACCCCTAGGACTGCAGCCTTCCAGGCTCCTCCGTCCATGGGATTTTTCTAGCCAAGAGTACTGGAGTGGGATGCCATTGCCTTCTCCGAATAGAAGTACTAATGATATATTTAAAAGTGCATTCATTCATTGAGCACTTAATATGTACAAGCACATAACTTATTTAACCTATGTATTTAATCTTCAGGAGGTAGGTTTTATTATAAGGCTTCCCAGGTGGCTCATTGGTAAACAATCTGCCTGCCAAGCAGGAGAGGCAGGTTCAATACCTGGATTGGGAAGATGCCCTGGAGAAGGAAATGACAGCCCACTCCAGTATTCCTCCCTGGGAAGTCCCATGGAGAGTGGAGCATGGTAGGCTCAGTCCATAGGATTGCAAAGAATTGGAAGTGATTTAGCAAGTAAACAAAAACAATTATTGTTATGCCCATTTACAAATGAGGAAAAAATTTGTTTTTGAAAAGTCAAGTAATATGCCCAAGATCCCATAGCTAATAAATGCCAGAGCTAGGATATAAACCCAGTCAAAAATACCTTTTTTCTTTAGTGAAATAAGGACTAATTTTCCTATTTCCATACACCTTACTTTTCTAAACCCTATATTGGGTATAACAGAAATATGAATTTAAAACATAAGGTACTTATTCAGCAACTTCTTGTCTAATTATCAGCAGGACCAAAATATTAAAGCTGAGGAGATAAAATATCTTCCAAAGTGTATGAGTGAGAGAGCAACAGCTTGGGGAAACAGTCTTGGGGAACGTATACTTGGGCTTTAAAATCTAATAGAGAAAAGTTTCCATTCTAGTTTCATTGCTTCTTAATTATGCACTTGTGGGAAATTATTTAGTCTCTTCTGAACTTCTGTGGCTCAGAAGTTTACCACATCCTGGGGAAGCTGTGAAACTAGGATTTAAATCCACGTCATATGATAAAGATCGATGATCTTGATCATTAGACTAACAGCTTCTCCCAACTAATTTCGAAAGTACCTGGTAAATTAAGAGTGGTATGTAAAACTTCTGAGGCCAGGTCTTGCTCTTACTTGTGACTTTACAGTGTATCCATATATTAATACCTTATCTCCATCTTTGACTAGATCCTTTTGTCTGTAAGTGCATTAATTAGTGCACTACAAGGAAGAAAAAATAGTGTATATATTATCTCTTTACTCTTTTTATGCTTTCAATTATTTATTTAACCTTCTGCTGTTAATTTTCCAGAAGAACATTGAATAGTTATGGATTTTCTCCAGAAACATTCTTATAACTTTAACTTGCCCCATTCCCTTATGTTATTGAGAAAGGAATTGAGGACCAGAGAGGTGAAGTCTTACCCAGGTCTAGCTCATAATGCCAGAACTAGGATGAATACCTAGGTTTTCAGTGCTTTTTTTCTCAATATTACACAATCTGCATGAGTTAAAACCTTGAGTAGGTTATTGGGACAGGGTTCTTTGTAAAGAACCAAGTGTTTTCTAAAATAAACAGTTTATTCAATCCCATTAAAAAATTTAAGAATGTCCCATAGAACTCCCTGAGTACCCATAGAACTTATCTTTTCTAGATAAGTAATTGAAGAGAAATATATATTCTACTCAATTAAGTCATCATTCTCAAGCACTTAACTCCTGTGTTCCTTACTGAAGCTCCTCACGGCTGTACTATTAATGTAAGAGGCATATTAACAGGTACATCCTCTGACCTGTAAAAGTTCAGCCTGATGTGTCCTAGTTGTCCTGTTTTTGACTACTTTAGTATTTTGCCTTACACATTCTTTTGTTGTTATTCTGTTGGTCTAAATAGACAGCAGGGAGGTGAGTGGAGTGGACCTACCACTGGTTCTCACCTCGTTGACTGTGCCCTCTTTGTATCCTCCAGAAAAACAAGCCTGTTCCAGTAGTGGTCCATGTACATATGATCCGCTGTACTTGGCTGTGTTGAGACCAAATTTGTAACTGCGGAAGTTGGAACTACTTAGGGAATACTTGGTGTGGAAGCTAAGAGCTCAAGTCATGACTTTAGAACTGTATCTGAATCTTGGCCGAGTGGTTTAATGCATGTTTATTAGTTGGGCAGGTTACGCAACCTCTGAGTCTCAATTTTTTTGTTGATAAATTGAAGATAAACATTTATGTAATAGTACCATGATCATATTTTAGATATAGCTCTTTGGTCTTTGATTTCTTCTTCAAAAAATGTTAAAGGAGGGTGATACCTGTTTTAAAAAGTTATTGTGGGGAAGAGATGAGCTTGTGTCTGAACTTTGGCCCTTTATATATATAATAAGAGCGCTTATTTTTCATTCTTATTTTTAAGTTTCTCAAGAAAGCAGACATCTGAATCTCTTCAATGGTTTAATTTATGCTTTCCCACCTGTCATAGGACACTTAGTTGCTGCCTGTTGAGCTATTTAATAAGGTAGTGACTTTCTACAACCGAGAGAACACCTTATAAGATGAATTTTTTGAAAATCAGTGAACCAAGCTGCCAAATATTAATTGTGAATCCTGCAGGTATGATAATGATAAAATAGATTAATTTAAGAACCAATTCCCACATTCAATTGAAATGTTATCACAGTACGTTTTGTGTGGGAAAGAACGTGTCTGTGACCTAGGTTTAAATAATTTGGTGAGTGAGTTGCTAATTGAACAGTAAAAAATTAAAAAAAAATTATAACAATAACACCTCTGTTGAACTTTCCATCAAGATCTTTCTGTCGAGTTACTGCATTCTCTCATTCATTTAACTGCATTCATTGAGTGCCTCCTCTGTTGGCTTCCTTGACAGCTCAGTTGGTAAAGAATCTGCCTGCAATGCAGGAGACCCCAGTTCGATTCCTGGGTCAGGAAGATCTGCTGGAGAAGGGATAGGCTACCCACTGTAGTATTCAAGAGCTTCCCTTGTGACTCAGTTGGTAAAGAATCTGCCTGCAATGTGGGAGGTCTGGGTTCGATCCCTGGGTTGGGAAGATCCCCTGGAGAAGGGAAAGGCTACTACTCCAGTATTCTGGCCTGGAGAATTCCATGGACTGTGTAGTCCCTGGGGTCGTAAAGAGTCGGACATGACTGAGTGACTTTGACTGACTTTCACTTTCTGTGGCAGGTACTCTAGAGTGCTGGGCATCTGCTGGTTTTCAAGGAGTCTACAATTTAGTGGGAGAATCAGACACTGATCAAATAATTACATAAATAAATACCAACTTTTAATTTTGCCTGATGTTACAAAAGAGATGAGCTCTTAAAAGTGGAATTTGACATAGTCAAGAAGGCCAGAGAAGGACTCTTTAAGAAAGTGTGCTGGACCTGAGATCTAAAGGACTTTATATGGGGTCTAGGATGAGATTCTGTTTGAATTCATTAGATGTCACAGATCTTTATTTAATGCACCCTCATTTTCACAAGTGCTTGCTTTGAGCAGGCAGTGAAGGGAAAATCTAACAAGCTCATTGCCTGGTGGCTAGAATCTGCCTGCAGTGTAGGAGACCTGGGTTCAGTCCCTGAGTCAGGAAGATCCTGTGGAGAAAGGAAAGGCTACCCACTCCAGTATTCTTTCCTGGAGAATGCCATGGACAGAGAAACCTGGTGGGCTATAGTCCGTAACGTCTCAAAGAGTTAGACACAACACTTTCACTTCAACCTCTAAAATGGAAAACTGCATACATAGGTTAAAAGAGTATAAAATACAATCAAATCATTAAAATAGGTTTTCCCTTTACTCTGCTCAAAACAACAATTTAGGACAGTCCAGCATCTTTTGGGGGACACAAAGCTAAAGTATTCAGCTCTTCTTGGATTGACTTTGGTCACAGCCCTTCCTTGTCTAATTTTTTTTCCCAATGAAAATAAATAAGACGTAGAATGCTAATTAATCACTTTGTATTTTCTTTGAAAAGTCCAACCACTCTATAGCTGAATAACTTGAATTTTATTTTGGAAAGATAACTTTAACCTGAGTTGAGTCATCTAATTTTTTTCTCCCAGAAATATATTTGAAAAAAAAAAAGAGTTCATTTTTAACTATAATTAATTATTTAATTATACAGTTATTACTAGAGAGGGTTTGAATCAAATTTCTGAGTTTTCTGTCATAGTTGAATTCTTCCAAAGACTAAGGAAGACATTCCCAGAGAAAAGATTGTGCCCAGGTAGTTGGTGCATTTCCTACAGATTAAAAGGAAGCATGAAAGTCCCAGGTAAAGGGCTTATCATAATACTTGCAGTGGGCTTCTTAAGATGAGTTAATATAGATAGCTAAGAAATATCCTAGAGCCAGTAGCCTATAGGTGTCTGAAGGCAGATGACAGTGTTGGGTGAGAAGGCAGGATCTTGCTAATCCTTTGAAAGTCCTGGAAGGTGATGGAAATGACATTTACAGGTGAATTTCACCAGTGTTATCATTTGTACCTGGATGTTTATCTAGAATCTGGTGCAATCCTATAATCTAAAACACAACCCAGGTTCAAATAAGGCATTTCTACCTTGCAGCCTTTGAGTCTATAAAGCTGGGTTTGCATCCTAGCAGTTTAATGCTGCATGGCTTTGGGCAGATTACTTAACCTAGCAAAATTTCTTATTTATTCTACCGTAAATGGCGAGTCCTCATGCATATCTCACAAAATTGTTGTGCGAAGAAAATGCCCTGGTGTTTGTAAGATGTTTACTACAATGTCTGGTACATAGAAAGAACATAATAAACTCTGGTTGTTTTTATTTCTTATTATGAAATATGTAAGCATACAATACAGTTATTACTCATAAATGTTGACTTATTTGCTCAGCACATGCTTGTTCTTTTTTCTTCATCTTCTATTATTCTGAATTATCTTTTTCATGTGTCCTAGGTTGCAAGGAATCTTTGATAATGGACCCACATGTCCTTATATTCAGAGAGGCAGAATTTGCTTATCTGCCATTGCTTATATGTTTTGGACAAAATCTGTGGGCACTGAAGCTCTTTAGCTGAGGATTACTATTTAAGCAAGTTTACGTGTGGTCATTATTTGGTAACATTTTCCATAGGCTTCTCTACCTTAGAATAGAACACACACCTTTTTGCCAAGTTTAGGTAAACTAATATGTAAAGATCGGAGAAGGCAATGGCACCCCACTCCAGTACTCTTGCCTGGAAAATCCTATGGACGGAGGAGCTTGGTAGACTGCAGTCCATGAGGTCTCTAAGAGTCGGACACAACTGAACGGCTTCACTTTCACTTTTCACTTTCATGCATTGGAGAAGGAAATGGCAGCCCACTCCAGTATTCTTGCCTGGAGAATCCCAGGGACGGGGGAGCCTGGTGGGCTGCTGTCTATAGGGTCGCAGAGTCGGACACGACTGAAGCGACTTAGCAGCAGCAGCAGTAGCAGTATGTAAAGATAGAAACTGTATTAGCATCATGATACCATGGTATCTCAAATTGTGGACATTTTAGATACAAAGATTACAGTCTCTGTAATTATCTATGTTTAATAGGGATCACATCCCTATTTTATAGGAAAACTATATTCCTTTTTAACAGGTAATTTCCTCTTTGAACTATGAGTTCTCATTGCTTCTCTTTATGCATATTACATGATTGATTCATGGCAGAACACAATAAAGATACTCTTTTTACCCTTCTCCATCTGTCCTTGGCTGCATTTTCAACATATCAACATCAGGAGAGAGGGATAAAAGGCAAAGAAGAATTTTTGTGATTGTCTTCCAACTCATACACAGTATGCATCTATTATAACATGTTTATCTTGTCAAAACAAATGGTCCTGTGTCTATACCCAAATTAGGGAAGGGGCAGAATAATGTGATGGTTTAATGGTTGGACTCTGATGGTTGTAGTTAGATTTGAGTTGAACTCAGGCTCTGTAACTGTGTAGCTCTTTAACAAGGTCATCTGTAAAATGAGGATTTTAGAATAGTGCTTCGTATTTCTTAAGGGTCTTTTAATGATTCAATGAAATCACAACTATAAAGCTGTACCAAACAACTTCCTAAAGCCTCTAATAATAATTCAAAAATTCCAGCCTGGGACCTAGGAGTTTGAACATCTTTTCAGCTATCGTGGGGGCTTCCCTGGTG
The DNA here is from genome assembly GCA_006410935.1 of Redunca redunca. Taxonomy (NCBI): domain Eukaryota; kingdom Metazoa; phylum Chordata; class Mammalia; order Artiodactyla; family Bovidae; genus Redunca; species Redunca redunca. Next base: position 205,560 of record SJYQ01002036.1, on the reverse strand, counting down.
GCTCAGAGGTTAAGAACCCTCCTGACAATGCAGTAGATGTGGGTTCGATCCCTGGGTCAGGAAGGTCCCCTGGAGAAGCAAATGGCAACCCACTCCAGTATTCTTGTCTGGAAACAGAGGAGCCTGGCAGGCTACAGTCCACAAGGTTACAACAGTCAGACATGACTGGTATGCAGCTTGCACAGCTATCATAGGGGATTCTGACTTAGCTGATCAGTGAAGCATTCTTCAACTGACAGCTTGCTGTTTGTCAATCTGGATCACAAAAGCCGTATGTCTACTTTGATCTATCTGACTTGATCACTCTCTAAGTAAAAGATTGCTATAACTTTAATGAAAGGTTAATTTCAATTTTGACTTGACAGGCAACCTAATTGGCCCATATGTATACATTTATCCAGACGTACAGGAATGAATAAAATTCTGAGAACTGATACTTAGAATGTTGTGGGAAATGCTATGAACAATTCTGAAACTGATAAATCACAGTGTCAATGCCGTTACCTAGTCAAAGTTTCCCTAAATCAATGAGAAGAGCATTTTTTTCAAATGATTTTGTACTTTACAGACTTTTTCTGATCTAATTAAGAGATTTCATTTTCTAATTTACAAACATGAAATATAAGATTTTTATTACCAGTGTAATTAGCCATGCTACTCTAAATGCTAATCTTCATTTCCTAAACAAGTTATGAAAGTGAGAAATCAGTCCTTCAGATTTTCATCTGGTGGCTTTAATTTCTGCCTTCCCTCTAACTAAATGAACACCACTCTGCTTACAGAATACTTATTCTATCCCTCCTCCCTTGTGGTTTTTCTCTCCATTTTCTTTCTCGCTGCTATTCTTTTCCCAATCTTTATCTTTCTTTCCCCGCTTCCTACTAAATATTCTTAGGGGTAGACCATAAGATTCCAAAAATAGGATCCCTTTGTCCTGTGCAAACTCAGTCCTCTCCTGTTCTGATTCCATGAAAAGTGATGTTTTGGATTTTCAAATTTTAGGTGCCTTTCGGAATGTTGTTTGCTTTAACTCTTAAAGTTTCAATTCTTAGAGAGTCGATAGCTGCTGCTTGTCTTCAGTTGCCTAAATTTTCCCTTCAGGCTTTGTATTTATGTCTGGGTTAACACTGGTTTTGAGAAAGCTATAGATTGGTCTATGATGGTTAATATGCTTCTACAGTTTTTTATTTTTGGTGAAATATCAACACACATTTTTATTTCCTTNGGTATATTCTGATCAAGTAATGCCTTGCAAGGCATAGAATTTTTTTTTTTAATCTCTTGAGCATAGCTTTAAAGGAGGGTGTTTTTGTTTATTTTCATTAGCTTGGAGTATGGGGATTTCTATATTTTGGTGCAAAAGTAATTGCAGTTTCAGATTGTGAATTTTAAATCATTATAAATAGGCTCAAACACATCTTTATTAATCAAATGGAAATCATTATAATCAACACAATTTTGCCAATGAGAAATATGTTTATTCCTGTACCGTAAAAATCCGTGCCTTGAGGTTTGATGAACTCTTGGAAAGCATTTTCTGCCTCCTGCTGGTTGTGGAATAATTTTTCCTGCAAAAAATTCTTCAGATACTCGAAGAAGTGGTAGTCAGTTGCTGAGAAGTCAGGAGAATATGGTGGATAAGGCAAAACTTCGTAGCCCAATTTGTTCAACTTTTGAAGCATTGGTTGTGTGACGTGCGGTCGGGCATTGTCATGGAGAAGAATTGGGCCCTTTCTCTTCCTTAGTGCTAGCTGCAGGCATTGCAGTTTTTTTGGTGCATCTCATCGATTGATTTGCTGAGCATACTTCTCAGATATAATGGTCTCATGAGGATTCAGAAAGCTATAATGGATCTGATGGGCAGCAGGCCACCAAACAGTGACCATGACTCTTTTCTGGGTGCAAGTTTGGCTCTGGGAACGGCTTTGGAGCATCTTCTCAGTCCACCGACTGCACCCATCACTGCTGGTTGTGTAAAATCCACTTTTTGTCACAAGTCATAATCCAGTGGAGAAATGGTTCATTGTTGTTGCATAGAATAAGAGAAGATGACATTTTGAAACGATAATTTTCAGTCAGCTCAGGAAGCACCCACCTACTGAGCTTTTTCACCTTTTCTGCTTTGCTTCAAATGCTGAACAACTGTACAGTGGTCAGTGTTAAGTTCTTTGGCAACTTCTTGTGCTATTGTAAGAGGATGAGCTTAGATGATTGCTCTCAATTCATCGCTGTCACCTTCCAATGGCCGACCCCTGCACTCCTCAACTTTAAGGTTCTCATCTCCTTGGCAAAGCTTCTTGAGTCACCTCTTCACTTTATGTTGTTTAGCAGTTCCTGGGCAAAATGTGTTGTTGATGTTGTGAGTTATCTGTGCTGCTTTACTACATATTTTGAACTTGAATAAGAAAACTACTCAAATTTGCTTTCTGTCTAACATCACTTCCTTACTCTAAAATAAATATAAAATAAACAGCAATAAGTCATTAGCAAAAAAGATAAAGCAAGAAATACATGTTAAAATGATATATAACCTAACCACATTTATTTAGAATATATTCCAATATCAAACAGCAAATTTCAACAATGCAAAAACCACAGTTACTTTTGCACCATCGTGAATGATTACTGGAATCATTCAGAGTCAGTGAAACTCTAATACCATCTCCTTTTTTGCCTTTTATGATAAGTATTTAACCCCAATAGTAGTAGCATATATATATATACACTACACATTTGATATTTATTAACAAAACAATATTGAGCTTCCCTGGTAACTCAATGGTAAAAAACCCACCTGCCAGTGCCTGAGACATTGATTCGATCCCTAGGCTGGGAAGATCCCTGGAGATGGAAATGGCAACCCACCCTAGTATTCTTGCCTGGGAAATCCCATGGACAGAGGAGCCTGGTGGGCTACAGTCCATGTGGTTGCAGAGAATTGGATATGACTTAGCAATTAAACCATGCGAGGCTACCAAGGTTAGAATCCTAGCTCTATTCATTACATGATGTGACCATCTGGGAAAATTTCTGATATTTCTGGGCCTTAGTTTTATTGCTTTATAATGGGAACAGTAATAATAACCACCTCATTATAATGTTTTGAAATTCAGTTCTGTTCAGTAGCTCAGTCGTGTCTGACTCTTTGAAACCCTATGGACTGCAGCACTCCAGGCTTCCCTGTCCGTCACCAACTCCCAGAGTTTACTCAAACTCATGTCCAATGAGTCGGTGATGCCATCCAATCATCTCGTCCTCTGTCATCCCCTTCTCCTCCTGACTTCAATCTTTCCCAGCATCAGGATCTTTTCCAGTGAGTCAGTTCATTGCATCAGGTGGCCAAAATATTGGAGTTTCAGCTTCAGCATCATTCCTTCCAATGAATATTCAGACTGATTTCTTTTAGGATGGAATGGTTGGATCTCCTTTCAGTGCAAGGGACTCTCTTGAGTCTTCTACAGCATCACAGTTCAAAAGCATCAATTCTGCACTCAGCTTGCTTTATAGTCCAACTCTCACATCCATACATGGCTACTGGAAAAACACAGCTTTGACTAGACTGATCTTTCTTGGTAATGTCTTTGTTTTCTAATATGCTGTCTAGGTTGGTCGTAACTTTTCTTCCAAGGAGCAAGCATCTTTTAACTTAATGGCTGCAGTCACCATCTGCAGTGATTTTGGGCCCCCTAAAAATAAAGTCCGTCACTGTTTCCACTGTTTCCCCATCTATTTACCATGAAGTGATGGGACCAAGTACCATGATCTTAGTTTTCTGATTATTGAGATTTAAGCCAACATTTTCACTCTCCTCTTTCACTTGCCTCAAGAGGATCTTTAGTTCTTCTTCGGTTTCTGCCAAAAGTGTGGTGTCATCTGCATATCTGAGGTTATTGATGTTTATCCCGGCAATCTGGATTCCAGCTTGTGCTTCATCCAACACAGTGTTTCTCATATGTACTCTGCATATAAGTTAAATAAGCAGGGTGACAATATACAGCCTTGCTACACTCCTTTCCCTGTTTGGAACCAGTCTGTTGTTCCATGTCCAGTTCTAACTGTTGCTTCCTGACCTGCATACAGATTTCTCAAGAGACAGGTTAGGTGGTCTGGTATTCACATCTCTTTCAGAATTTTCCACAGTCTGTTGTGATCCACACAGTCAAAGGATTTGGCATAGTCAATAAAGCAGAAGTAGATTTTCTGGAACTCTCTTGGTTTTTCAATAATCCAATGGATGTTAACAATTTAATCTGTGGTTCTTCTGCCTTTTCTAAATTCAACTTGAACATCTGCAAGTTCACAGTTCATGTACTGTTGAAACCTGGCTTAGAGAATTTTGAGTATTACTTTACTAGTGTGAGATGATTGCAACTGTGTGATAGTTGGAGCATTCTTTGGCATTGCCTTTCTTTGGGATTGGAATGAAA
>SJYQ01002036.1:156901-200176 GCA_006410935.1 Redunca redunca | reverse complement strand
GTTTTCAACATTTCTATCATTTGCATCATCTCCAAAAGATCCCAAATACTCATTTGCTGTCAATTTCTGTTTATATATAATATAAAAATCAATGGATTAATGTAATATTATATTTTGTGTATCAAAAAGTCACAAGAAAAATTAAGTCTTTATGAAGATATGTCAAAGCTTATGCTCTTGACATTTTTAATTAATAATTATTAACTTATCTAGTCCTCATCCAACCTAAAGTGGTTGTTTATACTATTATATACATTTTATTGATGAGGAGCTGATGTAACTTTCCCAAGTTTGCTTGACTGTAGAATGGCATCAGCTCAGCTCTTGAGTGGAGGCACAGAGCTTTAAACTGAAGCAATATGGCTCCAGGGTCCATGATCTTAATCACTTTAGGGAGTATAAGATTTTAGAAACCATTGATAATACTCACAATGAATAATGAAAGGTCTTTCCTGAGAGGCAATTAGGAATTAACTTTTGATTTACCATTTTAGGAAAGCAACAATTTTCATCAAAACAATAACTTCCAGCCCTCTTTAATCATAAGTCAGTTCAGTTCAGTTGCTCAGTCATGTCCAACTCTTTGGGATCCCATGGACTGCAGCACACCAGGCCTCCCTGTCTGTTACCAACTCCTGGAGTTTACTCTAACTCACGTCCATTGAGTCGATCATGCCATCCATCCATCTCATCCTCTGACGTCCCCTTCTACTCCTGCCTTCAGTCTTTCCAAGCATCAATGTCTTCACCAAAGAGGCAGTTCTTCACATCAGGTGGCCAAGGTATTGGAATTTCAGCTTCAGCATCAGTCCTTCCAATGAATATTCAGAACTGATTTCCTTTAGGATTGACTAGTTGTATCTCCTTTCAGTCCAGGGGACTCTAAAGAGTCTTCTCCAACACCATAGTTCAAAAACATCGATTCTTTGGCCTCTCATTCATTTTTCAGGGCCACTCATTTATTTTTTTTTTAACAGTAATAATAAATTGGCAGCTGGTTTATACTTCTCACCTTGTGAAGTCAATTCAGTTGTGTTCAGTTCAGTCGCTCAGTCTTGTCTGACTGTTTGCCACCCCATGGACTGCAGCACGCCAGGCCTCCCTGTCCATCACTAACTCCCAGAGTTTGCTCAAACTCATGTCCATTAAGTCGGTGATGACATCCAACGATCTCATCCTCTGTCATCCCCTTCTCCCACCTTCAATGTTTCCCAGAATCAGGGTCTATTCAGATGAGTCAGTTCTTCACATCAGGTGGCCAAAGTATTGGAGTTTCAGCTACAACATCAGTCCTTTCAGTGAATATTTAGGACTGATTTCCTTTAGGATGGACTGGTTGGATCTCCTTGCAGTCCAAGAGACTCTCAAGAGTCTTATCCAACACCACAGTTCAAAAGCATCAATTCTTCTGTGCTCAGCTTTCTCTATAGTCCAACTCTCACATCCATACATGGCTACTGGTAAAACCATACTCTTGACTAGATGGACCTTTGTTGGCAAAGTAATGTCTCTGGTTTTTAATATGCTGTTTAGGTTGGTTGTAACTTCTTCCAAGGAGCAAGCATCTTTTAACTTCATGGGTGCAGTCACCATTGTAGTGATTTTGGAGGGCAAAAAATAAAGTCTGTCACTGTTTCCCCATCTATTTTCCATGAAGTTGTGGGAGTAGATGCCATGCTCTTAGTTTTCTGAATGTTGAGATTTAAGCCAACATTTTCACTCTCCTCTTTTACTTGCATCAAGATGCTCTTTAGTTCTTCGCTTTCTACCTTAAGGCTGGTGTCATCTGCATACCTGAGGTTATTGATATATCTCCCGGCAATCTTGATTCCAATTTGTGCTTCATCTAGCCCAGTGTTTCTCATAATGTACTCTGCATATAAGTTAAATAAGCAGGGTGACAATATACAGCCTTGATGCACTCCTTTCCCTATTTGGAACCAGTCTGTTGTTCCAGATCCAGTTCTGACTGTTGCTTCCTGACCTGCATACAGATTTCTCAGGAGACAGGTCAGGTGGTCTGGTATTCACATCTCTTTCAGAATTTTCCACAGTTTGTGTTGATCTACACAGTCAAGGGCTTTGGCATAGTCAATAAAGCAGATGTTTTTCTGGAACTCTTTTGGTTTTTCAATAATCCAATGGATGCTGACAATTTTATCTGTGGTTCCTCTTCCTTTTCTAAATACAGCTTGAACATCTGGAAGTTCATGGTTCACATACTATTGAAATCTGACTTGAAGTATTTTGAGCATTACTTTACTAGTGTGTGAGATGAGTGCAATTGTGCAGTAGTTTGAGCATTCTTTGGCATTGCCTTTCTTTGGGATTGGAATGAAAACTGACCTTTCTCTGTCCTTTGGCCAGATTTGGTGGTGTATTGAGTGCAGTACTCAATTTTTTTTCCAGATTTGCTGGCATATTGAATACAGCACTTTCACAGCATCATCTTTTAGGATTTGAAATAGCTCAACTGGAATTCTGTCACCTTCACTAGCTTTGTTTGTAGTGATTCTTCCTAAAGCCCACTCGACTCCATTCCAGGATGTCTGGCTCTAGGTGAGTGATCACACCATCATGATTATGTGGGTCATAAAGATCTTTTTGTACAGTTCTGTAAATTCTTGCCATCTCTTTTTAATATCTTCTGCTTCTGTTAGGTCCATACCACTTCTGTCCTTTATTGAGCCCATCTTTGCATGAAATGTTCCCTTGATATCTCTCATTTTCTTGAAGAGTTTTCTAGTCTTTCCCATTCTATTGTTTTCTTCTGTTTATTTGCACTGATCACCAAGGAAGCCTTTCTTATCTCTCCTTGCTATTCTTTGGAACTCTACATTCAGATGGGTATATCTTTCCTTTTCTCCTTTGCTTTTCACTTCTCTTCATTTCACAGCTATTAGTAAGGCCTCCTCAGACAGCCATTTTGCTTTTTTGCATTTCCATTTCTTTAATCATACATAAATCAAAATCATTAGAGAGCATAAATCAACAGACGTTTTGGGTGTACAGTTTCAAGTAGTTACTAACAGGCAATTATTTTGGTACTTAGGATAGTGTAGTATTAGTTGCTCAGTCATGTCCGACTCTGTGCGCCCTAAGGACTGTAAGTCTCCAGGCTCCTCTCCATGGAATTCTCCAGGCAAGAATATTGGAGTGGGTGACCTTTTCCTTCTCTAGGGGATCTTTACTCCCAGGGATTGAACCTTGGTCTCCTGCCCATTGCAGGCAGATTCTTTACTGGCTGAGCCACCAGGGAAACCCAGGTATAATGTAAGTGCTATGTAAATAGTTAGAGATGAATGATAAATTCGTTTTGTATTTTGGAATTTCATTGAATTTTTTTTCAAATATTTTTGATCCTGTGGTTGAATCCATAGATATGCAGATACAAAGGTCCAACTGTACTTAGGATATATGTGTTTTAATATTTCTAGTGTTAGAAGAAGCACTGATTGTTATCCCTTTCTCCAAATATATTATTTAAAAGAATTGTTAGAAACTAAATAGGGAGAGATTGAAGGTGGCAGAATAAGAGGGTACGGAGCAAATCTCCCCCAACAAACACATCAAAAATAATCTGCACATGGAATAATTCTAACCAACTGGAAATTAGTAGAAGGACTGCTGGACAACCAAGGGTGTAAGAAACATACACACATGATGTGATAGGAAAGGAAGAAACGTGATCCAGTTGAGACCGGTGTGTGTGGCAGTAAAAAGGGATGGGGGTGGGGAAGAAGTCACAGGCGGACACTCTCCCTTCCCTAGGGAGTGAGCAGTGAGAGCCACAGATTGAGAGCCCTGTCCTGGGATCCTGAGCAGGGGAGGACCCAGCTCACTGGAGAACTGCGGGGACTAACAGGATGGTTGTGTGAACTTTGGACCCTGGTCATGAGAAACAGGTACACACTGATTTGCCTCCAAGGCAAGCTGAAGGAAGGTCTGTTCTTGCAGCTGCTCATTTTATATGACCGCCTCTCTGTGTGCCTTGGCCTGAGCTGAACAAACACTCTGGCCCCATTCACTCCATATCACAGCAGAAACTGGATCTGAGGTGGTCATGACCAATGAGAAATCTAGACTAAGGGATGTAGGGGCAACATGGTCCTGGGGTGGAACCTGGGTGAGTTAGCAGTAGCTATCACTGGTGCTTACTCAAGCCAAGCATCAGATTTCTCATGGTGGCTGCTCCATCACAGCTCACCGCCTCCTCCTCCCCACTTCCCACCACCCTATACGTGCTGAGAGTCCATTTGGATCCCATCTGCCTTTGTTGTGGCTCCACAACAAGGTAGTGGGTGCAGACACTGGGGGAAGTAATTGGCTGTGAGGGACAAAGGTGAATTGAACGCAAAACTGTGAGTGGAACAAGGAAAACAATTGCAGGTGCTTGCATAGATCTCACATCAGAGACAGCCAGGACTTCTCTGTGCAGCTTACCTGAGCCAAGAGCCCTCATGAACCTCACTTGCTTCAGCACTCCCCCACTCTGGGGCAGAGGGCCTGGTGCAGAGAAAGGTGGAGAAATACAGTTAAAGGGAACAGTGCCAGCTCAAGCCAGATAATCAGGGCTTCTGCTCCTGCAACTTGAGATCAGACCTTGCCGCTAATAGGGTCCTGATGACCACTGAGCAGAGGGGAAGCAGCACCTCACACTCAGCTCTAGCCTTAGCTCTTCCTTACCCCCATCAAGATGATAGATGCCAGCTATCCTGAGGAAAGAAATGACTTGTATCCTTGTCAATTCCAGCGCTGCCACAAATGGGACTGGGTACATGTGGTCTGTATAGGACACTTCCATGTGATAATTCCCCTTCAGGAGCACAGTTAGTAACTGTTTCACGTCAGAACTGTAACATCAGAACTACTGTCTACTGAAAGAGCAAGAGGAAGCCTCTGAAAAAATAAACGTAAATAAACAATTTAAGAGAGAAATTATTCAAAGCATTGATACTAAGACTGTTTTCTGAATTAATCTGAATTAGGGAAAAGAAGAGTGGTACACAGGGAAAAGTTTATTAAGGAATTAGAAAATATAGAAAAGACTCAGTCAGAGATGAAGAACTCTCAATAGCTGAAATAAAAAACATATTGGAAGAAATGATTAGCAGACTAAGTGAACAGAACACATAAATGCCCTGGAAGATAGATAATTGAAACCTCCTAATCAGAGTAGCAGAAAGAAAAACAAATGAAGGCGGTTTAAGAGATCTCTAAGATACTGTTCAGCATACTAACATGCCTATAATGGGAGTCCCAGAAAGAGAACAGAGAGAAGGGGGGATTGGAAAAGGATTTGAGCAAGCCATGGTTGAAAACTTGGGAAAGGAAAAAGATATATGCAGATACAGGAAGCACATAGGGTCTCAAACAAGATGAACCCAAGCAGACCCACACAAAGATCTGTCATAATTTTAATGGCAAAAGTTAAAGACAGGATTACACAGGCAGCGGGAGAAACAAGAGAGTCAGTTACAAGGGAGCTCCCATGAGGCTATCAGTCTATTTCTCTATGGAAATGATGCAGGCCAGAAGGGAGTGTCGTGATATAGTCCAAGTCCTAAAAGGGAAAACAAAAGGAGGAGAGGCAAAAAGCTTCTCACATGAGCAAAACCTAAAATAGTTAATCAGTACTACGTCTTCCCTCAAAGAAATACTGAAGAGTCTTTTCTAAGTGGAGAAAAGTAAGAATCTATAGAAAGAGGAAAATCCCACTAGGAAAGGCAAATTATCGTAAGGACTGAGAACCAAGCACTTAAATAAGCCAGCATAAAGATTAAGAAACAAAAGAGTGTAAAAGCAACTGTGAGTACACTAACTAAGCAGTTAATCTGAACATGAATATGTAATATATAACATTAAGAGTCCCTTGGACTGCGAGGAGGTCAAACAAGTCCATCCTAAAGGAAATCAATCCCGAATATTCATTGTAAGGACTGTTGCTGAAGCTGAAGCTCCAATACTTTGGCCACCTGATGTGAAGAACTGACTCACTGGAAAAGAACCTGATGCTAGGAAAGGTTAAAGGCAGGAGGAGAAGGGGGACAACAGAGGATGAGATGGTTGGATGGCATCACCAACTCGATGGATAGGAGTTTGAGCAAGCTCCAGGAGTTGGTGATGGACAGGGAAGCCTGGTGTGCTGCAGTTCATGGGGCTGCAAAGAGCCGGATGCTACTGAGTGACTGAACTGAACTGAACATGAAGAACACAAAGTGTGAAGAGATTAAAATATGTAGATATTTTAGAATGTGTTTGAACTTAAATGACTACCAGTGTAAACAACTAGGTATAGATCTACATACATGAATCTCATAGTCACCACAAAAACCTATAATACATTAAAAGCTAAAAAGAAAGGAACTTAAGCATACTAATAAGAAATAAAATCAAACTACAAGGGAAGAAACAAAAGGAAGAAAAAACGAATAGAGAACTACAAAACAGAAAAAAAACTAAGAAAATAGCAGTAAGTACCTGCCTATCACTTATTATTTTAAATATTAATGGACAAAATGCTCCAGTCAAAAGAGATAGGGTGACTGATTGTATTAAAAATACCCTTTTAGATGCTTCCTACAGAAGACTTACTTTAGGGCTAAAGACACACACATACACTTTAAGTAAGAGGGTAGAAAAACATTTTTCTGCAAATGGAAATGACAGGAAAGCAGAGAGAACAATATTCACATCAGACAAAACAGACTTTAAATTAAAAGCTATAGCAAAAGACAAACACAACATTGTTAATCAACTCTACTCCAATAAAGATTTTAGAAACTTAGTTATGAATCAGGTATTATAATATAAGCTTGCTAATTTGTGAATACAGTTGTAGAAAATTTGTTTGCTCATAAAAAGAAAGAGAAAGAGTAGTATTATGCAGTGATAAAGGGATCAATACAAGGCTACAAGGATATTACGTTTGCCAACATATATACAGCCAGTACAGGGGCACCTAAATATATAAAGCAAATACTAACAGACACAAGGAGAGAAACTGACAAAAACACAATGATGGTAGGGGAATTTAATGCCCCACTTGCACTGATGGACAGATAATCCAGACAGAAAATCAATAAGGCAGCATTGGTTTTAAATGGAACAACAGACCAATTGGACTTAATATTTATATATATGACATTATATCCAAAAACAGCAGAATATACATTCTTCTTAAGCACACATAGAATGTTGTTCAAGATATACTCCATACTAAGCAACAAAGCAAGTATATACAAATTTAGAGAATAGGAACTATATCAAGCATTTTTTCCAACCACCATCATGTGAAACTAGAAATTAAGTACAGAAAGAAAAAATGAGAAAATAACAAACATATGTAGACAGACACGTGCTACTAGAAAACCAGTGGTTCAGTGTAAACAAAGAGGAAATCATAAAATACCATGAAACCAATGAAATGGAAACACAGCACTCCAGAATCTATGGGATACAGCAAAAGCAGTTCTAGGAAGGAAATTTATAGAGTTATAGTCCTTCTTCAGGAAATTAAAAAAAAAAACTAAACATCTTAACCAACCACCTAAATTTATTGGAAAAAGAATAATCAAAGCCCAAAGTCTTCAGAAGGGGAGAAATAATAAAAATCTGAGAATAAGTGAACAAAATAAAGATCCATAGAAAATATCAGTGAAACAAAAAGTTGATTTTTGAAAAAAAAATAAGCTATTTTTAAGCCTTTAGCCATGGTCAGTGAGAAAAAAAAGAACAAAATGAACAAAATAAGAAATAGGAGAAATAAAACCTGCTACCACAGAGATACAAATAAGTCGAGATAATAATATGAACAAAAATATGCCAACAAACCTGACAACCTAGAAGAAATGGACAAATGTCTAGAAACATGCAGTCTACTAATATTGAATCAAAAAGGAACAATTTGAAGAGACTGATCAACAGTGGTAGAACTGAATTAAAGGAAACCTGCCAGCAAACAAAATTCAAGGGCTGGAAGGCTTCACAAGTGAATTCTACCAAATATATAAAGAAAAAGTGTCGTTTTCAAATTGTTCCAAAAAAGTAAAGAGAACAGGACAGTCTCAAATTCATTTTATGAGGCCTCTATTATCCTGATACCAAAAAACAAAAAAACCCAAAATAAAACCACAAAGACACTGTAAAAAAAGGAAAAAAAAATAGAAAGTGGCAAATCAGAATCTCTAATGAATACAGGTGCAACAATCTTCAACAAAATATCAGCAAACCAAATCTGACAATATATGAAAAGGATCACACACCATGATCAAGTTGAATGTATTCTAGGAACTCAAAGATTGTTCAGTATTTGGAAATAAATTCATATGATATATTAAATTAACAAAAGAAAGGATGAAATTCACATGATCATCTCACTAGATACAGAAAATCATTTGACCAAATTCAGCATTCAGTTAAGATAAAAACTCTCATCAAAGTAGGTACAGAGGGACCATATCGCAAAATAATAAAGGCCATTTGTGAAAAACCCTCAGCTAACATCATTTCAGTGAGTAAATCTGAAACTTTTTCTCTAAATTCAGGAACAAGGCAAGAACACCCATTCTCACCACTTTTTTTTTTTTTTTTAGCATAGTATTGAAAATCCTAGCCACAGCAATCAGACAAGAAGAAATAAACATCCAAATTGGAAGGGAACAGGAAAAAGTCACTATTTGTAGATACCATAATTCTTTATATAGAAAACCCTAAAAATGTCCACCCAAAATTTTTGTAATGAATTCACCAAAGTTGCAGGCTACAAGAGTAGCATACAAATATCTGTTGCTTTTCTATACACTAATAATGAAATATTAAAAAGTTAACATTAAAAATATAATTTTGTTAAAATTATATCAAAAAGAATACAATACTTAAGGATAATTTACCTAAGGAAGTGAGAGTCCTATAGTCTGAAAACTATAAAATTGATGAAGAAAATTGAAGATAATACAAAGAATGGAAAGATGTCTCATGCTCTTGGATAGAAATATCAAAATTGTTAAAATAGTCATACTACTCAAGCAATCTACAGATTTAACACAGTTCCTATCCATTTAGTGCAGTATCCATTGGCTTTTTTCATAGAAGTAGAATAAATAATCTTAAAGTTTATATGTAACCAGAAATGATGCCAAATTGCTAAAGCAAACTTAAGAGAAAGGAACAAAGCTGGAGGTATCAATCTTCCAGATTTCACACTGTACAAAGCTACAGTAATAATAATAATAATAAAAACCCAAAACAAAACATAGTACTGGTTCAGAAACAGACACATTATCAGTGGAACAGAATAGGGAACCCACAAGTCAACCCACACTCTTACAGTCAATTAATCTACAACGAAAGAGGCAAGAGGAGAAAAGACAGTCTCTTCAACATGTGGTGCTGGGAAAACTGGACATCTACATGTAAAAGAACAAGATGAGAAAATTCTCTCACATCATTTACAAAAGTAAACTCCGAATGGATTAAAGACCTAGATGTATAACCTGAAACCATAAAACTTCTAGAAGAAAACATAGGCAGAACACTCTTGACATAAATCATAGCAGCTTTTTGGATCTATCTACTAAGACAAATGAAATAAAAGCAAAATTAAATGAAACATAAGTAATACCTGATTAAAAGTATAGACTTCTGCACAGCTGAAAAACAACCTACAGAATGGGACAAATATTTGCAAATGCTATGACTGACAAGGGCTTGATATCTAAAATACATAAATAGGTCATCCAAAAAAAAAAAAAGATACAAGTTACCCAATCCATAAAATGGAGAGAAGACCTGAGCAGACATTTTTCCAAATAAGACATACAGATGTCTAACAGGCATATGATAAGATGCTCAATATCCCTTAATTATTAGAGAAATGCTAATCAGAACAACAGTGAGGTAACACCTCATACCTTTCCAAAAACCTATGAGCATAAAGCCTACAAATAAATTGTGGTGATGTGGAGAAAAAGGACTCTTTGTATACTCTTAGTGGGAATGCATACATGAGAAAGTATATGGAGATTTCTCAAAGTACTGAAATTAGAACTAGAATATGATCCAGCAGTTCCACTCCTGAATATATATCCGAAAAGATGGGAAACACTAATTTGCAAAGATACATGCACTCCGGTGTTCATAGTAGCATTATTTACAATAACCAAGATATGAAAGCTGCTCAATAATCCATCAAAAAAGATGAATGAATAAAAATTGTTGTTTATATCTACACTGGGTTACTATGAAAAAGAAATAAACGGCCATTTGTACCATATGGATGGACTGTTATGCTTAGTGAAATATCAGAAAAAGACAGATAATTTATGATACCACTTATATGTGGACTTCAAAAAATATAACAAATGTGTATAGCAAAACAGAAGCACTCACCACAATAGACAGCAACCTTAGTGGTTACCAATAGGGAGAGGGAAAGGAGAAGTGGGCAAGATATGGATATGGGATTAAGGGATTCAAAGTACTATGCATAAAATTGGTAAGTAATGAGGATATGTGGTATACCACAGGAAATTATAGTCATCACCTTATAAAAACTTTTAATGAATATAATCTGTAAAAATATTGAATTACCAGAAACTAATATATTTTAAATCAGCTCTAATTAAAAAAAATAAAAACTGTGCATAGAACTGATTTTGCATAGCATGAAACTGTTTTGCTTTTATAAGTTGCAATTTATTTATTTTGTCCATGCCTAAAATATTTAAAATTATTTTATACTTCCAGTTGTATTCTGCTCATTTTGCAAAGTTTTCAAAAATTTTGCAGAGTGCAGTTAATAAGGCATCAACAATAGCTAGTATTTTCTTCTCTATCGGCATAGAACCCAGTCCCCGCCAAAGTGTTGAAGAAAATGTTAAATGATATTATTATATATTTAAAATTGTTTTGGTATTATATAATTTTAAAGTATATATATTCAATCCCTGGGTTGCGGTGATCCCTTGAGAAGGACATGGTGACCCACTCCAGTATTCTTGCCTGGAAAATGCCATGGAGGAACCTGGCAATCTAGAGTCCATAGGGTCGCAAAGAGTTGGGCACAACTGAAGCAACTTAGCATGCACTAAGTATAAACAAAAAATTCATATGAAAAACTTGTCCTCACTTTATTTTAATGCAAGTTGTTATAGGCATGAAAATTTAGGAGACTTCCAGTTTTCTGGCTCTTTCTTTTAAAAAAATGTAATGTCTTGTGAAGTTAATGGTCACAGTATTGAGAAAGATCTCACAATAACAGAAAGAGACAAACTTGGAGAATGAACTTATAGTTGCCAGGTAGAAGAGATAGTTAGGGGATATGGGATGGACATGTACACACTGCTATATTTAAAATGGATAGTCAGCAAGGCTCTGCTGTAAGGGACAGGGAACTCTGCTCAATGTTATCTGGCAGCCTGGATGAGAGGGGAGTTTGGGGGAGAATGGATACATGTATATGAAAGGCTGAGTCCCTTTACTGTTCATCTGAAACTGTCACAACATTGTTAATTGGTTATACCTCAGTAGAAAATAAAAAGGTAAAAAGAAACAAAAATAAGACATTGTCATCTGCATTAAGGATGTTGCATATGTTGTCTCCAGGAACCTCATCACATTCACAGCTACCTGATTTCCCATGGATACCCTTGAGCTGCTGCTGCTGCGGCTGCTAAGTCGCGTCAGTCATGTTTGACTCTGTGCGACCCCATAGATGGCAGCCTACCAGGCTCCGCCATCCCTGGGATTCTGCAGGCAAGAACACTGGAGTGGGTTGCCATTTCCTTCTCCAATGCATGAAAGTGAAAAGTGAAAGTGAAGTCGCTCAGTCGTGTCTGACTCTTCGCGACCCCATGGACTGCAGCCTACCAGGCTCCTCCGTCCATAAGATTTTCCAGGCAAGAGCACTGGAGTGGGGTGCCATCGCCTTCTCCGCCCTGGAGCTGCTGCATCCTTTTTCTCAGACATCAGCCTGTGCTGGGGTTGCCACCCTCTTCTTGAGGCGTTTCACCCCACTCATTAGCTCCACTGTCCCTTTCTCTCTTCTTCATTCTCAGTATCATTGCCAACCATGAGAATGGTGAGGACTTAAGGCCATCCCATAGCTTCTGTCTCCACATTGGAGTTGTTGAGTCACCATAGTTTCGTTTTTTCCTAAGTGATTCTCCCTTTACTTCCATCTCTATGTTCCTCCTTGGTGAAGAAACAGGAAGCCTCAAGATCTACTGAGTAGTAGTGTAGTGGTTAGAGCTTTGTTTCCAGGCATCTCTACTACTTGTTAGCTGTAATCTTTATCTAATGTTTTTAAGCTTCAACTTCCTCATCTGTTTAATGGAGCTAATTAAGGAGTTACTTGGAATATTAGGTGAGATTATAATAGTGAAGTGCTTGGTACAGAGTGGGCAATCAATGAATATAAACACAAAAACTGATTTTTATGTTTTATCTCATGTACTTAGCATTAACTATCCTGTCTGTCTATTTTCAAGTTCTTAAACACTATGCTACCTATGCTGTAAAACCTGTTTTGCAGATTTGAGTATGTGGATGCCAACTGATTATGGTCTTGGCTTTTTCTTAAAGGTAGAATAATTTAAAAAAATTACAGTTGGAAATAACTTCAGAATCTATTACACTTTTTCTCAGGGTGAGTGAAAGTCGCTCAGTTGTGTCTGACTCTTCACAATCCCATGGCCTATTCAGTCCATGGAATTCTCCAGGCCAGAATACTGGACTGGGTAGCCCTTCCCTCCTCCAGGGGATCTTCCCAACCCAGCAATCAAGCCCAGGTCTCCCACATCGTTTCCATAAACCCCTTGCCATGTTCTTGAAACTGTATTCACAGATTAACAGTCCTGAGAAAATTGTCTTGAAATAGAGTTTCATAGCACAGGGATCTCTGCATACAATCTTCTGCTCTTGAAGGGGAGATCAGTATATTCACAATAAATATTCTGAAATTCTCTAAAATAAAATGTTCTATAAATATTATCAGACTAGAATCCTTTGTGTAACACTAATTGATGTCTGTTTTGAGACATCAATGTCTTAATGAAATGAGATTCAGCTGGACAAGTCTATTCCACCATGAGATAGTTCTTGTTAGGATGTTATTGTTTATTTTAAGACAAATATATGGCCTTATATTTGTCTGTCTGCTCATGTTGTATCTTCTGGAGCGATAGAAGAAAACTTCTTTGGACATAAATACTGTGTGCCCGCTTATTCTTCTTATTTCCTCACTTAACAGGACAGCTTCCTCATGTCATATAGTTTATATGCTCCTTATCAAATGCTTCCCAGTTCATGCCAGTGGTAAAGAACCTGTTTGCCAATGCAGGAGACATAAGAGACACGGGTTCAGTCCCTGAGTTAGGAAGACTCCCTGGAGGAGGACATGGCAACCCACTCCGGTACTCCTGCCTGAAGAATTCCATGGACAGAGGAGCTTGGTGAGCTGCTGTGGTCCATGGGGTCACAAAGAGTCCAACACGACTGAAGTGACTTGGCACGAATGCACACTCTTTATCTTTCAGGTTTCTAATTTCTAAGTTTAAGTAAGTAAATTCTCTTAGACAATCTCCTTCACCATTGTATGCAAAACTTTAAATGTAGTGTGGTAATAATTAAGAACAGTGGAACTTTTTGGCTCTGAGAATGTTTATAATTCTGATGCTGTTACTTAACAAAAAGTTATATTACCCTTTTGGTTTACATTTAATCTATTTTTAAAAGAAAAAAAAACCCTCCATGTCTTTACATATATGTTACAATAAGGCCAAATTTTGCTCATAATATAATTGTGCTTCCATTCTTGCAACCAAGTATAGAACTCCACATCCATCCCATGTACTGTTTACTTTTTGTTAGTTTCTACTTACTATTACAACTTGCCAGTATGAACTTGAATCATTATTTTGAAATTGAATAGTCAAGCTATCATAGCTTTCCACTGATCAGATAAGGGTTATTCATTCAATTGAGATGGAAACAGCAGTATTATTTGTATACTGTTGTTAAAATTTCATTGAAATTTGATATCATTCAACATGCATTCATCCTTATAGAACATAGGAAGGAAATATGCTCTGTTGCAATTAAGACATAGTCATATCAACATCATAAGCCTGCTCTACCAATCTAAAAACACTATATAAGGAGGTTTGTGTTGCTTTGTTTTTAGTTCTTCAATATTGGGTTTTACTATTGATTTTAAAAATAATTCTCTACAAAATACATTGTTAATTATTCATTTTAAATGCCATTATCTTTCCTCCATTTAGCATTTTCTACTTATCCTCTTTCTATTAGTATATCTCTGTGTCTCTTTTATCTTCCATGGTTTGTTGAATATTATTAATCTTCCCTCCTTCCATTCTTTCCTCCTTCCCCTTCCTTCCTCCCTTCTTCTATCCTTTCCTTCCTTGCTTTCTTTCTTATTTGTAAGATGTGACCAGACTATTGGAGACTTCAGGTTATTTGCAATGGTTAGTTACATAATTTGCTATGGTTTTCCGTTAGTATTATCTGGGAGAATACTTAAAAACTTTGCTCTTTTATGCCTTTCACTTCCATGGAGAAATACAAAAAGGAAAACAGAATTTTTAAAATTCATATTTTTCCCTGTGCTATATTAATATTATGCCATCTTGCCCTAACCAATATTCTTATGCTGGAAATAGCTTTTAAAGCCTCCTGTTTGCTCTCTGTAGCAAGTTTCAGAAAGCTCAGTTCATTGGGGCTTATATTTCTTGGGGCTACCACTGAATATTTGTCACTTTGTATTTCCCTGCGTGTGTGTCCCTTCCATCTTTGTTTAACAAAATGTTCATTAGCCCTTCAATGTTTTCATTTAAATGCACCCTGTTTTTATTTTTATATGACCTTATAATAAAATTGTATTTCCTATCTCTCATGAAT
Organism: Redunca redunca; assembly: GCA_006410935.1. Classification (NCBI taxonomy): domain Eukaryota; kingdom Metazoa; phylum Chordata; class Mammalia; order Artiodactyla; family Bovidae; genus Redunca; species Redunca redunca. Next base: position 185,257 of record SJYQ01002036.1, on the reverse strand, counting down.
TCTTCTTTTCTAGAGTTGCTTAATGTTTATAACATGTAGGTCACCTATTTTTTCTAATTAAGAACCTTAAGACTATGTATATATTTCATGTATATATGTAAATCTGTTCTTAAAATTATAATAACATTTATGTCATAAGTTGTTCTTTTCTTAGTGATTCAAATTATGTTGAGAGCTACAGTCATCTTCATTCAGTTTTAAAATTTCAGCCAAGTAATTAAAGAAATACTGGGATTTTCACAGTCTAACAGGATACTTCTAAGAATGTGTTCCACAGTTTATGTCCTCTGATTTCTTTCTTATCTGTTCAAATCAGGAATAGAATTGTCCATATTCTTCACTTGCAGTCTATCACAACTATTTCACTTTTAGCCTTTTTTATTGAGATATAATTGACACGTTGTTTAACTTTAAGGGTGTACCATATGATAATCTGATATACATATATAATGGGAGATGATTCCCAAAAGAATGTTAATTAATGCATCTATTACCTCATGTGTGTGCAGGGGGGATGTGTGTCTGTTCTTTCAGCAACTTTTAAGTATATAGTACAATATTGTTGTTAACTATAGTCACTTTGCTGTACATTATATCTCTAGAACTTATTCAGATTTTTAACTGAATTTTCTATTCTTTGAACAGCTTTCCCTTATTCCCGCCCCCTCACACCTGGAAACCACCATTCTACTCTCTGTTTCTATGAATTCTATATTTTAAGATTCCATACATATCACTTCTCAGCCTTTTGATTAAGTATAAGATCAAGTGTAAGATTCCACATATTAGTGAGATTATGTAGTGTTTATCTTTCTCTGTCTGACTTATTTTCCTTAGCTTAATGCCTGCAAGGTTCATCCATGTAGCTGCAAATGGCTGGATTTCCTTCTCTTAATACCTGAATAGTGTTCCACTAAAAATGTAATAATATACCGTGTTTTCTTTATCCATTCCTCCATCAATGGACACTTAGGTATTTTCTTGTTGGATGATATGGTATTTCTATTTTTAGTGCTTTTGAGGAACCTCCATACTATTTTCCAGAGTTACTGTACCACAAGGAACACATGTTCCCTTTTTTCTACATCCTTACTAAGACTTGTCATTTTGACAGTAAACCTCCTGAAGGGTTGGGGCGATATCTCATTGTCGTTTTGGTTTGCATCTCCCTGACTATTAAAGATGTTGAACACCTTTTTATATACCTGTTTGTTTATTTGTGTATCTTCTTTGGAAAAAAATGTCTGTTCAGATCCTTTGCCCATTTTTAATTAGATGATGATATGATTATTTTGGTTACTAGATTTGTATGAATTTCTTGTATATTGTGGATATCAATCCCTTATCAGATACATAGTTTGCAAATATTTCTCCCATCACTTGGTTGCCTGTTGATTTCATTTAAAATTTTTTTTGTACAAATAAGACTAAAAGTGATCAGCTTTTTGTCTGATGTAGTTCTGATTGCTTGCCTTTGCTTTTGTTGCCTGTGTTTTTGCTATCATGTCCAAAAATCTTTGTCATGACCAATGAATGTCTAGTAGCCTTCTCCTATGTTTTCTTGTCAGAGTTAATGATTTCTTGTCTTACAGTTGTCCTTAATCCATTTCAGGTTCATTTTTGTGAGTGATATAAGATAGAATCTAGTTTCCTTTTTCTTCATGTGAGTATCCAGTTTTCCCACCACCCCAATTATTAAAGAAGCTAAGTTTGTCCCATTGAGTATTCTTGGCAAATATTAGTTGATCACTTTTAGTCTTATCTGAATACTTTATAGTGTGTTCTCAGCTTCTTTGATATTTTCTTCTTTTATATTTATCGGGAGTTACAAATTATGATATTATTGTTATTTAGTTCTAAGTCATATCTGACTCTTTTGTGACCCCATAGACTTTAGCCCACCAGGCTCCTCTGTCCATGGAATTTTCCAGTCCAGAATACTGGAGATGGGTACCATTTCCATCTCCAGGAAATCTTCCAACCTAGGAATTGAATACATAACTCCTGCCTTGCAGGCAGATCTTTTACTGCTGAGCCACTGGAGAAGCCTTAAAATTATATACTATTGCTAATAAGTAATTGGTGAGATTATTTCTCTTAATAATATTTTCTTAACTCTTTAGAAATCGTGTGACCTACTGCACAAAGCTCAGTTCAATGACTCTTCATTCTCCCTCTATTAAAATATAGTCAGCCTTATTCCAGTATACTGTTAGACAATCAAGTTGCCCTTCCCAGCCTGATTGGAGTTAGTTTTAATAATTGCTATGTGAATATTTGCAATTCGTTTAGAAAACTGTAATAAATCAGTTTTTTTTTTAAATTTCCAAAACAAAAGAGTCAAGATTGCATGTTAAGACTATAATCTTGCTATAATTTATGTCCTAAGTTAGAAATGATTGTTACTATAGTTAGCTTCAATTTCTATATCCTTTATTCACAAGAAATGTTGGCTTTGCTGCCTGCCCTCATTCCCCATACCGCCGCCTTTGCTTCAGTTTCACCTAGTTTCTTGTAAATTAATTTTACTGTGTTGCACACTAAGAAGCATTTTAACACTGTAAGTTTTTCCTCCGTTCACATATTCTGTCTTTTCTGGTTTTCTGACTGAGGGTTCTTAACTCTTGTCTCAAAGGTGCCACTATGACCCCAGATACACTGAGTAGCTTGGATACTTGCAATACAAATCACTTTGAGTAAACATTGTATAGCCTGGTTGGCATTGCTGAGTACGTACATATTTCTATCTCAAATTCCCTCCTCAGTATACAAGATTATTAAGATTTAGTTGTGCCATAATAACTTCATGAAAAGTATTTGCCATCAGCCTATTTAAAATGTGACTCAACTCTCTCACTTCCGTGCCTCCTGGAAGGAAAATCTCAGGCTCAAGTTATTACTGCTTCATGTTAGGTTTTCTCTATACTACCTTTAACTCACATAAATCTTGAACTCTCTTTTTTGTCAATATTTTTAACAGAAGAGTCTACCGCTTGAAAAATAATTAAAAATACAGAGGTGAGGAAAATACATAGAGAAGGAAAGGAAACATTTACTATAGTGATTTTTATAGAAGAGGAATTCTGAGAATGAATTTTTAAATTATATTTAATTTTAGTTGGTTGATGGTTGCTTTACAATATTGATTTGATTTCTGCCATACATCAAGATGAATTAACCATAGGTGTGGTTATGTCTCCTCCCTCGTAAGCCTCTCTCCTATCTCCCATCTTTGCCCACCCTTCTAGGTAGTCATAGAGCCCCAGTCTGAGTTCCCTGAGTCATACAGTAAATTCCCAGTGCCTATCTATTTTACATATGATAATGTATATGCTTTCCTGCTGCCTTCTGCATTCATCTCACACTCTCCTTCCTCTCCCCTACGCTGGCCATAAGTCTGTTTTCTACATCTGCATCTCCATTGCTGCGCTACAAATAAGTTCATCAGTACCACCTTTCTAGATTCTATACATATGTGTTAATATTTTTTAATCTGACTTTCTTTTCAAGGGAATTTCCACTTATTTGGGAAAAACAGTTTTGTTTGAGCAGAGAGGACAATCATATGTGCTCTTAGAATTAAGTTTTGATGGGTGAATAAAATGGAAGACAAAAGAGAGTCTAAGAACACTGGCTTTGGAGCTGGGTAGCTTCAGTTTCAGTTCTGGTTCTGTATTAACTAGCTGTGTGACTTAGTGCAAGAAATGCTGAGCTTTTCTTATATTGAAAACAGAGGTCATTATTCCTATCAGGGCTGATGGTTGATAGGAATAAATGATATAATGATGTGTAGTATAGAGCAAAATGTCAGCCATATGAAAAGTGCCCCATAAATTGTAAGGATTCTGTTTCGAATTCCTAGTCAATGGTACATCTGGGGTTGTGTTTTTAAGGCATGTAAATGATCAGATGCAAACATATTTGAGTATTAGACTATCATCACTTAATTTTTGGTGGAGAAAGAAATCTCTTCAGTTCATTTCTGTTTCTATTCAGATTTTCTTTTAGTTTTTCAAGCTGTCCACATTACATATGCCTGGCTTCTAGAGAGCAGGAATACAAGGTTTTGTGATACCTGACATAATAGTATGCCAACATACACACACCCACACCCACCCACACACACATACACACACAAATATGTACACACAGTTTGGGACTTGGTATTGTGGTTGTGATTGAGCTTTATTTATGATAGGAAGACCCCCTTTACCCTTTCAGTTAAAAAAAAAAGGATCATAGATTTGCTGTGATGATGAGAGGGAAAATAATCTGAAAATTCCTCAGTTTGTACCCTTGCTCTACCACCTATAAAATGCATGGCCTTGGACAGAGCCCTTTCCTGTGAAGGGAAAATAATATTTATCCTCTTAGGGTGTTGGGAGTATTAAGTGTGATCATGAAGTAAAAGTGCTGTGTAAGCTGTTAAACTTGTTATTGCAGTTCAGTAGAGTGTTAGAAAAGGTTTCCATTTTCACTTCCACATCTGGATTCAGGAACTTCCAACTTAGTTCATATTTGTATTAAGCCAGAAAACAGAGGTCCACCTCTTTCCTTTCCTTCTTCTTTTTTTCTCTTCAAAGAAGCTGGATGTATTAAATCATTATATCATTTTAAGAGGTAAAATAACCCATGCGATAAGTGTGTTTTATAAAACCTTTAAACGTTAGTAGTCTGTATGAAGTACTTTTATCACATTTAGTTTCTATAAAATGTTTCAGATAATTCATAAATCTATTGTCTGACACAAGGAATACTCTGTAAGCAGTTCCTACCAGCTAGATTTGCTTCTCAGTAAATACATAGTTTCACAATTTAAAATAAGAAAATACTTTCCTGCCTTGTCTAATATATAGGATTTTCTAAGATAAGCTGAAGTGTGAGAAATAAAAATATGTCTGCAACAGGAAAATTAATGAAAATTTACTATTTTCTTACTTATTTCCCTGTACTACAGTTGCAGTATCCTTTTCCTCCGAGTCTTTTGACAAGATCCTAAAATCTCAGTTTTAGGATCTCTTTCTCAAACTTAGGGAAGAAGACTTATTCTTCCTATAAAATTTGAAAAAAGTTTATATTGTTACTTTGGTATGGAGTTTTAACTGATTTTATGCCTTCTTTTTTTCAAGTATATCTAAAAACATTGCACAGTGAGCAATTAAATTTTGGCAGATCTATTTATGCTTATGTTGTATGTGTGTTATTCAAGTGACTATTGAAATGAAAATTCCACTGGTAATTAAACAAAATGTATTCAGTTCCAAAAACAATGCCTTGCTCAGATTTCTTAATCCTTTGGATACAAGTGTACATGAAAGGGAAAAGCTTTTCATCAACATTTTAAGGTACTTTTTGGAAAAAAAAATAGTCTCCATTCTTTTAACCAATACAAAGACTGTACTTGTGGTAGTTTCCCTGAAAACTAATTTTTTTAAATCATCATTTTAATAGTAACTTTCACAGTAGATTAGCTGCAACAGAGGATCATGGCTATAATATATTTCTTACGGATATATTCTGATGTCATGTAATGATAAAAATAACAAATACATGGTTTCCTTTTCATATAGGAGAACTATAAGATGTTTGATTTCTATAAATTGTTAATTAAAAAGAATCATTAGAATGGAAAGTATAAGCCATGAGCTGCCATTTGTTCTTTTATACTCTTAAAACATATTTTATTTCCAGCAAACTACCAGTATGAAAGGCCAAATTAAATATTTGCTCCATGGTGAGGAGGAGGAGGAGGAGAACTGATAATAAATACCAAGTTCTGTCTTATCTTGTTTTATGGCCTCAGTTCTTCACATTAAAAAAGAAAAAAAAGGAAATGATGAGTAGAGGGGTTAACTTGACTGCTGCCGCTACTGCTGCTAAGTCGCTTCAGTCGTGTCCGACTCTGTGCGACCCCATAGACAGCAGCCCACCGGGCTCCCCCGTCCCTGGGATTCTCTAGGCAAGAACGCTGGAGTGGGTTGCCATTTCCTTCTCCAGGGCATGAAGGGGAAAAGTGAAAGTGAAGTTGCTCAGTCGTGTCCGACTCCTAGCGACCCCATGGACTGCAGCCTACCAGGCTCCTCCGTCCATGGGATTTTCCAGGCAAGAGTACTGAGGTTATGCAATTTGTAGTTCGTTAGAACCATGATCTGAAGTCAGATGATGTAACTTTATTGCCCTTTATGAAATCTTCCTTAATATTTGTTCATAGGCTGATTTTCAAATAATAATGGGATATTTCAAATAATAACTGATATCACATGATGATACTTCACATATACTTCTTTTAAATACCTCTGTTTTGAGACACAGTAAAATCTGTAAGCTTTCATCTTGTTTGTTAACTTTCCTTACGGAGACTTCTGCTCTCCAGATCTCTTATGTGACATTTTGATATAATGTCATATATGGATACCAATTTTAGTAAAAATTTGTTTTGCAAGAAATAGTCAGAATTGCTTATAGTCTCCTATGTAGAAGTGCTACATGATGTAAAGGAAGAGGAATTCATCTGTATTTGGTTTATACCATACTTCCTGTTTAAATGTGTGATCTGCCTTAGTAGTATTAAAAGAGGGTGCATTTTGTGTGTTTGGGATCTACCTTTGGACATTGCCTCTGCTGATAATGGTTGCTTATCAGTGTCACACTAACTTTTCTTAATGACTTGTTTTCTTATATTATTTTGCTGTGTTTCATATTAAATCTAAGTCCCTTTCACCACGCAGCTTCATGAGCAGACTTGCCTCACTTCTCCACCCTAAATTTCACTAGAACTCAGGAGGAGCCCAGAATTCCAGTGACTTCCCTTGTTTCATATTCTCCTCACTTGTAATAACAATGCTTTTCTCTATATTTTTATTTATGCTCTTCCTCAAGCCATGTAATTATTGTTCTTTATTCTCTTTCCTCTTTGAAATCTTATCCATCCATTTTTTGGAGAGGTTTGCCAAATTAAGCCAAATCACAATTAATTCCTATTTCTCTCATTTCTCATAGTATTTTTAATTATAATATCCAGTTCTTGAATGTAGATTTTATTGTCATATCTATAAAATTTTGGTTCAAAATTCTAACCTACTTACCAGGTTATACATGTACTAAACTAGACATGATAAATTTTCCAGATGCTACGTATAATAAAATCTTCTCATCTACAAACTTTCAGTCAATAATGTATTTATTGGCTAGTAGAAAAGTGTGGGTCAAGGAAGCATACTTCCGCTTGGTGGCCCCCTTCAGATGGTTTTATAAATTGTGTAAAGTTGTTTTAGTCTTATTCATCTGAATCAACAGCCTATAATATATTCAGAATAACATCCTGTTTTAAGCTTATGACAAAAAGAAGAAAGTTAAAATATACTCTTTACAGAGTTGAAAAGCAGCAATAACCTCGTGGCTCAGTCAGTAAAGAATCTGCCTCCAATGCAGGAGACCCAGGTTCAGTTCCTGGGTTGGGAAGATCCCCTGGAGAAGAAAATGGCAACCCTTTCTAGAATTCTTGCCTGGAGAATCCCGTAGACAGAGGAGCCTGGCGGACTACACTTCATGGGGTTGGACACGACTTAGTGACTAAACCACTACCAATTATATACAAAGTGTTACTTTGAACTTATGAACACAGAAATTTAGAAACAAATTTTCAGAATCTAACCTGTTTTGAAATACTAATCTTTATCCCACAAAGTGGAGACCCACAAAATAGTTGGTGCTTTACTTGTTTTCCTTTGTGGATAAAGCTTCTGGATAATATATGCTAATGTATTATTTATAAACAAATATTTTCCCCCATGAAATGGGTTAATCTAACAAATTCAGTAGAATACTATACATTCCAGATATAGACACACAGTTTGCAATAGAGTATATATTGTACTAAACAAGTATAGTACTGTATTATATCTGGATTATAGTAAGAGTCATGTTGTATATCACTTTCTGAAGAAAGTGTTAGTCTCTCAGTCATCTCCCACTCTTAGAGACCCCATGGACTATAGTCCGTCAAGCTCCTCTGTCCATGGAATTCTCCAAGCATGAATATAGGCGTGGGTAGCCATTCCCGTCTCTAGGAGAATCTTCCCAACTCAGGTCTTCTGCATTGCAGGCAGATTCTTTACCATCTGAGATATCAGGGAGGCCCACCACTTTCTGCTTCTCTATCAGTTGGTTTCTCCAGTCATATTTATCCTCCTATTCAAAAAAGTGTGTGCTTATTGTGGGTGTTGCCATGGAAGATTTTTTTGCATCAGAACATGACATAAATCATGGCCTAGGAAATTGTATAACATTTTAAGACTTCAACTTTATATTTCCACCTTTTTTATATTTTGAGAAAATAAGACTATTGTCTTTTTTGTGCCCATCTTTTCATGAAATGTTCCATTGGTATCTCTCATTTTCTTGAAGAGATCTCTAGTCATTCCCTTCCTAGTTTTTCCTCTATTTCTTTGCATTGATCACTGAGGAAAGCTTTCTTATCTCTCTTTGCTGTTCTTTGGAACTCTGCATTCAAATGGGTATATCTTTCCTTTTCTCCTGTGCCTTTAGCTTCTCTTATTTTCTCAGCTATTTGTAAGGCTTCCTCAAACAACCATTTTGCTTTTTTGCATTTCTTTTTCTTGGGGAGGGTGTTGATCACAGCCTCATATACAATGTCATGAACCTCCGTCCATAGTTCTTCAGGCACTCTGTCTATCAGATATAATCCCTTGAATCTATTTGTCACTTCCATTGTAAAATGGTAAGGGATTTAATTTAGGTCATACCTGAATGGCCTAATGGTTTTCCGTATTTCTTCAATTTAAATCTGCATTTGGCAATAAGGAGTTCATGATCTGAGCCACAGTCAGCTCCCAGTCTTGTTTTTGCTGACTATATAGAGCTTCTCCATCTTTGACTGCAAAGAATATAATTAGTCTGATTTTGTTGTTGACCATCTGATGACGTCCATGTGTAGAGTCTTCTCTGTGTTGGTGGAAGAGGGTGTTCTCTGTGACCACTTCATTCTCTTGGAAAAACTCTGCTAGCCTTTGCCCTGCATCATTCTGTACCTCAAGGCCAAATGTGCCTGTAACTCCAGGTATCTCTTTTTTTAAAATATAAATTTATTTATTTTAATTGGAGGTCAATTACTTTACAATATTGTATTGGTTTTGCCATACATCAACATGAATCTGCCACAGGTATACACGTGTTCCCCATCCTGAACCCCCCTCCCTTGTCCCTCCCCATACCATCCCTCTGGGTCGTCCCAGTGCACCAGCCCCAAGCATCGAACCTGGACTGATGATTCATTTCATATATGATATTATACATGTTTCAGTGCCATTCAGGTGTCTCTTGACTTCCTACTTTGCATTCCAGTCCCTTAGAATGAAAAGGACATCTTTTTTGGGTGTTAGTTCTAGAAGGTCTTCTATGTCTTCATAGAACCGTTCAACTTCAGCTTCTTCAGCATTACTGGTTGGGGCACAGACTTGGATTACTGTGATATTGAATAGTTTGCTTTGGAAACAAACAGAGATCATTCTGCTGTTTTTGAGACTGCACCCAAGTACTGCATTTCATACTCTTTTTTTTTTTTTTTTTTGGACTATGATGGCTACTCCATTTCTTCTAAGGGATTCATGCCACAGTAGTAGATATAAAGGTCATCTGAGTTAAATTCACCCATTCCAGTCCATTTTAGTTCACTTAGAGATACCAAGGGAACATTTCATGCAAGATTGGCACAATAAAGAACAGAAATGGTATGGACATAACAGAAGCAGGAGATACTAAGAAGAGGTGGCAAGAATACACAGAAGAACTATACAAAATGATTTTCGTGACCCAGATAACCATGATGGTGTGATCACTCACCTAGAGCCAGACATGCTGGAATGCAAAGTCAAGTGGGCATTCAGTTCAGTCATTCAGTCGTGTCCGACTCTTTGCGACCCCATGAATTGCAGCACACCAGCATCATTATGAACAAAGCTAGTGGAGGTGATGGAATTTCAGTTGAGCTGTTTCAAATCCTGAAAGATGATGCTGTGAAAGTGCTGCACTCAATATGCCAGCAAATTTGGAAAACTCAGCAGTGGCCACAGGACTGGAAAAGTTCAGTTTTCATTCCAATCCCAAAGAAAGGCAATGCCAAAGAATGCTCAAACTATAGCACAATCACACTCATCTCACACGCTAGCAAAGTGATGCTCAAAATCCTCTAAGCCAGGTTTCAATAGTACATGAACCATGAACTTCCAGATGTCTAAGTTGAATTTAAAAAGGTAGAGGAACCAGAGATCAAATTGCCAACATCCGTTAGATCATTAAAAAAGCAAGAGTTCCAGAAAAACATCTGTTCCTGCTTTATTGACTACGCCAAAGCATTGGACAGTGTGGATCACAACAGACTGTGGAAAATCCTACAAGAGATGGGAATATGAAACTACCTGACCTATCTCCTAAAGAATCTGTATGCAGGTCAAGAATCAGCAGTTAGAATTGAACATGGAACAATAAACTGGTTCCAGATCAGGAAAGGAGTTTGTCAAGGCTGTATTTTGTCACCCTGCTTATTTAACCTCTGTGCAGAGTACATCATGAGAAACATTGGACTAGATGAAGTACAGGCTGGAATCAAGATTGCCCAGAGAAATATCAATAACCTCAGATATGCAGATAATACCACCCTTATGGCACAAAGCAAAGAAGAACTAAAGAGCCTCTTGATGAAGGTGAAAAAAGAGAGTGAAAAAGTTGGCTTAAAGCTCAACATCCAGAAAGCTAAGATCATGGCATCTGGTCCCATCATTTCATGGCAAATAGATGGGGAAACAATGGAAACAGTGAGAGACTTTATTTTTGGGGGCTCCAAAATCACTGCAGATGATGACTGCACCCATGAAATTAAACGTTGCTTGCTCCTTGGAAGAAAAACTATGACCAACCTCAGCAGCATAATAAAAAGCAGAAACATTTCTTTGCCAACAAAATTCATCTAGTCAAAACTGTGGCTTTTCCAGGAGTCGTGTATGGATGTGAGAGTTGGACAATAAAGGAAGCTGAGCACCAAAGAACTTATGCTTTTGAACTGTGGTGTTAGAGAAGACTTTTGAGAGTCCCTTAGACTGCAAGGAGATCCAACTGGTCAATCTTTAAGTAAATCAGTCGTGAATATTCATTGGAAGGACTGATGCTGAAGCTGAAACTCCAATACCTTGTCCACCTGATGCAAAGAACTGACTCATTAGAAAAGGCCCTGATGCTGGAAAAGATTGAAGGTGGGAGGAGAAGGGGACGACAAAGGATGAAATGGTTAGGTGGCATTACTAACTTGATGGACTTAAGTTTGATTAAGCTCTGGGAGTTGGTGATGGACAGGGAAGCCTGGCATTCTGTAGTCCATGGGGTCACAAAGAGTCAGACATGATTGCGTGGCTGAACTGCCTGAACAATATTGTATTGCATCGTTTAGATGGCCAGGAGCTCATTTAAAAATATAGAACCATACTTGATATTGACAGACATGTTTAGAAAGAATTATTCAGGGCTGGTTTTCCCAAGGAGCAAATATATCCTGGGTATTCTGGGGTAATGAGGCTTAGTGCAAATATTGTCCATGTCACATGCATATTTTCCTTTCCCCTGAAGTGCCTGCTTCACTCCCTTAGGATTTCCACATGCTTTAACATAATTTAGGGACATTCAACAGGCAGACTCATGACTGAATTATTTCTGCATATCTGTGCCATTTCAGTTATTAAATAAGCATAGAGATAAATATGTAAATACAAATTACAAAACTGAGAGCAAGAAAAAAGACCAGGAGAATCTAATTTAGGTCAAGAGATCAGTCCCCTGACTTTAATAGTCATCAAATATCATTCATACTATATATTGTAGATTATTTGGTATTATCATTTAAATCTCTCAGCTTCTGGCTAAGAAGTATCTCTAAACTGTGAATAATCAGGTAGTAATATCATAATTATATGTCTTATTTATATAAAAAGATTCAGATTATTATTGTATGCTTGTCTTTCTGCTTGAATGGTTTCTAGTTGCTGACTCACAGAAACATAAATTAAAGAAACTTGAGGAGAATTTTGTTAAACATTTGAGTAGCATACCTTTATAGAAATTATCTAATCGGGGAATTTTATAGTTGAAAATTTAATTTGATAAAATTATTATGTGATGATAGTAATGGATGGAGTAGCAAATGGCAGCCTATTGCAGTAATCTTGCCTGGAAAATCCCATGGATCACGGAGCCTGGAGGGTTACAGTCCATGGGGTCACAAAGAGCTGGACACGACTGAGCAACTGAGCATACATAACATAGTGATGTAATATATGATTTTATTTACATATTTATTATTGCCATTATCATACTAAAGTAATTGTTTTATATAACCTTGAGGTAGAGAGATAGCAAATGATATTAATATTTGAGTGGTAGATCTATGAAGGCATTTAAAACCAAAAATAGAGCATATTCTATGTCACACATTTTGGTGTGATTTGTGGGCTTGGAACTAGATTTTATACTCATTGCAGTCAGGATTTTGTGACCGTTTTTTGGTTTCCAAATTGTTGTCACTTTAGGGCTGTATATTCATTACTTTAGTCCATTATACAATAGCTTAAATGTTTCTTTAAGTGTCATAATATATTCTGTCATGATTATTAATCTTGTTTAAACATTATTAAATAAAAATATAGATCTTCAACAGGACAATATTGGAAATTTACTAATACTTGCCTTCCATATAAGTCAGCTGAGCTTCTAATTAAGTCCTAAAACTTTGTAGATGAAGGATGGTCATGATAATAAAGCTTGTTCGGTAAGAACCGTATGTCAGCCAATCATTGTGCCAGGTGTTTACCTTAAATCATCACTGATCTTCATAGCCTTCTTGCAATGCAGTTATAGTTTTCCCAATTTTATTAAAGAGTGTAGTTAAGATCACACAATACATGGTTACTGACTTGTTGCAAACATGCTAACATTATAGAAGTATTATGAACTGAGGGCCTGATGCACTCACCTTGAAATGAGGAAAGATGACCACCACCAAGTTTAGCAGGAGGATACAAACAGATTGCTATGAGATTAAAAGTACTTCACTGAAGAACTATTACTTAAAGTGAGTTTGAAGCAACCGTTAATGGGGAATATGAATTTACCTCCAGCTTATCTGATAAAAAGCCCAGCCTCTTAAACTTCATGCTATCCTGCCTGTTTACCTGCTGCCCTCCTTCATGTTCCATTTTTGGGATGCGTTCAAGTCCTTTGGAAAGCTAGTATCACCTTCATAGATTCTTACCATAACTCTTACAGTTGATCAGATACCTTATAGTCTAAATTCCTTTAGGGCTAAAAAAATAACTGTAATTTCTGTCATTCATTTCCCCATACAGTACTGTTGATCTAACTGTATCATAAAGCAGATGCAAGAAAAATTGCTAGCTTCTTTATGTACATGTAATATTCACTAGGGCTTAGGGCCAGTCAAGTCCAGAACCTAATTTGGGTTTTTATTAGCTCCTGGCCAGGGAGTAGGGTGGTAGCAAAGAGATAAATGATGGTGTAGAAAAGTTGAAAAGGCATTACCTCTGAAGAATGGGACCAATGTTTTCACAAGGGGCCAACAAAAGGCATTACAAAAATGATGATGTTTCCTTTATTTATGGGCTTCACTGGTGGTTCAGATGGTTAAGAATCTGCCTGCAGTGCAGGAGACCCAGATTTTATCCCTGGGTAGCGAAGATCTCCTGCAGAAAGGAATGGCAACCCACTCTAGTATTCTTGCCTGAAAAATTCCATGGACAGAGGAGTCTGTCTGGTTACAGTCCTTTGTTAACAACATGTGACAAGTGTCTTCATCCACTTTTCAACATTTTTTTTTTCATTCTTAAATGTTTTAAAAATATATTGTCTATTTAAATACATTTATACATAGTAACATTTAGCATTTTAGGGATGTAGTTTGAAGAGTTTAAAAAACATATATTCTGTCACTTATTTGCCACCAAAACCAAGATATAGAATACAAGTACACCTCATTATTGAGCATTTTTACAAACTGAAGATTTGTGGCAGCCTGCATTGGGCAGATCTATTGACTCCATTATCTCCAACAGCATCTGCTCACTTTATATTTCTGTGTTACATTTTGGTAATTCTCAAATTATTTCCAACTTTTTTTATTAGTGTTATATTTGCTATGGTGATGTGTGATAACACTTACAGAAGGAGAGAATAGAACAGTGGATTCAGGAACTGGGGGAATTGTAGAATGGGGAGATATTGATGAAAGGGTACAAACTGTCAGTTATAACATGAATAAGGTCTAGAGATTTAATGTATAGCATGGTAACTGTCATTAAAAATACTGTATTATATACTTGAAATTTGTTAAAAGAGTAAATCGTTAGTGTTCTTAGCAGGAAAAACAAAAACAAAAAAGAAAATATTAACTTTGTGAGGTGATAGATACGTAAATTAGCTTATTGTGGTAATCATTCACAAGCTACACATGTGTCCAAATATCAAGCTGTGTGACATAAGTATATACAATTTTTATTTGTCAACTATACTTCAGAATCTGGGGAAAAAAAGGCTTGGAGGAGCTCTACGTAGATTTCTTGAGCTCCTCCTTCTCTGGACAGTTCTTTTGTCTTTGGGCCGTTTCACAAATTGTAGCCACTTGTTGTCCCAAACTCAAGCTCGCTTTTCAGTTTCAACAAGATCCCCATGAACTACCTGGGGCTTTGTCTGAAAGTCATGTCTGAAATTTTCCAAAGTCCAAAAGTAATTCTTTCATAACTGTTTGCCTGTTTAATTTATTGATGGTGGTAGGGACAGCTCAGTTACTTTTTCATAGCTGGGGGCAAAAATATGATGGTCTTCCTTTGAGTGGCATAGTCGAAATTATACATGTTTTAGAGACAAAATTTTAGTTTCTTCTCTGTTCTTTTTTTCTGTTTCCCATTTTTCAAATCCAGTGAAGCTCTAGCCCTCTTTCTTCTCCGTTGTCCAGAATTTCTAGCTCTGAACTGTCATAGATGAATGCTGCCAGATGAAGCATCCAACTGCCGAGCTCTAAAATGTGTTGTATCAAAGGTGGCATCTGGGCATTCAGCTGGCCCATCTGGCAAAACTTTTCTTGGGCCTTTTTATCTGGCAGCACACTTGGCTAGGGAGAAAGCAATTAAGCTTTTTCCAGAGTTGAGCTGGGGTCTGACCTTTTCCGACTGCCTTGAACTCTTGTATGATATGCCTTTGGCTGGCTGCCTGCTCTACTTAGAGAAATTGTTTGATATTTAATCTGATAATTGAGGTCCTTTTTAAGTCTTATTCTGAAAGCAAGGGTTCATTTCAGTCACCTTTGGGCTGAAAGTTTAATTATTTGGAAGTTAGGTGATGTATCAGCAGGTAAAGAGGTGGGATGGAAAGCAGAGTGATGAATTCTATTGAAAGTCCTGCATTGTAGTTGTGGGTGTCACATGTAAATTTAGAACTCCTTTTAAAATACTTGGAAAAAAGAAGAAAAGGAAAGCAAAATAACCCGCATTCACTAAAAGTTTTAGACCTTCTAATGGTTTTATCTCCAGTAATATGGATGTATTTTATTTCTTTTTAGGTATTAATCTTTATCACAGTTCCACTTGACTATTAATTCTGGGCCATGTATTTTTGTTCCAGAGATATTATTATTAAGATGAAACTAGAGGTAAAACTTTGTAGTAATAAAGCAAGCTGTCGTTTAAAGACATTCTGTCAGGAAGCTGTTAATTTCCGTGAAAATGTAGGGGTTTAGCCTTTCATACTTTTCCTAGACAGAAATAATTTAGTTATAAGTACTTTGAAAGCATTTTATTTTATGTGAGTTTTCTGGAATTTTTCAATCAGAAAAACTGATAATATTTTTATTATAAATCCATGTTTATTTTGAAATTTATTACATTTCTAATAATATCAGGAACCAAAGGATTTTATTCTGAGTGCTTAAAAGTAGTTTTAGAAAAGCCTGCTATTAGTTTTCAGCAGTTAGTCTGGTATCATTAAAAAGAGGGCCAGAACAAAAACTAAAACCACAAACACATATTCATACTTTCTATCTGTATATCAAATGTTGAATTTTAAAGAGATATTAAATTGATATATATATATAACAATGTATGCCACAAATTCATAGATTTAATTCTTCATTCTTAGAGATTGCCAAAAGACAGCTCAGTTGAGAACTGTTTCATGTATGTTTCACCTTTCATAACTACTAGTCAAAATATAAGAGTATAAAAGATAGAGTCATTATTATGTAACAATTTGGGTATCAGGCAGTATTTAATTATGTAGATTAAAAGTTTAACTTCCAGGCCTTTCAAAAATTACCCAAATTTAGCAAGATGTAATTATTATACACCTATGGCTACATATGTTGATAAGTTTGGAGATTAAATTTGAGCTGTGTGTCTTCAGAACTACTGTCTATAGGTAAACAGTCTTTCCAGAAATTTCACTGTTATACCACTATTTAGTAAGTATAGTATGGAGACGTGTATTTACCTCATTACTAGTTAATCTTGGTAAACTATTTTAAGATTATTAATATGAACTATGGTTTTTCCTGTGGTCATGTATGGATGTGAGAGTTGGACTGTGAAAAAGGCTGAGCGCCAAAGAATTGATGCTTTTGAACTGTGGTGTTGGAGAAGACTCTTGAGAGTCCCTTGGTCTGCAAGGAGATCCAACCAGTCCATTCTGAAGGAGATGAATCCTGGGATTTCTTTGGAAGGAATGATGCTGAAGCTGAAACTCCAGTACTTTGGCCACCTCATGCAAAGAGTTGATTCATTGGAAAAGACTCTGATGCTGGGAGGGATTGGGGGCAGGAGGAGAAAGGGACGACCCAGGATGAGATGGCTGGATGGCATCACGGACACGATGGACGTGAGTCTGAGTGAACTCTAGGAGATGGTGATGGGGTCGCAAAGAGTCGGACATGACTGAACGACTGAACTGAACTGAACTGAATATGAACTATCAATAGCTTTCTTCTTTATTTCCTTTTCTCTCTTTTAATCTAACCTTAGTATATGGTGCATCTTATTGTAGTATCCTGTGTAAACTGCTGTAAAATATATTCTCTTAATAGATTTTATAGAACTTTTGGTAGAAAATATTTTCTACAGGATATAAANACTTTTGGTAGAAAGTATTTTCTACAGGATATAAATTTTATTACATAGAAATAACAGGTGTTTTTTTTCCCTGAAATATAACAACATATTGATAAAAATGAAAACAAAAAGTTTTACCATGACAGTTTTTCATGAGGCAATTAGTACTCCAGAATAATTGCTTCTTCATTGATTCTGAAGGTAAGAATGTAATGTTGTGTGTGAAAGTCATGAACAGAATATTTTCTTATGCTGAGTTTTATAGTCTAATGATATCATAAAGTCTACGATTATTACTTTAACCCATTTTTTCATTTATCTTTTTAATGATTTTGGAAAATTCTTGGTTTTTCAGTGTTACTAGTTACTTTTGCTAGTGACTTTTTCAGCCAGATTCAAGCATAAGAACATGTTTCATAATTTTAATTTTGAATAATATCTCCAGATGCAGAAACAGTAAACATATTAGAAACAATGAGTGTATGCCAGTAAAATCTCTATTTCTTACAAAATTGAGCTGAATTGTTATCCCTAGGACTTGTAAAGGCTTAAAGGTGCTTAAAACAACCATATTAAGATTATCATTAAATTATTTTGCTCACATTTAGGATTTTAATTAAAGTATCAGAAATAGAGAATCTCTATGTGCTTTATTTTACATTTTTTCAAAGGGTAACACATGATAATAGAGGAATTGCTTCCAACATTTTGAACACTCAAAAGAGGAAAAAGATATTTTACAGTTAAGATTGACAGAGAAGTCAAAACTTAGACCCATGAACTAAGACCTGTGTAATGATGACCTGTACCATAAGATGACCCCGGTTCGATTACTGAGTTGGGAAGACACACTGGAGAGGGGGATAGGCTACCCACTCCAGTATTCTCGGGCTTTCGCTTGTGGCTTAGCTGGTAAAGAATCCTGCAATGTGGGAGAGCTGGGTTCTCTCCCTGGGTTGGGAAGATCCCCTAGAGAAGGGAAAGGCTACCCACTCTAGTATTCCGGCCTGGAGAATGCCATGGACTGTGTAGTCCCTGGGGTCGCAAAGAGCCCGACTACTGAGTGACTTTCACTTTCACCATAAGGTGAACTGATACACCCACTTCAGTATTGATTTAAATTTCTTAGAAAGAAAGAAAGTTGTCAGGACTTTTCCTGGCAATGAGTTATGTTAATACTAATTGTTCTGGGTCTGTCACTTTTCACACGTAATGCTTGGTAAGTTGCCGACTAGTAAAACTGGTGAATAAACACAGCCTCAAGATCCAGACTGGTAGCACTAAGGACACCAGTCAGAAAAAGTGTTAATTCCACACCAAGTTTGTCTCTACTCCAGTCAGAAAGAGTTTGTTCAAAGAAGTGACAACTCTTTTTTAGTGGAGGTTGGCCGTGACGAGAAATGCCAAAAGAAACATGTAACATGCCATATGTGACTTCAAATGAAAGAACTCATCTTTAATTTCAAAATATCAAATGATTTTTTAACACAGGATTTCTTCAAAGGTAGAGTTCTGAAAATAAATCACTCTCTCTGTAAAGAGTAAAGGAATTTTGCCAATAGACAGACAGTGCACTCCTTTTTTTGCCCTGGGAGATACTTAATCATAATGTATCAGGGCCTTTATTATACATGTAAAACTGACATGATTACTCTCTGTATGTCCAGAGTAGCAATGATCTTGTTACCAGAAATTATTTATGCTGTTGTTTGAAGTGCTTTAAAATCATTTCCAGCCAGGGTGACTCTCAGTTGCTAGATAGATGAATAAAGCGGCAATACTGAAAGGAGAAAACAGTACACATTTGAACCTTAGTTGAGACCAGTGTGAGCCCCAGTTACTTCATCCATCAGTTCAGTTCAGTCACTCAGTCGTGTCTGACTCTTTGCAACTCCATGTCCTGCAGCACGCCAGGCCTCCCTGTCCATCACCAGCTCTCGAAGTTTACCCAAACTCATGTCCATTGAGTCAGTGATGCCCCCCAACCATCTCATCCTCTGTCGTCCTCTTCCCCTCCCACCTTCGAACTTTCCCAGCGTCAGTGTCTTTTACAATGAGTCAGTTCTTCTCATCAGGTGGCAAACGTTTTGGAGTTTAAACTTCAGCATCAGTCCTTCCGATGAATATTCAGGACTAATTTCCTTTAGCATGTACTGGTTGGATCATCCATAGAATGAGGTTTAATATTCCATATGTGGGGTATTATAAATAGATATAGATTCTACAGTTATTTATTCATGAGAATACAAAAATATCAGTTTTACAGGTTTTTTTAAAATTATTGATTTCTTTTTGCTGTGCTGGGTCTTCATTGCTGTGGACTTTCTCCAGCGGCAGTGAGCGGGGGCTGCTCCTCGCCCCAGTGCGTGGGCTTCTGATGGCAGTGGCTTCCCTTGATACTGTACTGTGGCTCGTGGGTGTTCGAGAGCAGGCTCAGTAGTTGTGGCGCATGCCCTTAGTTGTTGTGGCATGTAGAATCTTCCCAGACTTTCTCCTGCATTGGCAGGCAGGTTCTCAAACACTGGACCACCAGGGAAGTCCCAGTTCTATAGTTTGTGTGAGTTGAACCATATGAAATTATCTTTTTTTGTGGGTTGAAGACTGTCAGACATCAACTATGTCATATAGGTAAATGAAATCCTTAGCAGGCTGT
Organism: Redunca redunca; assembly: GCA_006410935.1. Classification (NCBI taxonomy): domain Eukaryota; kingdom Metazoa; phylum Chordata; class Mammalia; order Artiodactyla; family Bovidae; genus Redunca; species Redunca redunca. The sequence goes on along the minus strand of SJYQ01002036.1, from coordinate 165,430 downwards.
AGAATAACATTATCTTTAAAATTTGTGAAGTCTGCAGTCACACATATTTGCTTATTATGTGTCAGATGCTGTACCAAGCACTTTTCAAAGATTTTAACATTTAATCATGACAGCCATCCAGTTGAAACACAAAGATGACCATAATTCAAAGTCATACAGTCAATGACGGCTAGATCTAGAATAAAACTCGGGCTGTCTGAGTACTAAATGCACATAATACTTTGCAGCTGGGCCTCTTATGTATTGAATGTTTCTTCTCCATTTTTATATCTTTGATGAAATCTGCTTATATCTTTTGCCCATTTTCTTTCTCTCTCTAGTGAGAATGCACTTGGAAATCTGACAAGCATATTTTTTTTCTTTTTATCTTTGAATCATTTTTTAAACTGTTGATTATCAGGAGGTCTTTATATATTCAGATAGACTAGTCTTTTGTCATATATATGATGTATGAATATTTTCTCCCAGTTTATAGTTTCACTTTTCATCTATTTCATTTGATAAAATCCAATATTAATGCATCTATTTATGGATTGTGCTTTTTTTTAGTCACGTTTAAAAAGTCCTTAGCAATTCCTACACTCTGAAGATATTATATATGTTTGCTAAAAACTGTATTTTTCATTTTACTTTTAACTGCGTGATCCATTTTGAGTTAATTTCGGTATAAAGTATGAAACTGAGGGTGACTTCTGTTGACTATCGTTATACAGTTGTTCCAGTACTACTTGTTGAAAAGCTATCTTTCCTCCATTTAATTGCTTTTACATCTTTGTCAAAATTTTGTTAGGTATGTTTGTCTGGGCCTATTTCCTGATTTTCTTTTTTTATTCCACTGTTCTATATGTGTATTCCTCCATGAATACCACATGGCCTTGATTATGGTAACTATATAATCCACCTTAGTACTGGATAGAGTGATTCTTCACACTTTTTTTCAAGAATTCTTTAGCTATTTTAACCAGTTTGCACCTTCCCATATCAATTTTTTAATAAATTTTGTGTTTACAAAAAAGCCTTAGTGAGATTTTGATTGGAATTAATTAAACCTATATGTCAATTTGGAGAGATTAGTACATTTACTATGTTGAATGTTCCGATCCAAAGAACATGGTTATGTGTCTCTATTTATGCTTTCTTTGATTTCCATTGACTTTTGATGTATACGTGTATATATGTGTGTCTGTGTGTGTGTGGGTGTGTGTGTATTTATCGTTGCAAGCATGGTGGAATGCAGTGAGTATGTCTCAGCTCTGATTTGATTTAAGGTACATCACTTTTAAACTATTCTGCTATTATTAAAAATGTGAAGACAATAAAAACAGATTTAAATTAATTTCTGTTTCGAAGGGGGGGGAACCAATCTTAAAGTAAGTTGAAAGATATTTCAGATATCGCTTAGAGAACAAAATTCTTAATGGATTCAGTATCTATGTTAATGGACTCCATGCATAACAATCCTGTGTCAGGTTTAATTTTGTACAACTTGAATTATAATCAGTTATGCTTGTATAATAATTTAAACCCAAGGTTGCTCATATTTTTCTACTATTTTAAAATAATTTAAAAATTATTCTTCTTTCTTCTGATTTTACCATAGCAATTTTGGAAGTAAAATACTTCAATAATTTAAATATACATGCTACTGATTTTATGACATTGTAGTAAACCAGCCAAGACTGTATTGATTTATCCTTTTTATTTTTTGAAACAAACTTCTCAATGACTTACATGCCAAGCATTTTATAAACTGTGCTGTGCTGAGTTGCTTCAGTCATTCCCAGCTCTTTGCAACTCTGTGAACCATAGTCTGCCAGGTTCTTTTGTATGTAGGATTCCCTAGGCAAGAATACTGGAGTGTTTGCCGTGCCCTCCTCCAGGGAATCTTCCCAACCCGGGAATTGAACCCACTGTCTCTTATCTCTCCTGCATTATCAGTTCAGTTCAATTCAGTCACTCAGTCGTGTCCAACTCTTTGGGACCCCATTAATCGCAGCACGCCAGGCCTCCCTGTCCATCACCAACTCCCGGAGTTCACTCAGACTCACGTCCATCGAGTTGGTGATGCCATCCAGCCATCTCATCCTCTGTCGTTCCCTTCTCCTCTTGCCCCCAATCCCTCCCAGCATCAGAGTCTTTTCCAGTGAGTCAACTCTTTACATGACGTGGCGAAAGTGCTGGAGTTTCAGCTTCAGCATCATTCCTTCCAAAGAAATCCCAGGGCTGATCTCCTTCAGAATGGAGTGGTTGGATCTCCTTGCAGTCCAAGGGACTCTCAAGAGTCTTCTCCAACACCACAGTTCAAAAGCATCAATTCTTCGGCACTCAGCCTTCTTCACAGTCCAACTCTCACATCCATACATGACCACTGGAAAAACCATAGCCTTGACTAGATGGACCTTAGTTGGCAAAAAATGTCTCTGCTTTTGAATATGGTATCTAGGTTGGTCATAATTTTTCTTCCAAGGACCAAGCATCTTTTAATTTCATGGCTGCAATCACCATCTGCAGTGATTTTGGAGCCCAAAAAAATGAAGTCTGACACTGTTTCCACTGTTTCCCTATCTGTTTCCCATGAAGTGATGGGACAAGATGCCATGATCTTAGTTTTCTGAATGTTGAGCTTTAAGCCAACGTTTTCACTCTCCACTTTTGCTTTCATCAAGAGGCTTTTTAGTTCCTCTTCAATTTCTGCCATAAGGGTGGTGTCATCTGCATATCTGAGGTTATTGATATTTCATCTGCATATCTGAGGTTATTGATATTTCTCCCGGCAATCTTGATTCCAGCTTGTGATTCTTCCAGTCCAGTGTTTCTCGTGATGTACTCTGTATATAAGTTAAATAAGCAGGGTGACAATATACAGCCTTGATGTACTCCTTTTCCTATTTGGAACCAGTCGGTTGTTCCATGTCCAGTTCTAACTGTTGCTTCTTGGCCTGCATACAGATTTCTCAAAAGGCAGGTCAGGTAGTCTGATATTCCCATCTCTTTCAGAATTTTCCACAGTTTATTGTGATCTACATAGTCAAAGGCTTTGGCATAGTCAATAAAGCAGAAATAGATGTTTTTCTGGAACTCTCTTGCTTTTTCCATGATCCAGCAGATGTTGGCAATTTGATCTCTGGTTCCTCTGCCTTTTCGAAAACCAGCTTGAACATCAGGAAGTTCATGGTTCATGTATTGCTGAAGCCTCACTTGGAGAACTTTGAGCATTACTTTACTAGCATGTGAGATGAGTGCAATGTGCAGTAGTTTGAGCATTCTTTGGCATTGTCTTTCCTTGGGATTGGAATGAAAACTGACCTTTTCCAGTCCTGTGGCCACTGCTGAGTTTTCCAGATTTTCTGGCATATTGAGTGCAGCACTTTCACAGAATCATCTTTCAGGATTTGAAATAGCTCAACTGGAATTCCATCACCTCCACTAACTTTGTTCATAGTGATGCTTTCTAAGGCCCACGTGACTTCACATTCCAGATGTCTGGCTCTAAATGAGTGATCACACCATCATGATTATCTGGGTCATGAAGCTCTTTTTTGTACAGTTTTTTTGTGTATTTTTGCCACCTCTTCTTAATATCTTCTGCTTCTGTTAGGTCCATACCATTTCTGTCCTTTATCGAGCCCATCTTTGCNCAGTTTTTTTGTGTATTTTTGCCACCTCTTCTTAATATCTTCTGCTTCTGTTAGGTCCATACCATTTCTGTCCTTTATTGAGCCCATCTTTGCATGAAATGTTCCCTTGGTATCTCTGATTTTCTTGAAGAGATCTCTAATCTTTCCTATTCTGTTGTTTTCCTCTATTTCTTTGCATTGAGCACTGAAGAAGGCTTTCTTATCTCTTCTTGCTATTCTTTGGAACTCTGCATTCATATCTTTATATCTTTCCTTTTCTCCTTTGTTTTTTGCCTCTCTTCTTTTCACAGCTATTTGTAAGGCCTCCCCAGACAGCCTTTTTGCTTTTTGGCACTTCTTTTCCATGGGAATGGTCTTGATCCCTGTCTCCTGTACAATGTCACGAACCTCATTTCATAGTTCATCAGGCACTCTATCTATCAGATCTAGGCCCTTAAATCTATTTCTCACTTGCTCTGTATAATCATAAGGGATTTGATTTAGGTCACACCTAAATGCATTATCAGGTGGGTTCTTTACCACTATATGATGCTTATTGATGTCTTTTTTTTTTTTTCTCAAAGAGGCATCTAAATGATTTACCTACCATCAAACCTCAAAGAGAACCTAAGTTCTGATATGAGTACTGGGAGTACATAACCAGTATTGGTATATGAAAAGTATATAGTTTTATGCTGTAAATGGGTTTTTTGGAATGTATCCAGTTTTACAAGGTGGATGGCTCTATGAAATTTCTCTGCTGTTGTAGTATTCCCATCTGCAGGATAATCTACAGGATAATTTCAGCTTTTAATTTAATGACTGTAAGTGCAATAATAGTACCAAATATATATTTTACGTTTATGCTCAAAAGCTCATGGCAATTTTATCAATTTAGAAAGTTTTCCATCCAGTACAAAAATTCAGCAATCTCTGAAATGCAATTTCTTGATAAGATAATAGATAGCCATGAAAATTATATAACAGCTTAAGAAGGGAACTGAAAGAAAGCATGTTATATTCAATTGAAGTCATAGCCAGAATTATAATGCAGTTTTTAAAATTAGAATTTTATCTGGATATGAATTTCAGAAATATTTCCACAAGTATAAAATTTTAAATTAAAACTTTAAAATGAAGCTGTTTACCCTTTCTGATTTAGAGTTGAAGAAAATGGAGGAAAAAAAATAAAAATTTGATCAAAAAAGCAGCCTTGATGTCAGATGAAATACTACTATTTGAGAACCTAAAATAAGTATATTACTCATTTCCATCCATACCTGTTTCCTAACTATTGCAGCGCCACTCACCTGCTAGTCTCCATGTTGAGTCAGTGGTAGACACGTTAGTCAGCTGCAGCCTGTACCTGTCCGTGTATGCTGACATAACCATGGCTTTCCCTGACATTGGGTTAAGCCTTGGGAATTGAACCTGCAAGTCCATGGAGCAGTCTTAATGTTAGAAAGGCCAGGGGGCCTGTGGGCAAGTCAGAGTAATGAGGAAAGAGAGGGTATACATAATCAGGTGGAAAAATAGGGAATGACTGAGTCCACCACAGGAAAAAGGGGCTCCACAAGAGGAAAGCAGGTGGTGGTGTGTGTGTGCCTCAGTTCCTAGTAAACTTAGGCTTCCACGACACTCACTAATACCCCTTCTTTACGTCAGTGATTTATTACTAAAATGAAACACCCAATTAATCGAAGGGGACAATACAACAAGCATCCTGTTGACTTTAGTTTTTTTTTTTGTTTGTTTATTTCTTCCAGGAACATTGCCTCACTCTGCTCAGCAAGCTTATACAGGTACATAAAGATTGTAGTTTTCTTTTATCCTTATAACTCCAAGACAAACTGAAATCAATACAGGTATATACTGAAATGTAGGAATTTCTAGTTACATATTTGCAGCAATAGTGGACTTTTAAATGTGACTTCCAGTTGTGGCTGGAGCTAGATTTGTTTCACAAGCCTCCCTTTAAAATGTTTCAAGTGCACAAAGCCTGCTTTAATGAAGCAGGATGAACTGGTAACAGATTGCACTGCCTGTTCACCTGCTTATTTAAATAACCTGCAAAGACAGTCTATAATACAGTCAATTAGCACTAACTAATGATTATTTAAGAGTCACTGATGTATACCTGGCTAGTGCATACTCAGTTAAAGCCTAATGAGCAATGACAAGAAGTTCTTGAACAATTCATATAGTTGGTAGACACTGTACTCACTTGGAACTTCCCAGGTGGCTCAGTGGTAAAGAATCTGCCTGCCAGTGCAGGATATGTGGGTCTGATCCCTGGGTCAGGAAGATCCCCTGGAGAAGGAAATGTCAATCCGCACCAGTATTCTTGCCTGAAGAATCCCATGGACAGAGGAGCCTGGCAGGCCACAGTCCATGGGGCCACAAGAGTCATACATCACTTAGAGACTAAAACAGCAACAAAGTTATACTCACTACTGAGTACTTGCTAACATCATAACATCTTCAGTTTCCCTTTCCTTCAAAATGGAAATATTCTACTTAATCTAACTTTTTTGTGTGTTTTTAAAAATAATAAAATAATTCAAAAGTGTAAATAAGAATGTACATGAAAAAGATCTTATCCACCCTCAAGACTAGACATAGGCTATATTGTTTTCCTTTTTTAAAATTTATTTTAATTGGAGGATAATTGTTTCACACCATTGTGTTGCTTTCTACCATACATCAGCGTGAGTCAGCTGTAGGTATACATATGTCCCACCTCTCTTGAACCTGCCTCTCTTATCCCAACCTTCTAGGTAGTCATAGAGCACCAAGTTTGAGCTCCTTGCATCATACAGCAAATTCTCACCAGCCATCTATTTTACATATGGTAATATATATATTTTCAATGCTACTCTTTCAATTCACCTCACCCTCTCCCTCCCCAAGAAAAGAGTCTCTTCAGTAAATGGTGCTGGGAAAACTGGACAGCTAGATGTAAAAGAATGAAGTTAGAATACTTCCTAACGCCATACACAAAGATAAACATAAAATGGATTAAAAACTTAAATGTAAAACCAGTTTTTTGGGTAAATTATCCCACCTATGAAATCTTATAATAAGAAAATTATAGCTCTTATTTCTATATATTTCTCTTAAATTACAGACTCCAAAATGATAGCAAGATCAGTGACTAAACACATTATCAGGAACAAACAACCCCTTTTTTGTTTTTTGGGTTTTTTTTTTGCTGAGGATTTATAGTTTATTCTTTATTTTGTTTGAACTTGTGTGGGAGTTAATCAGATGATTTTTGGCCAATGACAGTTTTGGAGTTAAATTCAACTGCTAACCCTTTAAAACTATATGACTTTAGATATGCTATTTATCTTCTCTAGAATTCAGCTTTTTATCACCATAATGTAGCATACTTGTCAAATTATTTTCAAGGCTCTTGAAAAAAATTAAAATGCTTGGCATAGTGCCTTGTGCATGCTGTAAGTGAAAGGGAAGGTAACTATTACAGAGGAGAATTAACCTGAGGATCTTCAAAATAGCTCAGGTGACATTTGTTTCTTTGTTGGATATAGCCACTCTTGAAAAATCAATTAGGGAAAAACAGAAGTAAAGCAAAAAAGGCACGTTGGTGCAAGGACTGCTTCTACTTCCCACGTTGATTGTAATACGTTTATACTAATTGCTTAACTGATACTGTTTTTTATACTTAATATAAAAATCAGGAAGTAAAATAAATACAAGACAAAAATAAATAAGCAAATTAATAAATTGCAATGAAAGGGCTGTAAAGGTTAAGTGGTAGTACTGAGTTTACCTTGCAGTAATGCTTACTTGGTTAATTAGTCCAAACCACCCAATGAGGAAAACTAGAAACATTGTACAAAAAGGAAAACAAAAGTCTGAATACATTAGAGATTTTACAGTGCAGTGAATAATCAACTGTCCAAGATTTGTGAGAGGTTAAAACAAACAAACAAAAAATCAAGAGAGATGATCCAAGAATTGTGAGCTTTGCTGAAGAATTTGGTATTTATGGAAAAGAATGGTGTGATGATTGATGGCTGAGCAGAAAACTTGATAGTCACAGAAAGTTACAAGGACAAAAGTTTTAGTCTAGGGCTTTTCAAAAATGAGAGGTAGTATAAATTCCCACAGTTAGTTTGGAGCTCAGCAGGCCTAGATGCCAGAGTAATCAGTGGTCTCAAGGACTGTAGGTGATACAGGAAATGTGGAAATCTTTGAAAATGGGTTAACTCATTCCTTGATCAATATCTTTAGAATAACCATACAAAAATCCTGTCTAGATTAGTGTTAAATTTTGTAAAGTTTATTTTGAGTTACATTTTAATTAAAATATTTAAGATATAGGCAGGTGGCTTGGTCACTTCAGGCAATGGCCAGCAAATATATATGAAGATGGTTAACCTCATAAGTAATCAGTAAATGTATATTAAACCAAAATGAACTGTCATTAAATATCACCACAATGCCTAAAAATTAAAAGGCAGTGTCCTCTTGAATTCTCCAATAGTGCTGTTGGTCGTATGAATGATACAACCACCTGGGAAAGTATTTGGCATTACCTGTCAAATTTGAATATATGTATATTCCCTGTTAGGGATATAGCCAAGCGAAACTCTCACACATATGCACAAGGAGACATGTACAAGAGTATAGTGAGATTATTTGTAATAGTCACAAACTGGAAATAAAATGCCATGGTCATTAGAACAGATAAACGTTGTACGGAGTATTCACACAAGGGTATTCTATACACTAACAAATCATAATTCCATGCCGCCAAATGGATGTACCTTTCCTTTAGGGAGATAATGTTTTCCTATTAATATCTTCATTAATATTATGTGGTTTCTACATGCTACATGATCTCCTACATATTGTATATTTATTGAATTGTTTCATTTTTATAATA
>SJYQ01002036.1:93994-149405 GCA_006410935.1 Redunca redunca | reverse complement strand
TCTTTTTTGATATAATAGTAATAATTTTCCTTAGGGAATGAATGTCAAAAGTCTTTGCAAGCCTGCCACAATTTAAAGTATATGTAACTATTCTTGGCAATCCTAAAAGAGGGCTCAACTTAGTACTTATTAAATACACTAGCATTCCATAGACCACCCAACAGTCTTTCACTTTTTGCCTGACAGATAAGACATGTGAAGCTTATACTCCTAACACTGCTCAGTGCCAAGTTTTACTTTTTCTAAATGGCTACACAATGTCATAGAAATTGGTGCCAAACTATTTCCTAATCCAATCTATTGATTGTAAATACAATCCAGAAGTTCTGGGAAATACGTGTGGAGTGTCTGGAAAATACTTTTTTGGAAAAAAATCAGAACCTGGTTTCAATAGAATTTTTGCTTCCATTCAGATGATGCATTATCCAACATCATTTTATGTGTTCAAAATGGCATTGTTTGGAGAATAACTGAGGCAGAAACTGGGTTGAGGAGAAGGGAGGATCTTGGCCCTCACCTGATCCACCAGCTATAGTTTATTTGCAAATATATCAGGCTTGCAACATCCACTAGGTTCTTACATCTGTCTTTCAAAGTGCTGACTTTTCTAGTGTTTAATGTCCTGAGGTAAATGCATTTAATGGTGTCAGGAAAATCTATCACTGTTTTCCCCATATTCCAACAAATAGTCATTCTTGGCATGATTAGTCAAATAGTACTGAGTTTCCTGAGGGGTGTATATTGAATTCTATAATTATAGGGACAAAGATGATAATAACCTCAGAGTTCTCTGCTCACCCATTTTAAAGTTTTGTTTTGTTTTTTTTTTTACCATTTTTTTAGCATCTAATGACAATGAACATAGTTATGCTTCATAACATCAGTTATGAATCAACATCAGTCATAATGATGGTAGCATTATTTAATTTTTATTAAGTTGATAGCATTCTTATTCTAATATTAGAGATTATGAAACTTGGGCTTGTAAACATTAAACAGTTTGCCTAAGGTCACCTAGGCAGGTTTCGGACCTAGGAAATCTAATGTCAAAGCCCATATTCTTAACCCCTGCACCCCACTGAAAATAGGAGCTGAACATTCAAAAATAGATAAAATAATCACCTTGCTTTTAAAGAGATCAGAGGTGAAAGCTTAAATCCTCTTTGTTTCCACAGGACAAGTGTCAAGGAAGTAATGAGGATTAAGAGATTTCAGTTTAACATGAAATTAAGTAGAACATTTATTTCTTCCCAGGTCATGCTGTAAACCTCACGCCATGTATCTGGCTATGATGTGTAGTCTACTACCCCAAATCTATCCCCAAATAATAAGCATTACTGTAGTCAGAGAATCTGCAGTTTTGCTGGATAGTTCCCGTGTTGGGACCAGTCTTGGCTAATGTTGCTTCACTCACCTCTCCTTCTAACTTCTTTTGACAGCCATTCAGAGGGGCTTCCCTCATAGGTTTGGCTATTGATTAGTTGACTAATGGGGTAAAAGGAGAGATGGAGCCCCGTGTTGCATGGTGAAGAGTAAGAAAGCACACAAGACTTGGTGAGATATAGGTTCAGAACAGACCCATCGTCATTTCTTCATTTTAGTTGACCTATCGTCACAAGGCTAGCCTAGATTCAAAGGAAGGATAAAGATAGCCTATCTGTTGATGGGAGGGGCAGTAAAATCACATTTCAAAGGAGACGTGAAGAACTGGTCATCTATTTGCAATAAGCTTCACACACACACAGATACCCACTTGCATAATCAGAAGCAAGAGACATCTAGAATATGTGTGGACAAACGTGAGAAGGAGATGGTGCAGTTTCCATCACCTGAAATGGCTTCAGGTGATGTGGGCTTCCCTGGTGGCTCAGCTGGTAAAGAATCTGCCTACCAAGCAGGAGACCTGGGTTTGATCCCTGGGTCAGAAAGATCCCCTGGAGGAAGGAATGGAACCCACTCCAGTATCCTTGCCTGGAAAATTCCATGGACAGAGGAGCCTGGCGGGCTACAGTCCATGAGTCCTTGGGGTCTACATAGTGCATGATACATTCCTCCCAGCATCACCATGAGTTGGTATTATTCATCCCTCTGTTGATGGAAAAGTATAGTTTATAGCAGTTAAGTAAATTGGCTAGAACACAGTTAAGTTGTTAAGTAGAGTTTGAGTCCAAATCTTATGTAACATAGAAGTTCATTTCCTAAAAATGAAATTGTGCTGTGGCAATCTTAGAACAATCAAGCAGTTAGAATAATTTAAACCATATATAAAGTCATATCTGCCTTATACATTCAGAGGTTATAATTTATGATTGAAAACAATTCTTCATTTGATGATGGAACTGTATTCTTTTAATATTCTTAGTATTATCTAGACCTCAGTTTTTTAAAGCAATAAGTTGGCCTGGTATTTCACCTATTTTTTATTTTAATTAATTTTTTATCAAAGGATAATTGCTTTACAGAATTTTGTTGTTTTCTATCAAACCTCGACAAGAATCAGCTGTAGGTATACTTATATCCTCTCCCTTTTGAACCTGCCTCCCATCTCTCTCCCCACCCCACCCCTCTAGGTTGATACAGAGCCCCTGCTTGAGTTTCCTGAGCCATACAGCAAATTCCCATTGCTTATCTATTTTACATATGGCAGTGTAAGTTTCCATGTTACTCTCTCCATACATCTCACCCTCCCCTCCCCTCTCCCTATGTCCATAAGTCTATTCTCTATGTCTGTCTCTCCAGTGCTGCTCTGTAAATAAATTCTTCAGTATCATTTTTCTAGATTCCGTATATATATGTTAGAATATGATATTTATCTTTCTCTTTCTGACTTACTTCACTTTGTATAATAGGTTCTAGGTTCATTAAAACTGACTCAAAGGTGTTCCTTTTTATGGCTGAGTAATATTCCATTGTGTATATGTACCACAACTTCTTTTTCCATTCATCTGTCGATGGACATCTAGGTTGCTTCCATGTTCTAGCTATTGTAAATAGTGCTGCAATGAACAATGGGATACATGTGTCTTTTTCAGTTTTGGTTTCCTCAGGGTCTATGCCTAGGAGTGGGATTGCTGGGTCGTAAGTGATTTTATTCCTAGTTTTTTAAGGAATCTCCATACCTATTATTTTTTTAGTCTTCTTGAGTTGTTTACTGAACATTATATATNCTCTATATAAATATATATAATATTCTTTCAATATATAATATAGCATAATGTTTTAGCATAAACAGATTAAAGAATAAGAAATCAAAGAATAAAAGAACAATGTGTTAAGATCATCATTAGAATGAAAAATTTCTAAAATTTATTTATTTAAGCATTTATCAATGGATCATTTATAGGAAACTTACTTTTTGGTGCTACATGAAAATCTAATCCCTATCTTTAAGAAACTCATGCTAGTGAAATTACAATTTCATGATAGAATAGCAATAATCTGCAGTGTTCTGTAGATAATACAGAGGAGGGACTATTCCTGAGGAATAAGTTATTATTTAAATACAATTGATGAAACTTAGAGTTCTCTTTGTGATTTTATGTGTGTTATTTTGCTTGACGTTTAAACATACATACATTCTAAACATAAATTCTATAATACATAAAAAATAACCTTGTATTGCACTGAAGACTCATAGATTTTAATATTTTAGTATTTGCAAAGGGAAGTATCTGGTAACATGCATTGACCTGGATGTGATTCTTTATAATTTTATGAGCTTTATGTCATTACTTTTTTTGTTCTCAGTAATCAGAGGTTTTCAGTTTATTCCTTTTTATTTTTCATGAATGTCTTTTATTTTCTATTTTATTAAGCTGGGACAACACAAATGATCTTAAAAAAAATGTGATCTATTTTTTCTTTTTGTTAGTGAGATACTATAAATGGGCCATAAGGGATCTGTAATTGGTGTTCTTTTAATGAAAAGATTCTCTTTTTCTTGGTGAACAATATGAGTCATTGTATGGCTTTAGTAAGAGAGGAGGTCATTTCTTTTGCCACCAGACAGGTTTAATACAACTAAATGTAACAACAAAGTGGTAGAAATTAAATTGGTAGTAAAGTTGGACTTTAATCTCCCAGGTTGAAAAATGCATTTCATCAAAGTGGACTTCCTGTTAAGCATACAGCTCAGCAAATTCACAGAACTGTACTGGGGAAATGATCACAGTGTTTATCACAGTGGGTTGGGAGTTATTGGCGTTTTGTAGGAGACACATCTTAGTAAACACTCTCCTTTCCCTTTCTCTTCTCTTTTTCTCCCACTCTCAGCAGACACCAGATTGTGAAAGTAGATAATTTTCTCAAGTTGAGCTTGTTTGCATGGATTTGTTGTTCAGTCAGTAAGTTGTGTCCGATTCTTTGCAACCCCTGGAGTGGGTTGCCATGCCCTCCTCCAGGGGATCTTCCCAACCCAGCGATTGAACCCAGGTTTCGTGCATTCCAGGTGGATTCTTTCTGTCTGAGCCACCATAGACACTCTGCTGTCAGAGTTATATACTGTGTTAATCCATTTAAAACTCATGTTTAAAATATGTTTCATATTGTGACCCAGGAAATAGTTCAGGAAATATTATTTAAAAGAAGGCAAACAAAATGTAGAGATTCATTTTCTTGATCTATAGTAAAAACTGTAAAAAATTACTATTTAAGGTCAGTCATACTAATGTGTCTAATATTTACATCATAATGATCTGTTTAGTAGTCGATCTGATATCCCTCCCATTTTACAGGTGAAGAAACTGAGGCACCGAGGAACTCAAATATTTGCAATGATGTTTCATTGCTCTGATAACTGTCTGGACTTTCCTTATGTATTTCTGTAATTATGGATCTTTGGCTATCAGTTTCATCATCAATAATGTGAGTGAATTGGATTAAATAATTTTAGCCCCTTAGGATTTTTCCAGCTGGGGTTTACGTAAACTACACTTGCATGTACAGCTCTAATGTGTAGATAATTGAACATATATGAAAAGGCAGCAATTTGGCACACACCATTGCAGTTCTGTTTGCATTGCCACACATTGGCCAAGCTTCATCCTGTCACACTTAAATTATAACTATGTGCTTTTCCCCCCCTGCTTCCCTCTTTCTCTGCCTCCCTTCTATAATTGTCCATATACAGTTTGATCTGAACAATGAAAAGCATTGTGTTGTCGGATTAGAAAATTGTTCCAAATATTTGCTATTTTTGATCAGTATGTGGTCCAGTAGAAACTATAGCAAGTAACTGCACAAAAACCAATGTTTGAACACCATCTTCTAAGATCACGAAATTGACTCTCCTTCAATTCACATAGCTGGCTAATCGTCTCTTTTAAAAAAATCACTTCCTTGCTCTCATGCCTCTGCCTAAAATCTTCATCACCTTAATTGAATTTTCTTAAACTACATTTCAGTTCCTGAGCCTAACCTTAAGGTTATATGTTACCCATATATACCATTTTTCTCATTTTCCACAACATACCTTTTGCACAAATTAGCAGTCTCCTCGCTGCTGTCTGTCTTCTGTAGTTCCTGTTGTCCTGCTTACTTCTGTGCCGTTACTCCTAAGGCACAGTTTCTCTCTCAGTGAACAGTAGAGGAGTTCCTCTGTATCTTTGGTTCCAGATTCCCAAATCCTTGGCTGTCAACATCCTTGGATGCTCCGGTCCTTTTTATGAATGGTGTATTACCAAGGGCTCCCTGTATGCCATATCTGATAGATCCAACACTATTCTTACCTCCATGACCAGAGTTTGCCTTCTGGCTTCTTGCAGTCATGTAACGGATCTTATCATTGCCATCTAGTGATGAATATTGTTTTCACATGAAATTTTTGGCTTTCTCTTTCGTGACCCTTTAGAAATTTATGAATAAGGCTCACCCATTAAAACCAAAATCTGTTCTTAGTTTTTTAAAGGAATCTCCACACTGTTTTCCGTAGTGTCTGTATCAATTTATATTTGCACCAACAGTCTAAAAGGGTTCCCTTTTCTCCACATCCTCAGCAAATCCACTGATGGGCATATATCCTGAGAAAACCATAATTCAAAAAGGCACATGTACCCCAGTGTTCATTGGAGGACTATTTACAACTGCCAAGACATGGAAGCAACCTAGATGTCCACTGACAGATGAATGGATAAAGAAATGGTACATATATTAAAGGGACTATGTATATATATATTACTCAGCCATGAAAAGGAATGAATGTGAGTCAGTTGTAGTAAGGTACATGAACCCAGAGCATGATATGTGTGTATACTAATTTACTTCAGTCGTGTCCGATTCTTTGCAATCCTTTGGACTGTAGCCAGCCAGTCTCCCTCTGTCCATAGCATTCTCCCATCAAGAACACTGTAGTGGGTTGCCATGCCCTGGGATCTTCCCAGCCTAGGGATTGAATCCATGTCTCTTATGTTTCCTGCATTGGCAGGCAGATTCTTTATCACTGCACCATCTGGGAAGTCCACATGTAATATAGATGGCTAGTAAGAAGCTGTTGTACAATGCAGGGAGCCCATGCTGATTGTGACGACCTGGAAGGGTGGGTTGAGGGGTGGGGTGGGAGCAAAGCTGAGGAAGGAGGGGATATATATACACATACACGTACATACACACATGCGTACTTATGCTGATTTGTGTCGTACAGCAGAGACCAACACAAGATTGTAAAGGAATTACCTCTAATTGAAAACAATAAAACCACAGTTTATAGCTTTTTTCTTTTTTCTTTCAGCGCAGCCTGTGTAGACCTACCTGATAATACAATCATTATTTCTGGGAATGGATTTTGAAGGAAAGAAGGATGTGGTTTTCAGGAAGGTTGTTTATTTAAAAAGTACTTACCATTTACCTGTGTCAGTACCATCTGGAATTTGTTTTTGACTTTTGCTTTTGTAGTTCATTCCAGTGCCCTGAATTCCATATTGTATTTTTTTGCCAGAGAGAGATGTATGCCCAAGAAGATGAATGTCTCAATCATCTTGAGCATATGTTAGCCATTTTAGTGTTTTACCTTAAGCACTCAGGTGTAAGCAGAGATTTTATCTTGATGCTCCAATTAAACTGTGAATGGGAGTGCTCAGCAAAACATACGGCTGTTTAAACATATGCCTTCAGCCATCATGCACTCTCTCTTCAAGTTCATTCTTCTCTTAATATAGTAAGTTGCTGAACTTGGCAGTTCTGTCTCTGAGATTTTTATCATTTTTGCAAATCCACTTAAAATCTTTCTGCTGAGCATCATTGCTTAATTCAGTAGCTTCTTTGATTAAACATGATTCAACCCATTTAGTGGGAATTGACCTCTTCTGATTTTTAGGAAAGGAGTAGAAAGACACCTGGTAATCAGTGCTTAGAAATATTATTGTATCCACAAAAGTTTTTCTTCTGACAGTGATCAATATTTTCTTATAGTTTAGAAATAATTGTGAGTGTTTGACTTTTAATCCAGAGTAACTAACATTTCCTGAACACCCATTATGGTCCACGTATTGTGCCCATCACCATGGAGGGAAAGAGATGAGAATGATGTAGAGTCTGCTCCTCAGTAAGTACAGTAAGTGACAGACGTGAGCTGCAGTGTTCAGTTTCACTAGGTACACCATGATCAATATCAGATAAGATGATCAGTAGGAGAGAAGACCAGAAGGAGAAGTAATTGGTTCAACTGAAGCCTCCTTTGATAACCTTTCATCACTCCACCTTGCACTAATGGCAGGCATAAAGAACAGGAGTGCCATAAAGTTAACCGATAAACTGAAGAAAGGAATGCCTACTCTCACCTAAGAAATATAAAACTCATATATTTGAGATGTAACACATATCCCATGTGTGGCTGCATTCCCTAAAGAAATGGTATATTTCTCCCTTCACCACAGACACTGAAAAACATAGTTCGAAATATAAATCCTAAGTTATTACTATATATCATTTTAGTGGCAATAAAACGCACACTAGTATTACACAGTATGTGCTTCTTTAGCCTGTATTTACGTTGTTAAAATGGAACAGAGTGTCAGTTGTTTGTTTCTTGCTGTAATAAAAAATATTTGGCCTCATCAACTTAGCTGTATTTCATGCTGGTCAGGATAATGATAGACAGATAATGGTAGATAGATAACGTCCATTGAGTTGGGGAACCTCGAAGTTGGGAGAATCAAGAACCTTGAAGTTGGCCTGTTGTGCTATTAGGAGGAGTGAATAAAAAGGTAGAAATTAAAAAAAAAAACAGACTCAGAATTAGAGTGTGGAAAGACAGTACCATATTTGAGATTTAGCAAAATGCATGGAATATTTTATGCACGTAAAAATACCACTTGGGTCATTTTCATAGCTGACCTGGTCCAAATATAGTTCATTAACTGCATTAAGATTACTAGTGAAATCACATATTATAGGGAATAATAGTTTGAAGAGTGTCTTCAAGACTTTTTGCTTCAGTCTCTTCATGATCTCTGAATTTTGTTGCTGAGTTGTCTGCTGACTAGAGAGATTCTTTAAGAAACCCTCAGTACACTTGCCTTATATAACTGTTGCTAGAGATACATTTTAGTACATACCTCAGTCCTCTACATAAGACTTCAAGTATTTCTTTCAGATGTAAGTAATAAAAGATGCTATGTAACGTCTTTAGAACTGACTCCCTTGTTCAGTTTAACTCAGATGACCATTATATCTACTACTGTGGGCAGGAATCCCTTAGAAGAAATGGAGTAGCCATCACAGTCAACAAGAGTCCGAAATGCAGTACTTGGATGCAGTCTCAAAAATGACAGAATGATATCTGTTCATATCCAAGGCAAACCATTCAATATCACAATAATCCCAAGTCTATGCCCTGACCAGTAGTGCTGAAGAAGCTGAAGTGGAATGGTTCTATGAAGACCTACAAGACCTTTTAGAACTAACACCCCAAAAAGATGTTCTTTTCATTATAGGGGACTGGAATGCAAAAGTAGGAAGTCAAGGAACACCTGGAGTAACAGGCAATTTTGGCCTTGGAGTACAGAACAAAGCAGGGCAAAGGATAATAGACTTTCGCCAAGAGAATGCACTGGTCATAGCCAACACCCCCTTCCAACAACACAAGAGAAGACTCTACTTGTGGACATCACCAGATGACCAACACTGAAATCAGATTGATTATATTCTTTCCAGCCAAAAATGGAAAAGCTCTGCACAGTCAGCAAAAACAAGATTAGGAGCTGACTGTGGCTCACATTATGAATTCTTTATTACCAAATTAAGACTGAAATTGAAGGAGGGGAAAATCAATAGGACATTCAGGTATGACCTAAATCAAATCCCTTGTGATTATTCATTGGAAGTGAGAAATTGATGTAAGGGACTAGATCTGATAGAGTGCCTAATGAACTATAGACAGAAGTTCATGACATTGTACAGGAGACAGGGATCAAGACCATCCCCAAGAAAAAGAAATGCAAAAAGGCAAAGGAAAATGGTTGTCTGAAGAGGCCTTAAAAAGAGCTGGGAAAAGAAGAGAAGTGAAAAGCAAAAGAGAAAAGAAAAGCTATACCCATTTGAATGCAGAGTCCGAAGAGCAAGGACAGATAAGGAAGTTTTCCTCCATGATCAATGCAAAGAAATAAAGGAAAACAAAAGAGTGGGAAAAACTAGAGATCTCTTCAAAAAAATTAGAGATACCAAGGGAACATTTCACACAAAGATGGGCTCAATAAAGGACAGAAATGGTCTGGACCTAACAGAAGCAGAAGATATTAAGAAGAGGTGGCAAGAATACACAACTGTACAAAAGATCTTCGTGACCTCGGTAATCATAAAGATGTGATCAGTCACCTAGAGCCAGACATTCTGGAATGTGAAGTCAGTGGGCCTTAGGAAGCATGACTACGAAGAAAGCTAGTGGAGGTGATGGAATTCCAGTAGAGCTATTTCAAATCCTAAAAGATGATGCTGTAAAAGTGCTGCACTCAATATGCCAGCAAATCTGGAAAACTCAGCAGTGGCCACAGGACTGGAAAAGGTCCATTTTCATTCCAATTCCAAAGAAAGGCAATGCCAAAGAATGCTCAAACTACCACACAATTGCACTCATCTCACACANCCAAAGAAAGGCAATGCCAAAGAATGCTCAAACTACCACACAATTGCACTCATCTCACACACTAGTAAAGTAATGCTCAAAATTCTCCAAGCCAGGCTTCAACAATACACGAACTGTGAACTTCCAGATGTTCAAGCTGGTTTTAGAAAAGGCAGAGGAACCAGAGATCAAATTGGCAACATCCGCTGGATCAGGGAAAAAGCAAGAGAGTTCCACGAAAACATCAATTTCTGCTTTATTGACTATACCAAAGCCTTTGACTGTGTGGATCACAATAAAAAGAGATGGGAATACCAGATCACCTGACCTGCCTCTTGAGAAACCTATATGCAGGTCAGGAAGCAACAGTTAGAACTGGACATGGAACAACAGACTGGTTCCAAATAGGAAAAGGAGTATGTCAAGGCTGTATATCGTCACACTGCTTATTTAACTTATATGTAGAGTACATCATGAGAAATTCTGGGATGTATGAAGTATAAGCTGGAATCAAGATTGCCGGGAGAAGTATCAATAACCTCAGATATGTAGATGACACCACCCATCTGGCTGAAAGTGAAGAAGAAGTAAAGAACCTCTTGCTGAAAGTGAAAGAGGAGAGTGAAAAAGTTGGCTTAAAGCTCAACATTCAGAAAACAAAGATCACGGCATCTGGTCCCATCACTTCATGGCAAATAGATGGGGAAACAGTGGCTGGCTTCGTTTTGGGGGGCTCCAAAATCACTGCAGATGGTGACTGCAGCCATGAAATTAAAGTGAGTAATTAAAGTAAGCCAAGCTTACTCCTGGGAAGGAAAGTTATGACCAACCTAGAAGCATATTAAAAACCATAGACATTACTTTGTCAACAAAGGTCCATCTCGTCAAACCTATGGTTTTTCTAGTAGTCACGTATGGATGTGAGATTTGGACTATAAAGAAAGCTGAGTACCGAAGAATTGATACTTTTGAACTATGGTGTTGGAGAAGACTCTTGAGAGTCCCTTGGACTGCAAGGAGATCAGTCCTGGGTGTTCATTGGAAGGATTGATGTTGAAGCTGAAACTCCAATCCTTTGGCCACCTGATGTGAAGAGCTGACTCTTTTGAAAAGACTCTAATGCTGGGAAAGACTGACGGTAGGAAGAGAAGGGATGACAGAGGATGAGATGGTTGGATGGCATCACCAACTCAATGGACATGAGTTTGATAAACTCTGGGAGTTGGCGATGGACCGGGAGGCCTGGCATGCTGCGGTTAATGAGCTTGCAAAGAGTTGGCCATGACTGTGCGACTGAACTGAATTGAACTGAACTGAACTGAACCTTGTTCATTATTCAGCTCACCTCTGTGGGAACTTAAGTTCCTAAGCCTCTCTTAACACTAGTCTTCAGTTTTCTGATCTGTCAAAATAATCAAGACTACTTTCTACTTTATTTTGAGGATGAACTAAGTCAATGCCTGGAATGTAAGTAAAATAGTGATTGGCAAATAATAATATCCCATAAGAATAAGAGTAATTATTTATTTTTTTGCTACTGTGAAATGGCANTATTTCTGTCTTTGTGCCAGTACCATACTGTCTTGATGACTGTGGCTTTGTAGTAGAGCTTGAAGTCAGGCAAGTTGATTCCTCCAGCTCCATTCTTCTTTCTCAAGATTGCTTTGGCTATTCGAGGTTTTTTGTATTTCCATATAAATCTTGAAATTATTTGTTCTAGTTCTGTGAAAAATACCGCTGGTAGTTTGATAGGAATTGCATTGAACTTGTAGATTGCTTTGGGTAGTATATTCATTTTCACAATATTAATTCTCACACCTTCTTTGCTTTCCTTGAGAAATAGTTTATTTTCCTTTGCTGCTGAGTCACTTCAGTCGTGTCCGACTCTGTGTGACCCCATAGACAGCAGCCCTCCAGGCTCCCCCGTCCCTGGGATTCTCCAGGCAAGAACACTGGAGTGGGTTAAAATGATGTGTCTGTTTTTTCTTTGACTCCAGAAAGTCCTGAGTCAGCTTCTGAGACTACTTGAGTAACTTTTATGGGATAAATGCCTTACATATCTGACTCAAAATTTCCTCTTATTTCAATCTTCAGTATTCTACGCATTTTCTATAGCTCTGTTTTTATATATTAATTTATATTTTTCAATTTTTTCATATATAAAGGTAAGCCAGATTCTTCCTTAAACTAGATAGAATGATAAACAAGCAGCATGAAAAGAAATTTATAAGCAAAGTATTCAGATTGGCCCTAAGTAATTTTTAAAGCAACATATTTGAAGGTGAAAATAAAATGTACATGTTTTTAATGTCCAACCTTCTATCAAGAATCATATTATGCCACAAAACAAATAGAAGGTGAGGGCATAAGGAATGTTCAGAGATGGATTTAAGTTTAGTGTCAGAGTCTCTGACTTGATTTGGGTTCCTGGAAGAGTCAGGTCACAAAATTCATATAAACACGCCACAGGAGGAAACACACAGATACTAGTAGGTTGTAGCTACTAGAGAGAGACTTCAAATATACAAGGTGGATTTTCTGACTGTTGAGTTTTACTGGTCAGTTATTGCATCATTTTAACATGAAGCACACCATTAACATTTTATAACATTTCAACAAATTAGATTCATGAAAAAAATTTATCCCTCAAAAATAAAATTGGGAGGTATTTATGAAATGGTTATAGATGTGCTGTTTTGACCTGAGAATCTGGGTTAATAGAAGAATTCTCTTATTTCTTACCAGGTTCTAAATCATAGGATTCATTACTAGGTGGGGAATATCACTACCCTTGTTTATTTTCTCTCTTCCTGATAGTTCTGCTTGAGTAAAAGTATAACGTGTTTTGTTTGCCTATACTTATGTTTCCATAGTGATCTAAGGTAGAGAGTGAAAAAAAGCTGCTGTAATTCAACATTTAGGCTTTCTGCTTTAGTGTCTCAGTCAGTATTCACATTGTGAAGGGAGAAGGCTCAGGAATTATGTGACTAGAGATCTCAGTATTGGCAGATTAGAAGGATCACTGAGCTAGAAACCCCTGAGCCGAGTTCTCGATGTATGTCACTGTCTATCTTGCCTTCTCCCTGACTGGGAACCCTGAGAAATTCAGCAGTTTTTGCTGTAATAACACCACCAACTGAGGGAAGTGAGCAAGTACCATGTGCTAAACCCTGAGCAGTAGACACTAGGTGATAGGTTTGAAAATTCAACAAATAATTTCTTGAAATAATTACTTGACTGAGGAATTTATATGCCAGGACTAGACACTCTAAAGAGTAATATTTTGAAAAGAATTACTGATGTGCATAGTTTATACGTGGTACAATATTCAGGTCTGCGAGGTACATAGGAAGAGAACTGGAGAGTTGGAAAGTTAGCAAAGTTGAATTGCCCATTGTGTGTTTTGAAGGTAACACAATGGCCGTGGTGGAGAACATGAAGGAGCTTGAATTCTTTGTGTGTATTAGCACATCGGAAAGAACAAAATGGTGGATTGCGTGGAGAAAGTAATACATAGAATATTTCGAAATATGGAGATCTAATTAAATAGATGGAAATAGGCACTTGGAATTAGGAAGTGAGCATAGGCTGGCACCTCCCCATCTAAAGCAAGAAATTAACATGAGACTCTTCAAGATGAAATCTAGACCTTCTTTCTGTAGGTAATGAAGAGGATGTACAAGCATTAAACTATTAAAAATAATAATATGGGTTATCTTGGTGAAGAAAAATGTACTGAGGTTTGACATTGACTTTATATATGCCAAGGGTCTGCACATTATATCTGTCAGCCAAATCCACCCTGGCACCTATTTTGTAAATGAGGTTTTGTTGAAACACAGCCGCACTTGTTCTTTGTATTATCACTGCTTTTGCATGTTTTAATGGCAGAATTGAAAAGTTGTAACAAAACTTATGATCTGAAAAGCTTAAAGTATTTCTATCTGGCCCTTTACAGAAAAACATGTGCTGACCCCTGATGTAGACAGCAATGCCAAAGGCATGTGTTAAGTGTTCAAACACATGAGCAGAATTTAATATTTTGGCAGAGAGATATTACCAAAACAAACAAAGGCCAATCTTCTAAGCTATTAAAACAGTTGAGAATCGTAGCATGGGTGAGCAGTGGTAGGAACAGTGGATACATTCCTTTTCTAAAAAAGATAGTACATCTCTAAGACTTATTTTGCATAATTGAAACTTTGTACCATTTGACCAACACCTCTCCATTTCTCTCTCCCACTGCTGCTGCTGCTAAGTCACATCAGTCGCATCCGACTCTGTGTAACCCCATAGATGGCAGCCCAACAGTCTCCTCTGTCCCTGGGATTCTCCAGGCAGTACTGGAGTGCGTTGCCATTGCCTTCTCCCCTACCTCCCACTATATCCTGACAATCATCACTCTACTCTCTGCTTCTTTGTGTTTGATCATTTAGATTTCACATAGAAGTGAGATCATGCAATGTTTGCTTTCTGTGTCTGGCTTATTTCATTTAACGTAATGTCCCCCGGCTCCACTCATATTGTCACAAATGGCAGCATTTAGTTCTTTTAAAGCTAATACTGAGTTTCATGTGTTTCCTTTATCCCTTCATCCATCAGTGGACATTTACTTGTTTTCATGTCTTGGTGCTGGGAGTAATGCCACAGTGAACATGAAGGTGCAGCACATTTTTTAAGAAAAGTTTCCTTTTTCTGTTTGGTAATGTGTGTCAGATTGATTGCCAAGACTCTAACTAGAAGATGTTACAGGAACAAGGTGAAAGCAAGGAGTTAATCAGAGGGTCATTACTTTTCTTTACATTCTTATCACTGATCCGTGGTGCAGACCCTGTTTCCTTCTTCCCTATGAGAAGTCAGTTCAAGTGCAGAACCAAATCTCCACTCACCTCTCCACCAGCTCCCCAGCTGTGAGAGCGTGACTATCTTAATTTCTGTTCTGTTACAGCTAAGGGTGCTTGTGTAAATCCAACACACAGTAGCATTTTATTAGGAACATTTGACCAGAAATTGGGTTTAGGCCATAATACTTATTAGTTGGGTTTTGAGCAAGGAACTTATTCTTTCTTGGTCTTTAAATCCTTGTATAAAAGATGGCTTTAATATTGCAAAAAATTTTGTCTGAATCGCTTAAACTTCATAGTATTCTGAACAAGAAAAGAGTATATATATGCAAAAGTGTTTTGAAGACCATAAAGCTGTTCAAATATAGCTACTATAAATTTTCACATTCCTTAATGCTGTTGTTGTTGATCCGTTGCTAAGTTGTATCCAACTCTTTACAATTCCATGGTCTGTAGCAAGCCAGGCTTCCTTGTCCTTCAGTGTCTCCCAGAGTTTGCTCAAATTCATGTCCATTGAACCAGTGATTCTCTAACCATCTCCTCCTCTCCTGCCCCATTCTCGTTTTGCCTTCAATCTTTCCCAGCATCAGGTCTTTTCCAATGAGTTGGCTCTTCGAATCAGATGGCCAAAATGTTAGAACTCCAGTTTCAGCATCAGTCCTTCCAATGAATATTCAGGGTTGATTTCTTTTAGGATTGATAGGTTTGATCTCCTTGTAGCCCAAGAGACTCTCAAGAGTCTTCTCTAGAATCACAGTTCAAAATGTGTTACTTTACAGCGTTGACACATGGGACTAGAATAGTCCTGAGGTGCTAACCCAGAATAGCCTGATGCAATAATGTCATCTGATCCAGCCTAACCTACTGACTCTTAGCTCTGTGAAATCCCTGGGACAAGCTATTTCAGTTATTTATGTCCATTTTATTGTGGCTTGGATACCAAATATGAATTGCAGGGCAGACATGTGGACATAAAGACTTATTCATGGGAATTTAGCTCTACTCCACTTTCCTATGATTTTCTCTGAAGACGTAAAGGAAATAAGAAATGTAGGCCTCCATAACATACATGCTGCATAGCTTGTAGTAATTAACCAATTTTATTTAAGGAACAACTGGAGAAAAATGAATAAGTTTGTACTTACATGTGATTCAAGAGAGAAGAAAATTGAAAGAAAATGAAGAAAGTACCAGTAAGAAAATGTGATATGTCAGAAAGTCAAGCTGGCAATAAAAATTTTGAGGAGTGTATAAATGAAAATATGTAAGAGAATGAAGTGTCTGATAAGGAATTAATATTAAGGTGTCTAGATAGTTGAGAACACGTTAGGCACTATATATAAAATTTGCCAGTTACGGTTTTTCCTGCAAGTGAAAGTATAGCATGGGCATTGAAATTGCTGTGCTCTCACTGGAAATATTATGTGATTTATATAAACCTTGGCATTATACTTCTACACTTCAATAAATATATAATATGTTAATTGATTCTGGGCTTGAGGCCCTTTTCATTTTGTCAGCTACTAGACTACAAGTTAATTATGAGTTTTTTGTTCTTTTCCTACAATAAAAGCAAAATTCTTACAATATTACTTTTGAAAGGCATCAGACACTCAAGTGACTATATTTCCATGTTTCATAGTCTAAGGAATTACACCATTGTGGAAAATGTTTTCAGGTTCTTTACATTGTTGTCTTGGGATACTCTATGCTAATCTAGATCATTTTATAGCTATAGCAACTAAAGAGCTATTAGGTGAACCACCAAGAGAAATTCATAATAAAATATTAAATTAGAGGCTCCCTCTAAAGTATTAGCTACATCTGAAAAGTGAGTGGGGTACTTTGTTAGGTACATGTATTTTCAGAGCTAACTAGGGTACCATTTAGGACATTGGAGCAGTTCTTGCAAACTTCCCTGGAGGTCTGAAAGGAGTGAGTGATTTTCTCCAAGTACCTGTTTTTTACCCTGGGGAACAATTGAGGCTAGAAGAATCTGGCTGAATCAATGGCTTCTCCCTTCCAGCGAGTTAACAGAACAATTGTAGTCAATATAACATGTTCCATTTCACCAACTAGGGTGGGGAGAAATAATCTAAAACTTGTGTCTAAGGCTTCCTTTGCCCAGAGCCCCTTTAACTGTATTCATCGTGGGATAGAATGTGGGAAAATAAGAAGATGAACTGATTAGGTGAACTATATTTTTTCTTTTAGGAAGATGTTCTTTATTGCAATTGCAGGAAACTTTTATCTATGCACTCCTTATCCAGAACATTATCTTTCAATAGAAAAGAACTTTTCCTGAAATCCTGAAATTATATATGGTTTCCAGAGGGTCAAAGTATATTGTGATAGGTTAATCATTGCTCCAAACCAAATCTATGAAAGATATCTTCAGGTGACTAAAAATAAAAGTAAGTGTTAGTTACAGTTATTTCAAATCAAAAACTTCCTGTTACTAGGAATAGTAATGATTATATTATTGTTGGTCATTCACTAAGTTGTGTCCAACTCTTTGTGATCCCATGGACGACAGCATGCAAGGCTTCTCTGTCCTCCATTATCTCCCGGGGTTTCCTCACACTCATGTCCATTAAGTCGGTGATGCTATCTAACCATCCCATCCCCTGCTGCCCCCATCTCCTTTTACTTTCGATCTTTTCCAAATGAATCTGTGCTTTGCATAAGGTGGTCAAAGTATTGGAGCTTCAGCTTTAGCATCAGTCCTCCCAGTGAATATTCAGGGTTGATTTCCTTTATGAACATAGTATGATAGTTAATAATAATGCTATAAATATCTAATATTATTTACCGCTTTGTTAATTATCAATGTGGGAATGATAATATCCTCTAATTTATGAAAAAGAACAATAGAGACAGCTAGACAGTAAGCTGAAGAAGTTAAGAGGAAAAGTTCTGGAGTTGGTTCACCTGTGATGAAAATATAGTTCTTCCATTAACTGTCTAGGTAGATTTAGGCCATTGTTAAGTCTTGAAATTCTATTTATCTAATTATGTTTCACTAAGTAAATAATAACATTTAAGTTCTCTTCACCACTAAATTGAGTGATGCAGCCAAAGGTTGCATGCCACAGTGTCTGACACATAGTAAACACTCATAAAGGTGAACACATATTGTTATTTGTATAATTATTTTTGTTTCTTTTTCTCATAAATTTTTGGCAATGTTTTCAAGCAGTGCCATTGTCATTTAAGTTGTTGATACCTTAAAAATAATTTCCTATTGCTTAGCTAATGAATAGATATTAACTGAGAAACACTGTACTGGAAGAAACATAAGCTGGAATCAAGATTGCCGGGAGAAATATCAATAACCTCAGATATGCAGATGACACCACCCTTATGGCAGAAAGTGAAGAGGAGCNACATGGAAACAACCTAGATGTCCATCAGCAGATGAATGGATAAGAAAGCTGTGGTACATATACACAATGGAGTATTACTCAGCCATTAAAAAAAATACATTTGAATCAGTTCTAAGGAGATGGATGGAACTGGAGCCGATTATACAGAGTGAAGTAAGCCAGAAAGAAAAACACCAATACAGTATACTAACGCATATATATGGAATTTAGAAAGATGGGGATGATGACCCTGTATGCGAGACAACAAAAGAGACTCAGATCTATAGAGTGAACTGTTGGACTCTGGGGGAGAGAGGGAGGGAGAGGGTGGGATGAGAAGGGAGAATGGCATTGAAACATGTATACTATCAAGCAAGAAACGAATCGCCAGTTGATGTCAGATGCAGAATGCAGGATGCTTGGGACTGGTGCAAGGAGAGGACCCAGAGGGATGGCATGGGGTGGGAGGTGGGAGGGGATTCATGTTTGGGAACGCTTGTACACTCGTGGTGAATTCATGTCAATGTTTGGCAAAACCAATACAGTAATGTAAAGTAAACTAAAGTTAAAATAAAAATTTTAAAAGTAAAAAAAAAATAAAAATAAAAAAATAAAAAAATAAAAAGCCTCTTGATGAAAGAGGAGAGTGAAAAAGTTGGCTTAAAGCTCAACAATCAGAAAACAAAGATCATGGCATCCAGTCCCATCACTTCATGGGAAATAGATGTGGAAACAGTGTCAGACTTTGTTTTTTGGGGCTCCAAAATCACTGTAGGTGGTGATTGCAGCCATGAAATTAAAAGACGCTTACTCCTTGGAAGGAAAGTTATGACCAACCTAGATAGTATCTTCAAAAGCAGAGACATTACTTTGCCAACTAAGGTCCGTCTAGTTAAGGCCATGGTTTTCCAGTGGTCATGTATGGATGTGAGAGTTGGACTGTGAAGAGGCTGAGCGCCGAAGAATTGATGCTTTTGAACTGTGGTTTTGGAGAAGACTCTTGAGAGTCCCTTGGACTGCAAGAAGACCCAACCAATCCATTCTGAATGAGATCAGCCCTGGGATTTCTTTGGAAGGAATGATGCTAATGCTGAAACTCCAGTACTTTGGCCACCTCATGAGAAGAGTTGACTCATTGGAAAAGACTCTGATGCTGGGAGGGATTGGGGGCAGGAGGAGAAGGGGGCAACTGAGGACTCGATGGACGTGAGTCTGAGTGAACTCCAGGAGATGGTGATGGACAGGAAGGTCTGGTGTGCTGCGATTCATGGGGTCTCAGAGTCAACTGAGCGACTGAACTGAACTGAACTGAATGACTCTATGTGAAGAATTACTTGGTATGTGATGTTTATTTGTTTAAAAAAGTGTGGCAAATAAATGGTAAAGTGCAAAAGGATATGAGCCTTTTTGTTCACAAACCATGGGCATGCAGTGTATCTGTGTAGATGATGGATGCTAATATAAGGTGGCCAAGGGATCATGGCCAGTAATTAAATTCATTCATATTTTTAATATTTTATAAAATTAATAATGCCTTGATGATCTTTCTATTGGGCTTTCCTGGTGGGAATGTTTCTGGAGACACACTGGCTAGAATATGGAAGGTGACCATTACTTCTGGAATGATTTCATTATTTTCACCTTTCCCAATTGTACATATCTTGGGGTAGACAGAAAATAGGAAGAACTTTCTCACAGAGTCAAATTGAATGAAGCTTTTCTTCTCTAATAACTAAGAGGGACAAAGTAAGTATGCAGTTCACAAACGGTGCTTATACTCAGTTACCTCTGAATATAAGGTGCTGTTTGGTTTGCATCTATTTATTGGGAAGCATTTAATTTTGCTTCTAATAATTTTATATGTCTACAATAATTCACATTTAGTGTGCTTACATGCAACCATAGTGATAACTTGCACTTTGGAACTGCAGCACATTCTAGATTAAGAAATAAATGTAGCTGAGTTTTAAAACCATTGTAAGCACTGTGAGGATAGATGTCATTTCTGTTTTACAGGTGAAGGGACTGAGTCATAGGTAGGTTGGGTAAGTTGTTTATTGCCACACAATTACTAAATGGTAGAGTTTGGATACAAAATCTCAAACTTTCTTATTTTCTATTACACTACTATGCCTTATAAAGCAATCATTTTCATATGACATTTTTCGATCTTGTATGTAGATCATGGCATATTTAGTTTAAATAGTTCAGCTTTTTCTAAAAGAAGAATGATGTGTTCTTTTAATGCCATATACCTGAAACTAGCACAAGATTGTAAGTCAATTATACTCCAATAAAAAGGTTAAAATAAATCATCAGAAAAAAGATGAACTTGACCAAGGAAACAGATAATGTATGGAGCTACAACGTGAATCCAGAGAAACTTAGTTAGTGTTTTGAATCTTTAGGGAGTGTATGTGTAGATGCAAATGTAGGAAGACACAGATTTTTCATAATAGAGACTTGAATTCATATTCCAGTTTTTCCTCTTGCTAGCTCTGTAACCGAGGGTAGGATTTGCATTCTGTGTGTCTCAGTAGGTATAGACCATCTCTTTGACACAGTAAATATAATTAACTAGTACTGTGTGCAGAGGAGATGTGTGCAGCAGCATGGTGTGGTGCCACAGGACGGTTAATAACTGCACTCCTTAATTTGTGGCATTTCTCAATATGCTGTATAAGCATTGATTTACCAGAAACTCCTCAATGAGGGTGCTCATGATAGGATTAGTGACATCTTAAATTCTGGATTCATAATTCAGGTCTATATTTTAAATATATATGCTATATATATTTGTGTGATGTATAAGGGTAAAATGAGCGTATACTCATATAAATTGAAATTTAAATGAAAGTTAATAGATCTAAAATATATACATGGGATAATTTTGTATACCTTATTTAATATAATTTTTGTGGGAGATATTTATTTTAGTTGGCACTTTAGGGGCAATAAGTCAGGGAGCTTTTCTTAGCTTACAAAATGAGATGGGAGAAGTTTGAGATGGACAACAAACAAGAAAGTGTCATTTTAAATAGGAATGGAGCCAGTTTAGGTTTTATAGATCAAGATATAGATATCTTGGAGCTATTATGGAGATTGTACCAAGGGGAACTTTTCTAGGCTAATAATAAAGAATATAATAAAATGAAACCTCCTGAGAGTGATTTTCTTCAAATGTAGGCTTCTGTTTCTGCATGACCTGGCACTGAATTGCACGATGCATAACCAAGATTAACTTTGGAGTTAGAGAGAAGACAAAGGCTTTAGAGGCACTGTGGAGCTGCTGCTCACAACCTCTGCTGCCTGACCCTAGATTAAATTCTTGTAAGACTACAAAGTGTCACAGATATAATCACTACAATTTCTAAGCTTCGAAGTCTCAGAAAAAGCAAAGCATAGGTGACATTCTAATTGCTACCTCCAAACGGAAAGAAACCTAACTTCATTGCTTAGTTTCTTCATTGATTCTCTTTCTTTCTTTAAAAAAAAAAAAAGTATATATATACAGGTATATACATATATTTAAATACACACACACACACACATATATACATATATTTTGGCCACACTGGGTCTTAGTTACAGTGCATGGGATCTTTAGTTGCAGCATACGAACTCTTAGTTGCAACATGTGCTATCCAGTTCCTGGACCAGGGATCAAATCTGGGCTTCCTGCATGGGGAACCATTGGACCACTAGGGAAATCCCCATTCTCTTTCTTTACTGTAGAGGTATGTGTGAGAGGGCATCAGAGGGCAACACTGAAACCATAATCAAAGAAAACTAGTTAATCTGATCACACGGACCACATCCTTGTCTAACTCAGTGAAACTAAGCCATGCCCACAGGGCAACCCAAGACGGGCGGGTCTTGGTGGAGAGGTCTGACAGAATGTGGTCCACTGGAGGAAGGAATGGCAAACCAAGTCAGTATTCTTGCCTTGAGAACCCCATGAACAGTATGAAAAGGCAAAATGATAGGATACTGAAAGAGGAACTCCCCAGGTCATTAGGTGCCCAATATGCTACTGGAGATCAGTGGAGAAATAACTCCAGAAAGAATGAAGGGGTGGAGCGAAAGCAAAAACAATACCCAGCTGTGGATGTGGCTGGTGATAGAACAAAGGTCTGATGCTGTAAAGAGCAATATTGCATAGGAACCCAGAATGTTACATCCATGAATCAAGGCAAATTGGAAGTGGTCAAACGAGATGGAAAGAGTGAACGTCAACATTCTAGGAATCAGTGAACTAAAATGGACTGGAATGGGTGAATTTAACTCAGATGACCATTATATCTGCTACTGTGGGCAGGAATCCCTTAGAAGAAATGGAGTAGCCATTATGGTCAACAAAAGAGTCTGAAATGCAGTACTTGGATGCAATCTCAAAAACAGAATGATCTGTGTTTGTTTCCAAGACAAACCATTCAGTATCACAGTAATCCAAGTCTATGCCCCAACCAGTAATACTGAAGAAGATGAAGTTGAATGGTTCTATGAAGACCTACTACAAGACCTTTTAGAACTAACACCCCCAAAAGTTATCCTTCTCATTATAGGGAACTGAAATGCAAAAGTAGGAACTCAAGAGACACCTGGAGTAACAGGTAAATTTGGCCTTGGAATACGGAATGAAGCAGGGCCAAGCCTAATAGAGTTTTGCCTAGAGAACTCACTGGTCATAGGAAATACCCTCTTCCAACAACACAAGAGAAGACTCTAACATGGACATCACCAGATGGTCAACACCTAAATCAGATTGATTATATTCTTTGCAGCCAAAGATGGAGAAGCTCTATACAGTCAGCAAAAACAAGACTGGGAGCTGATTGTGGCTCAGATCATGAACACTTTATTGCCAAATTCAGACTTAAATTGAAGAAAGTAGGGGAAACCACTAGACCATTCAGACATGACCTAAATCAATTCCCTTGTGATTATACAGTGGAAATGAGAAATAGATTTAAGGGATTAGATTTGACAGAGTGCCTGATGAACTATGGATGGAAGTTTGTGACATTGTACAGGAGACAGGGAACAGGACCATCTCCATGGAAAAGAAATGCAAAAAAGCGAAATAGCTGTCTGAGGAGGCCTTAAAAAGAGCTGTGAAAAGAAGAGAAGTGAAAAGCATAAGGGAAAAGGAAAGATGTAAGCATCTGAATGCAGTGTTCCAAAGAATAGTGGAGAGAGATAAGAAAGACTTCCTCAATGATCAATGCATAGAAATAGAGGAAAACAACAGAATGGGAAAGACTAGAGATCTCTTCAAGAAAATTAAAGATACCAAAGAAACATGTCATGAAAAGATGGGCTCGATAAAGGATAGAAATGGTATGGACCTAACAGAAAGAGAAGATATTAAGAAGAGGTGGCAAGCATACACAGAAGAACTGTACAAAAAAGATCTTCATGACCAAGATAATCATGATAGTGAGACCACTCACCTAGAACTAGACATCCTGGAATGTGAAGTCAAGTGGGCCTTAGAAAGCATCACTACGAACAAAGCTAGTGGAGGTGATGGAATTCCAGTTGAGCTATTTCAAATCCTGGAAGATGATGCTGTGAAAGTGCTGCACTCAATATGCCAGCAAATTTGGAAAACTCAGCAATGGCCACAGGACTGGAAAAGGTCCGTTTTCATTCCAATCCCAAAGAAAGGCACTGCCAAAGAATGCTCAAACTACTGCACATTGCACTCATCTCACACACTAGTAAAGTAATGCTCAAAATTCTCCAAGCCATGCTTCAGCAATACGTGAACCATGAACTTTCAGATGTTCAAGCTGGTTTTAGAAAAGGCAGAGGAACCAGAGATCAAATTGCCAACATCTGCTTGACCATGGAAAAAGTGAGTTCCAGGAACTCTTGCTGCCTTATTAACTCTATTTCTGCCTTGTTGACTATACCAAAGCCTTTGACTGTATGGATCACAATAAACTGGAAAATTCTGAAAGAGATGGGAATACCAGACCACCTGACCCGCCTCTTGGGAAACCTGTATGCAGGTCAGGAAGCAACAGTTAGAACTGGACATGGAACAACAGACTGGTTCCAAATAGGAAAAGGAGTACATCAAGGTTGTATATTGTCACCCTGCTTATTTAACTTATATGCAAAGTACATCATGAGAAATGCTGGGATGGATGAAGCACAAGCTGGAATCAAGATTGCTGGGAGAAATATCAATAACCTCAGATATGCAGATGACACCCCCCCTTATGACAGAAAGTAAAAAGGACTAAAAAGCCTCTTGTTGAAAGTGAAAGAGGAGAGTGAAAAAGTTGTCTTAAAGCTCAACATTCAGAAAATGAAGATCATGGCATCTGGTCCCATCACTTCATGGGAAATAGATGGGGAAACAGTGGAAACAGTGTCAGATTTTATTTTTTGCGGCTCCAAAATCACTGCAGATGGTGGTGATTGCAGCTATGAAATTAAAAGATGCTTACTCCTTGGATGGAAAATTATGACCAACCTAGATAGCATATTCAAAAACAGAGACATTACTTTGCCAACGAAGGTCCGTCTAGTCAAGGCTATGGTTTTTCTAGTGGTCATGTATGGATGTGAGAGTTGGACTGTGAAGAAAGCTGAGCACCGAAGAAGACTCTTGAGAGTCCCTTGGACTGCAGGGATGTCCAACCAGTCCATCCTAAAGGAGGTCAGTCCTGGGTGTTCATTGGAAGGACTGATGTTGAAGCTGAAACGCCAATACTTTGGCCACCTCATGTGAAGAGTTGACTCATTGGAAAAGACCCTGATGCTGGGAAGGATTGGGGACAGAAGGAGAAGGGGACAACAGAGGATGAGATGGCTGGATCGCATCACCAACTCGATGGACATGAATTTGAGTGAACTTTGGGAGTTGGTGATGGACAGGGAGGCCTGGCATGCTGCGATTCATGGGGTCACGAAGAGTCAAACGCAACTGAATGACTGAAGAAAAAGCGTTTGAAGTTGAGAATTATGTCACTGAATATTTGAAATATAGTTTCAGAAAAAAGTTATAACCTTAAGTTTCTAAATCACACAACTATCACAGGAGCTATAATTTCACAAGTGTAGCCCAGATTATAAAATAATGATGTGATAATTAGAANATGTGATAATTAGAAATAGCCATTATAAACTTATTTTGCCTTTTTTTTTTTTTTTTTACAAAAATTAAAGACTTGAAAAAAAGGTAGGGGTTGAAGAATCAGACAGGCAGTAAAGATGTTGGAGGATTCTGTGTGGGTAGGATTACCTGTCTTTGAGACAGAAAAAGCAATGGACACTTTAATGACATTGTTTCATATCTTACCAGAAAGGGGAAAGAGAAAGGCACAAAACTCAAGCACTCAAAAAGGTGAAATCAAATACAGTAGAAACAGGGAATGGGGATTATGCCAAGACAAACTTTTCAAAGGGATTCCAACCCAATTCCAATATTCAATAGCTGCATAGAAACCCAGTCATAGGGCTAATTTGAAAGCAAATGGGTACTGATTCTCATAGCCGATGTAGAAAATAACTAAAATTCCACTTCTCCATGATGGGGAAAATGGAGCTACTGTTTGAGTTTGCTGAGAAAATCTTGCTGTTTATTTCTGGTTAATTTATGTGCATATAGTGTTTGATATATATGTAACAAGGTATTTTTAGTGAAATAAATTCCTTGAAAGAAAATGTATGAGAAAGATTCATATTCTTAAGTCAGAGTAATGCATCATTGTTTGGATTGAGGTTATATATGTATTTATTATAATCTGTTTCATTTTTAATTTATATTTGATTATCTTTTGATCAAACAGCCCAAGAAGCAAAGAGGCGAAGTTGTTGATCCTGTGAGATTTTAAATCTCTTATTGAAGTCAGCTCCCTCTATAATTTGAAGTGTCATTTTTATGATCTGCTCATGAATACAGTAAGCTATGTGATATACTCTTTTGGTTTAAATTTTATTAAGATTAGTGCGTGGTTAATGTAACAGTGTAAGAATAGCTGAATGAATAAACTAGTAACATGAACTAGCAAAAATTACATTCAGTTCAGTTCTGTTGCTCAGTCGTGTCCAATTCTTTGTGACCCCATGAACCACAGCATGCCAGGCCTCCCTGTCCATCATCAACTCCTGCAGTACACCCAAACCCATGTCCATTGAGTCAGTATGCCATCCAGCCATCTCATCCTCCATTGTCCCCTTCTCCTCCTGCCCTCAATCTTTCCCAGCATCATGGCCTTTTCAAATGAGTCAGCTCTTCGCATCACGTGGCCAAAGGATTGGAGTTTCGGCTTCAACATCAGTCCTTCCAATGAACACCCAGGACTGATTTCCTTTAGCATGGACTGGTTGGATGTCCTTGCAGTTCAAGGGACTCTCAACAGTCTTCTCAACACCATAGATCAAAAGCATCAATTCTTCAGTGCTCAGCTTTCTCTATAGTTCAACTCTCACATCCATACATGATGGAAAAGCCATAGCCTTGATTAGACAGACCTTTGTTGACAAAGTAATGTGGCTGCTTTTTAAGATGCTATCTAGGTTGGTTATAACTGCTTCCAAGGAGTAAGTGTCTTTTAATTTCATGGCTACAAGCACCATCTGCAGTGATTTTGGAGCCCCCCAAAACAAAATCTGACACTGTTTCCACTGTTTCCCCATCTATTTATTTCCCATGAAGTGATGGGACCAGATGCCATGATCTTCGTTTTCTGAATGTTGAGCTTTAAGACAACTTTTTCACTTTCTACTTTCACTTTCAACAAGAGGCTTTTTAGTCCTCTTCACTTTCTGCCTTAAGGGTGGTGTCATTTGCATATCTGAGGTTATTGATATTTCTCCCAGCAATCTTGATTCCAGCTTGTGCTTCATCCATCCCAGCATTTCTCATGATGTACTTTGCATATAAGTTAAATAAGCAGGGTGACAATATACAGCCTTGACGTACTCCTTTTCCTATTTGGAACCAGTCTGTTGTTCCATGTCCAGTTCTAACTGTTGCTTCCTGACCTGCATACAGATTTCTCAAGAGTCAGGTCAGGTGGTCTGGTATTCTCATCTCTTTCAGAATTTCCCACAGTTTACTGTGATCCACATAGTCAAAGCTTTGCCTTAGTCAACAAGGCAGAAGTAGATGTTTTCCTGGAACCCTCTTGCTTTTTTGATGATCCTGCAGACTTGGTAATTGGATCTCTGTTTCCTCTGCTTTTTCTGAAACCAGCTTGACCATCTGGAAGTTCACGGTTCACGTATTGCTGAACCCTGGCTTGGAGAATCTTGAGCATTACTTTCCTAGCATGTGAGATGAGTACAATTGTGCGGTTAGTTTGAGCATTCTTTGGCATTGACTTTCTTTGGGATTCCAGTCCTGTGGCCACTGCTGAGTTTTCCAAATTTGCTGGCATATTGAGTGCAGCACTTTCACAGCATCATCTTTTAGGATTTGAAAGAAGAAGTGGCAAGAATACACAGAACTGCTATACAAAAAAGATCCTCATGACCCAGATAGTCACGATGGTGTGATCACTCACCTAGAGCCAGACATCCTTGAATGTGAAGTTAAGTGGGCCTTAGCAAGTATCACTACGAACAAAGCTAACAAGGTAATGGAATTCCAGTTGAGCTATTTCAAATCCAAAAATTACATTATGCCATGTTCATCCAAAGGAAAGGAAAGCTAGTAATCACTATATTGGATCATAAAGAGGGGCATTATTTGGGTTTGTTGGTGAAGTAGGATTTACTCTTATGAAGACTGCAACTGGATCATTTCCTTAATTAAAATGCTTTTTAAACTCTTGTCCTATGATACAGAGTAATATATTTCACCCTGCAACCTAGTATGCATATATATACTGTGACTCAAACTTCTTTTGAACAGTGGTTATTGTTTGAATTCTTTCATAACCTATTAATGGTTCAAGCTGCAATGGACAGTTTTCAATGTCCTGGTCTATATGTGCTCCAGAGACATGGAACATGGCATGTACCTTCTTGTGAATATCCCTTCAGCTCAACACAGGCTCAGCACAGTAGGCACAGAGGAGATAGTTACACAGTAGAAAAGACTGAATAAAAGTGTAACAGAGGAAGAAGAAAGAGGAGCAGAGTATCTATGCAGATTAGTTTGTTAAAATTGCTATGAAACACAAGACCCCTATGTACTTGTAAGGAGTGGAAGATCCCTGAACTGCTTCCTCCTGGCATGAGGAAGTAGTGCTTTCAGAGTGAGTCTTCACAGATGTATTTTAAAAATGCAAGAATGCACAGTAATTCCATGACTAGAGCACTAAAGCTCTTATCTTCTCTAAGTAATTTTGTTTTGAGAAGGGCTACACTGTGTAAACTAATTAAATTCATTTGCTGGGAATAACTGGCGTGCTCACATTTCATAAAGATAGTATACAAATGCATATTATTCATAGTGTGTGATGTGTGTGTCTGTTTGTATATGCTCTCCAGAAAATCCATTCTTGAGAAAGGATACATTAAAACTATATCCGCATACTTTGGATATTTTTAATGCAGTGCATAGTGAATCTATTAATATTAAGCTAGTGTCTTTTTAACAGCATTTTTCACCAAATTAATAGAAAACATAAGCACATGGCTCATTTGAAAACTAGGACTAGATTAAGTCCTAGCAAAGGAAGGTATCTCATGTTCATGGGGCTGCCTCCAAGAATACTTGTCATTATGCCTAAAACTTTCTGATTAGACCTATACATGGTGAGTAAGCAACTATCCTGAAAAAGAACATATGCTCCTTGGAAAATTACCTTATTATTAAATAATTTTGCTCACATTAATGATTGTTAGCAAAATCATATTGTTTTAACACCTAGTTAAAGTAAGCTGCACATAAGGTAAAGGAATTTGGGGAAGAAGTCTGAGAGAGATGTGAGATACACAGTATATGCGACTCTGATGCCTGAATGGAAGCCAGAAAGAGACATGCATACACTTCTTTAGGAATGTATCAGATGATTAGAACATATCAGAGAAGTAAGAGGAAAGCTTCATGTTTGCAAATTTTGGTGAAAATATTTTCTTTTGAAAACCCTTCTCTTTTTGAGATTTTTTTTTATCTAAAATTGAATGAAATTATGTATAATCCAGAAACATTACTTTGCTGACAAAGGTCCGTATAGTCAAAGCTATGGTTTTTCCAGTACTCATGCGTGGATGTGAGAATTGGACCATAAACAAGGCTGAAAGTGAAAGTTACACAGTTGTGTCCAACCTTGCGGCCCCATGGACTATAATTCTCCAGGCCAGAATAGTGTAGTGGTTAGCCTTTCCATTCTCCAGGGGATCTTACTAACCCAGGGGTCAAATCCAGGCCTCCTGCATTGCAGGCGGTGTCTTTACCAGCTGAGCTACCAGGGAAGCCCAAAGCGCTGAAAGCTGAATGCTAAAGAATTGATGCTTTTGCACTGTGGTGTTGGAGAAGACTACTGAGAGTTGCTTGGAGTGCAAGGAGAGCAAACCAGTCAATCCTAAAGGAAATCAACCCTAATATATTCATTGGAAGGGCTGATGCTGATGCTGAAGCTCCAATACTTTGGCCATCTGATGGGAAGTAGTTTCATTAGAAAAGACCCTGATGCTGGGAAAGATTGAAAGCAGGAAGAGAAGGGGGCAACAGAGATGATTGGATGACATCACTGACTCAATGAAAATGAGTTTGAGCAAATTTTGGGATATGGTGAATGACAGGGAAGCCTGGTGTACTGCAGTCTGTGGGGGTCCCAAAGAGTTGGACAGGACTGAACAACTGAACAACAACAAATGTATAATGCATATCAGGATGTTATCAACAAAATTACTTTGTTTTCCAGGGCATGCACATTCTTACTTATTCAGCTATATTTATAGTTTATCAAGTATGTAGAAGTAGATTTTGGAGAATTTAACCAGGAGGATAGGTTTATTACCAGGTTACCAGTCCCCAAAATGATAGGAGAAGTAGGGAGCTCTTTTTGTATATTGTACAATTACTATACAAATTCTTAAATAATTATGGAATGAATAGTTTGTTACTCAGAAATAGTTATTGGACTCTTTCTGTTAGGTTGGTACAAAGGTAATACAGTTTCAGACCCTGAATTTTAAATCTCTATGACTGGGCTCAAACATCTTTGTTAATCAAAATGGCGATTGTTACAATCAACACACTTTTGCCAATAAGAAATAAGTTTATTTCTGTAGCCTTAAAATCTGTACTTCAGGATTTGACAAACTCTCAGAAAGCATTTTCTATGTCCTGCTGGTTGTGGAATCATTTTCCCCACAAAAGGTTGTCAGGATGCTTAAAAAAAGTGGCGGTCGGTTGGTGAGAGGTCAGGTAAATATCATGGGTGAGGCAAAACTTTGTAGTCCAATTTGTGCAACTTTTGAAGCGTTGGTTGTGTCATGTGTGGTTGGGCATTGTCGTGGAGAATAAATGGGCCCATTCTGTTGGCCAGCGCTGGCTGCAATTATTGCAGTTTTTGGTTTATCTCATCGATTTGCTAAGCATACTTCTCAGATGTAATGGTTTCGCCAGGACTCAGAAAACTATAGTGGATCAGACAGGTCAGCAAGCTACCACATATTGGCCATGACCCTTTTTTTGGTGCAAGTTTGGCTTTGGAAATTGCTTTGGCACCTCCTCATGGTCCAACCACTGAGCTAGTCATCACCTGCTGTCGTATGAAATCCATTTTTCATTGCACATCACAATATAATTGAGAAATGGATCACTGTTGCAAAGAATAAGAGGAGAAGACACATCAAAACGATGATTTATTTTTTTTGATCAGCTAATGAGGCATCCACTTATCGAGCTGCTTTACCTTTCTAGTTTTCTTTCAATGCCAAATGACCATAGAATGGCTGGCATTGTTTTGGGCAACTTCTCATGTAGTTGTAAGAGGATCAACTTTGATGATTACTCTCAATTGATAGTGTCAACTTCCAATGGCTGTCCACTAGGCTCCTCATCTTCAAGGCTCTTGACTCCTTGGCAAAACTTCTTGACCCACCACTGCACTGCATGTTCATTAGCAATTCTTTGGCCAAATGCATTGTTGATGTTGTCAGTTGTCTCCGTTGCTTTATGACCCCTCTGATAAGAAA
Source organism: Redunca redunca (assembly GCA_006410935.1). Taxonomy (NCBI): domain Eukaryota; kingdom Metazoa; phylum Chordata; class Mammalia; order Artiodactyla; family Bovidae; genus Redunca; species Redunca redunca. The sequence goes on along the minus strand of SJYQ01002036.1, from coordinate 118,029 downwards.
ATTATTCAAATTTGCTTTTGGTCTGACATCAATCCCATAGCCTAAAATACATATAAAATAAAGAGCAAGTAAAAATTTATTAGCAAAAAAAAAAAAAAAGAAGCAAGAAATGTGCATTAAGGTGATATATAACATATCCATGTTTACTTAAGAATGTATTCCAGTATCAAGTGGCAAAGTTCAACAATGCACAACCATAATTACTTTTGCACCAACATAATATATCAGGTCCCTTTACTAGATAAACAGATATACAGAGATAAATCTGTGTTTCTTTTATTGTCTGAGAAAATCTCAACCAGATGAGAAATTTCCAAGATATGTTTCTCTATTAGCTCCTTTGACAGTGTTCAAGCACCCACATCACCCCTGGAGAAGTGGCACTTACATATCTGACTGAGCTAGAAAAATAGCAACAGTCCTCTGTTCACCTCCGATCAGATAAGAGTTATTACTGTGTTGGCAGCTAACTCCTGGCTTCATATTATTTCCTGAGTAATATGGTTAAAAGCTTGTGTACACTGACAACACAGTCAGTATATCATAATTAAGAATTTTGTCCAAAGGTGTAATCCCAGCCATGGTGCCTTCAGGAATATGTGATCAATGAAATTCATTTAGCCAATGGAAACACAACTCCACTGAAAACCACGTGAGCCTACATACACCATAACAACTTGCTCTCTTTTGGACTCCTGGGAGGATTTGAGTATCTGTTTCATTTTATTTAAAACTGTTTCATAACAAAATTTAGAGTTTTCATAGACATCTTTAAAATCATAGTAGTGAAAGAAAAGTAGCATCTTCATTGAATTTAGAGCTTCTCATATATTGTCCCTTGACCTGGGCAGTAGAGCAATAAAATATTTACTTGATTGTGAATTAGTGGAGCTTAGTCATTCCTACGTTTTAAAAAGCTGGTGATCTGATATATCCGTTTGTAACTTAGAGTCCTCTAACTACACTGAAGGGTTTCCTGCCCTCATGATGCAGAGCCATGTGGAATAGCAGTCATAGCCCGTATGTCCTGATTCTCTTTGTGGTACGCTAGGGAACTAATAGCTTCAGCTAAAATGTAAATTTAAATATTTTTGTGGATGTTTTTCTTTTTGTAAAGGAACTGTTTCATTTCAAAAAAGATAATCTCATTTCTCTTCTTTGAGTTCTATGAGGAAAGAAAAGTTCGCACTCAGCTTAGACCAACAGATTAGATTTGTATCTGGCAGTTTCGCTGTGCTGTCAACCACCTCAGTGAAGTGTGTGGGTAGCCCTGTGACTAACAAACTAACCAAGAATAAACTCTTGGTCTTCAAAAAGGAAAAAGAAAAAAAAAAGCCTTTGAGCTGTATCTCTACTTTACTTTACTAATCCCACCTATTTTAAGCACTGTATATATTTCACTTTTCTCCCTCCTCATCCTCACATTGTGTTCACCTGGTACAGCCATGAGAGGTAGCATGTTTCAAATGGAATGTCGGTTATAGTATTTGTATTCCCAATCTTCTACTCCACACCCATAAGAGGCATTAGTAATAAGTCACAGCACTTTTTCCTGCTGAGTTTTTCAGTGTCTTCAAAATAATATCTGAGATACCTCTACTAGTTTGCCATTCCTGTTTCTTAAGTATGGGTTTTGGGATTAAGAAGTTCATGTTCAAATCTCAGCTCTGCTACTCAGTAGCTTCATGGTTTTAGGAAAGCTCTATGGCCTCTCCTGATCTTTATTTTATTCTCCTATAAAGTATGGTAATAACAGCTGCTTCATAGGGTTGTTAGCAAAGGCAGAATGAGTTAAGATTTGTGAAGAATAAGTGCATAATGCAAAATAAGTGGTGAATAAATTGCATTTATTATTATGCTAATATATTAACGAGGCTTCCCAGTTGGTGCTAGTGGTAAAGAATCTGCCTTCCAATGCAGGAGGCAGTTTCCCTAGTAGCTCAGATGGTAAAGAATCTGCCCACAGTGCTTGAGAACCAGGTTTGATCCCTGGGTTGGGAAGATCCCCTGGAGAAGGGAATGGCCACCCACTTCAGCATTCTTGCCTGGAAAATCCCATGGACAGAGGAGCCTTTGCCCCATGGGGCTGCAAAGAGTCAGACATGACTGAGTGACTGAGCACACGTATATTACCAGGGCATTTGGTGCACATCACTTCATAGTATTAGTAAGTTCTTTTTCTTTTGTTTGTCATTGTTAATGTCCTACTAGCAGTTAACATCCATGAGAGTAGGGACCATATAACCTCCTCCTAGTATTTTGCATGGTGCCTGGTTAATATTGGATACAAAGTAACATCTGTTGAACACCTGTCATGGGCATTTCTGTCTTCAGTCACTAAGTTGTGTTCAACTCTTTGTGACCTTATGGACCACAGAGTGCCAGGCTTCCCTGTCCTTCACCATCTCCTGGAGTTTACGCAAACTTATGTCCATTGAGTCAGTGATTCCATCCAACCATCTCATCCTCTGTTGTTCTCTTCTCCTCCTGCCTTCAATCTTTCCTAACCTCAGGGTCTTTTCCAATGAGTTGGCTCTTCACATGAGGTGGCCCAAGCGTTGGAGCTTCAGTTTCAGCATCAGTCATAGGCATACCACCCATCATTCTTTCCTCATTTTAATTCTAATTTAAAATTCTTTGCTTCCAAACAAACAGTCATTTCAATGCATTGCTTGCAACGATAATCTAAAGTACTTTTAGATGATAGATTAGACCTGTTGAAGATCAGTATTTGTAGTCCTTGCCTGACTACATTGAGGGAATATGCGTTCAGTTCAGTTCAGTTCAGTCGCTCAGTCGTGTCCAACTCTTTGCGACTCCATGAATCGCAGCACGCCAGGCCTCCCTGTCCATCACCAACTCCCGGAGTTCACTCAGACTCGCGTCCATTGAGTCAGTGATGCCATCCAGCCATCTCGTCCTCGGTCGTCCCCTTCTTCTCCTGCCCCCAATCCCTCCCAGCATCAGAGTCTTTTCCAATGAGTCAACTCTTCGCATGAGGTGGCCAAAGTACTGGAGTTTCAGCTTTAGCATCATTCCTTCCAAAGAAATCCCAGGGTTGATCTCCTTCAGAATGGACTGGTTGGATCTCCTTGCAGTCCAAGGGACTCTCAAGAGTCTTCTCAGAGTAGAGCAAAACTTTTGAAAGAGTGCATATACATTCTCCTTAACTTTTGATAGCTCAGTAAACTTACATTTTAAAATTGTTCTGTCTCTATCCACAGAATTCTTCATTTTGACCAATTTCCTTGCCTTGTTGTGCCATAAATTTCCTCCCATGCCTAGAATGTTACATTTTATTCTATTGAATTATTGAATTGTAGGATGTACGTGAAAGTAAAACCGAGGGACCACAAATCCCTTCTTGATACACCTTAGACACCTGCATCAAGTTGCAAGTCAGAATTAATGCACTAATAAATATCAAGAGACAGCAGAAAGGAAATGAATGCTAGTGTTATATATGGTTTAACTTAGAAAGTGTAGATGTTCCACTTCTTCTATGGCTGCCTTACTCTGACCCTGACCCAGAATCTTTATTACCTAAATAAGCTCTAGCCTGCAAATGACAGTGCAGTGTCATAGGTGATTTATCTGGCTTGTGGTTCTACCATATGGCAGCCAGAAAAATGGTGGGATTCCTGGTCTATAGTGAACCAGATGTTCTCCCTTGCATTTCTGAAATCCAGGTACAAAACTCAATCTTCTCCATAACTGGTACAGTGAATGGCATCCTTAGTCTCCAGTGACACAAGATGCCTTTCAAAGTATAATTGTACTAGTTGCTTTAGACTAAAAATGTGTATCCCTGCCACTGTGCACCCACTAATCCTCATGTAGCAACCCTAACCCCTGAAGGTGATAATATTAGTAGGTGGGCCTTTGAGAGGTGATTGGGAGAGTGGGGTTGGTTGGGAGGGTGGGGCCCCCAGGAACAGGATTAGTGCTTTTATAAAATAAGCTTCTGGGATTTCTCTGGTGGTCCAGTGTTTAAGAATCTGCCTTCCAGTGTGGGATATGTGGGTTTGATCCCACATGCCATGGAGCAGCTAAGCCTGTGTGATGCAATGAAGAGCCCACACAATCCAAAAAAAAGCTCCAAGAAGATCCCTAACCTTTTTCTATGAACCAAGAAGAGGACCCTCACCAAAATGCACCTGTGCTAGGCCTTTGGTCTTGGACTTCCAGCTTCTGGAACTATGAGAGATGAATTTCTACTGTTTATGAACTACCAGGTCTGTGAAGTTTAGTTGTGGCCACCTGAGCAAAATAGGATACCAGTTAAGATAGTGCTATCTGTTAAAACAAAAGTTCTGGAAGTTTCAGTGAGTTAAGATCAGGTTGTGATCTTAGGTGGGTGAATGGTTTCACAAGCAAGCTCTCCATCACACACTCTTCAGCTCCTATCTTTCCAGATTGCCATGGTCATCTCCTTGCTGGCTAGGGAGAAAGAGGAGAATTTTATGGGCATATATCATATTCACCCACATTCCATTGTCTAAAGCTCAGTCTAATGGTCACCCATAATTGCTACCTGAATAGGAAATATAATCTAGTGTGAATAGGAAATATAATCCAGCCTCTTTAGGAAGAAGAGGCTATCTATTTTGATGACCATTTAATAGTCCCATATAACTATATATTGATATAAAATGCTAGAACCTAAACATACAGCCTATATGATAGGAATTCACACACAACAGTGGGTGAATCTGTACCACAGACTCTAAAGTTGAAGTGACTCCTAAAATCATATTCCTAATTAGAAGATCCAAGGAGATTAAGGCTTTAGTCACCAGTCTAGCTTTTTTTTTTTTTTTACTATATCAGATAATAGAAGTATAATTTGTCATGTTCAATCACTCCCAGAGCATTTCTATAGTTAATGCAAATAATGAATACATACAGTTTTATTTATAGTATTTTACACACACTCTTTTCTCTTGATTCATTGCTAAGATGGACACAGCTGAAACCTACTCATTTAATTGGAAGTTATTGAAACATTCATTTCATTTTTCTTTTATTTGTTGCTAGTAGTTAAGATTATAAACATATTGGATAGTAAGGAAAGTTAATTAACACATTTTTTAGCCTCTTTCAAAAGCATTGGTGGTAGATAATCTACTTATAATACCCATTGTAGTGTTATTTAAATGCCATTTATGTTTGAATGCATTATGTAAATATGGTAAATATACTTTTTTAAAATTGCACAAGACAACCTTGTATGAGGAAACTCTTTCATTTTGATTACTTAACTCCTTTTGAAATTTTAGGTAATTTTTTCCCCTATTTTACTGATTAAAAAATAGTGTCATTTCCCATATCTTGGAAAGCATCCAAATGGTACAATAGTAATTTATGACCTTTCAAGTTCTGTGTGATCCAATTCAATTCCTATGCCTTCTGATTCTAATAATTGTTATTTTGTACTGTGACTGAAAGGTTTTCAAGTATTACAAAAGAGAGTGGTAAGAAAAAAGTGATAGGATTAAACAGTGAAATATATTTTTAAATGTGGGAGGAGCCAGTTTTAGTTTTAATTTATTGTATAGCTTGTATCATTTTGAGCAGAATTTGATGCCACAATAAGTCTTCCATGTTCATATTTCTTAGGTATCCTAGGCCTTTAAAAAAACTTCAGAAATCCCTTACTGTTACCCAACTATTCTTCCCTGTGGCTGAGCCAGGCGTTCAAGAGAGGATTTTCTATCATCTGTTAAAACATTCTGACATTAGGCAATATAAGGTTGCTGTAGACATAACTGAGAGATTTGGGGGGTTAGATATAATGAGGAGATACAGAAGAAGGGTCAATACTGTGTGTGTGTGTATATATATTTTGTTTGCTTTTTATTTTCTCAAAAGTTATACAAAGACAGAAGTGAAAAAGCCTGTTGGAGAAAACTGGAAGGCTTTGGGTGACTAACATTATAAACCCTCCCAATAAAGACAAAAGATGCTGGACTGAGGAGCAAGATGTATATATTCATGTATAGTGCTGTCTTATATATCAGTATTATCAGGGAGTTGATTCCACATTGTGGAAGTTGCCCTTTGAATACCAGTTTCTTTACTAGACTGAAAAGGTGAAGCTCTCTTATTTCATTTGCTCAGCAAACATGATTGAACTCTACAAACCAAGATTAAGAGTGGGTATTATACAGATGTAATTCCTACCATTATAACAGAGTTCATTACAGACTTAAACATATTCTTTATAAGCCATACTCCTAATTTTGTAGTCACAGGTTTTTTTTACTATATATTATTATCATTAATATCAATTATTATAGTCTTAGTAATATACTAGTACTTGCAACTCATTGAAACCTGGTAGAAATAATGGTCTATATTTGTCACTAGATGGTCCTGCAAATTTCCACTATACAGATTTAGGCTCTTCCTTTTTTATTACTATATCGTGTATTCTTTCTGATTTACTGCCTTACATTGTGATAATTTTAGCCTGTTGATTCAGTCTTCTGAATTCCAAAATGAGCCCTTCTCAGACTTGTTCATGGAAAGCAGAGAAATTTACTTAATCACTAGATTTTTTTTAGGATTTTCATATAATAAAGGGGCCACTAAACATTTATTGCAAATGGCCAGCCACATGGTAGATATTTTAGGGTTTGGGTGACATCTAAGATCTCTGTTGCATATTCTTTGTTTTTCTTTGTAATTCTTTATGAACATAAAAACCATTTTGAGGTTGCCAGCAATAAAAAACAGACTGTGGCCCAAACTTGGCATATAGGTTGTACTTTGTCAGCCCCTAGTTATAACCTGGAAATCAGCAATGTTTAAAGTTCAACTGACTATTAAATTCAAGTGATTTTTTTCTTTTGGGTACCTCCAGTTATAAAATAAGTAGGCATAATTAGGAAAAAGCAACCAGATGAATTGTCAGTCCCTAGCAAGCAGAAGTGGAGAAGGAAATGGCAACCCACTCCAGTGTTCTTGCCTGGAGAATCCCAGGGACGGGGGAGCCTGGTGGGCTGCCGTCTTTGGGGTCTCACAGAGTTGGATACGACTGAAGTGACTTAGCATCAGCGGCAAGCAGAAGACTCATATATGAACAGACCAAATGGAGCCACATTTTAGCTTAATTGTAATTTACTTCACAGATTTTTTAACAGTATTAATTGTATATATGAGCGGTATATTATTAATGGTATCTGTATACTAAAGTTTTCCACTTTCAGAATTATTTTATTCCTAGATATTACAATGCTCAAGATTCTATTAGGTAAAACAAGCCTGCCCTCCCCCCACCCCATTCCTTTGTGACATTTTTTAAAGTGGCAGCTATAAGCAATCCTTTAAAATTACCCTATATTTTGGGATAAGATATAATATTTATTGTGAAGGCTTTACAAATAATCTCTAAGGTGTAGTAACTAAAATCTGTTTTGTTCTAGCATTACATACTATCACAGAAATAAATTTGATGCCTTTTTTTGTGAAAATATAGCTCTTACAAAATTGACTAAGGCTTTTACCTTGGGGCATGGACTAAACAACTTAGGTTCTTAGCTGATTTTCATAACCAAGGCAGTTCTCTTTAGCACTTAAAATGCCAAATTTAACTGTCAACTTCTGCTCTTGACCTGCATTGTAAAAGTTGTTGAAGTTACATGTAACACAAAGCTTTTACCAAGAGTAGAAATGTCCAAGCTCTCTTCCTGAGACTCTTCTTTTACTTCCTTCCCCCATAGGAATTTTTCAGTTATTTCTAAGTGATTTAAAGGATGGTTTGTTTTAGTTTAAGCATCACATTTTCCCTTAGCTCTGCAGCTGTTAAACCTTAAAGTGGATGTGAATCACCTGGAGGGCTTTATTAATATGTGCATTTTTAAGTCCTTCCATAACCCATACACACTGATTCTGTAGTTATGGGGTGATGCCCAGGAATTTTCACTTTTCAATGTGTTTATGACATTTCTCATTTAGATAATAATGAACAGCACCATATTTTAAGAAACACTATTACTGTTGTTTAGTAGCTAATTCATGTCTGACTCTTTGGCGACCCCATGGACTGTAGCCCACCAGGCTCCTCTGTCCATGGAATTTCCCAAGCAAGAATACTGGAGTGGGTTGCCATTCCTTTCTCCAGGTTATCTTCCCAACCCAGGGCTCAAAGCCATGTCTCCTGCATTGGCAGGCAGATTCTTCAACACTGAGTCACCAGGAAAGCCCATAATCAAAATTACTGAATTAAAACTGACTGTATCTTTTCTGTACTTCCATACCCACTTTTGCTTCTCTCCTGATATTGAATGGAAGTGTGATCTTGAGCAACAGAAAGTCACATCTGGTGATGTTTTCAAATTTCATTCCAGTGCTGTCTACAGTATACCATGCTACATTTCCCAGGACATGCCATCCTCAGACACTCAGACTCTTTGTAGCCATGAAACTCGCTGTGTCCCTCTGTGTATCTGTTCCTCAAGCTCTGTTTCAGCTCTGTTTTCAGCTCATGTTAGGATCTCAATAAATACAGTGAAGTTCTTGAAAACACCTCTTTTCTGCCAGCAAGTGTTAGTAGCTCAGTTATGTCTGACTCTTTGTGACCCTATGGACTGTAGCCCACCAGGCATCTCTGTCCATGGAATTCTCTAGACAAGAATACTGAAGTGGGTTGCCATTCCCTACTCCATGGAGATGGCCCTATATTGCTCTTAGGATTCTTTGGAAGGTGAATTGAGCTATGCATGTAAGAGCAATTGATTGTGAAGCTTGTCATTTTATCCCAGAATAATAGTTATTCTAGTTTGGCCATTCACTTGATGAGAAGCAATGTATTGATCATGGCAATAAGAGAAATATGGTTTATAGACAGTGCCCGAGTACTATTAATAGTGTCCATGGCAACACACTGTGTCTTGTCAAATTACAGATTTTTCAGCTTTACCCCTCCTTTCTGAATAATCAGTTTATTCATGCAAACATATTTATTGAGCCTTCACTTTGTGTCAAGTCAGCCCTAGGCACTAATGATACAACAGTTGCCAAAATTGTCAAAATATTCATTCTCATGGATTTTGCATTCTACTGGGGAGAGGGATACTGATAATAACCAGGTAAATGCCTAAAATATATAGTGAGTCAGATGGGAATAAATACAATATAGAAAAATAAATCAGAGAATAGGAATAAGTAGCTGGAGGTCTAGAGTTTTAAATGGGATGAACTTGGAGGAGTTTGCTGAGGGGGTAGCCTTTGAGCAACAAATGAGAGAAAGGAGATCCGAGCATGCCGGGTAGAGGTTAGCAAATACAAAGGTCCTCTGGTGCACGTGTGCCTAGTGTTTTTGAGAACAGCAGTGGCAGAAACAAACACAGCAGTGTAAAGCAATTACTTGTCAATTAAAAATAAATACAAAAAGAAAACAGTCAAGTAACTAGTGTGGTTGGAATGTAGTAATTCAAGAGGAGAACAGTGGGAGATTGACATAATCACCTCCAGAGAGGTCAAGGGAGGTGGAATTGGGAGATGGTATCGGATAATCACGATGGTGTGATCAGTCATCTAGAGCCAGACATCCTGGAATGTGAAGTCAAGTGGGCCTTAGAAAGCATCACTATGAACAAAGATAGTGGAGGTGGTGGAATTCCGGTAGAGCTATTTCAAATCCTGAAAGATGATGCTGTGAAAGTGCTGCACTCAATATGGCAACATATTTGGAAAACTCAGCAATAGCCACAGGAATGGAAAAGGTCAGTTTTCATTCCAATCCCAAAGAAACACAATGCCAAAGAATGCTCAAACTACTGCACAATTGCACGCATCTCACATGCTAGTAAAAGTAATTCTCAAAATTCTCCAAGCCAGGCTTCAGCAATATGTGAACCATGAACTTCTTGATGTTCAACCTGGTTTTAGAAAAGGCAGAGGAACCAGAGATCAAATTGCCAACATCCGCTGGATCAGGGAAAAAGCAAGAGAGTTCCAGAAAAACATCTACTTCTGCTTTCTTGACTATGCCAAAGCCTTTGACTGTGTGGATCACAATAAACTGTGGACAATTCTGAAAGAGATGGGAATACCAGACCACCTGACCTGCCTCTTGAGAAATCTGTCTGCAGGTCAAGAAGCAACAGTTAGAACTGGACATGGAACAATAGACTGGTTCCAAATAGGAAAAGGAGTGCATCAAGGCTGTATATTGTCACCCTGCTTATTTAACTTCTATGCAGAGTACATCATGAGAAACTCTGGACTGGAAGAAACAAGCTAGAATCAAGATTGCCGGGAGAAATATCAATAACCTCAGATATGCAGATGACACCACCCTTATGGCAGAAAGTGAAGAGGAACTCAAAACCGTCTTGATGAAAGTGAAAGTGGAGAGTGAAAAAATTGGCTTAAAGCTCAACATTCAGAAAACGAAAATCATGGCATCTGGTCCCATAACTTCATGGCAAATAGATGGGGAAACAGTGAGTGTCAGACTTTATTTTTTGGGGCTCCAAAATCACTGGAGATGGTGGCTGCAGCCATGAAATTAAAAGACGCTTACTCCTTGGAAGAAAAGTTATGACCAACCTAGATAGCATATTCAAAAGCAGAGACATTACTTTGCTGACTAAGGTCTGTCTAGTCAAGGCTATGGTTTTTCCTGTGGTCATGTATGGATGTGAGAGTTGGACTGTGAAGAAGGCTGAGTGCCGAAGAATTCATGCTTTTGAACTGTGGTGTTGGAGAAGACTCTTGAGAGTCCCTTGGACTGCAAGGAGATCCAACCAGTCCATTCTGAAGGAGATCAGCCCTGGGATTTCTTTGGAAGGAATGATGCTAAAGGTGAAACTCCAGTACTTTGGCCACCTCATGCAAAGAGTTGACTCATTGGAAAAGACCCTGATGCTGGGTGGGATTGGGGGCAGGAGGAGAAGGGGACGACAGAGGATGAGACGGCTGGATGGCATCATTGACTCGATGGACGTGAGTCTGAGTGAACTCCGGGAGTCGGTGATGGACAGGGAAGCCTAGCGTGCTGTGATTCATGGGGACGCAAAGAGTCGGACACGACTGAGCGACTGAACTGAACTGAATCTATTCTATATGACTTTTTAGGCTGTCATAGAGATTTGGGTATAAATGACAAGAGAAGCATTGGCTGTTTTTGAGCAAAAGGCAGACATCATCTGATTTAAATTATATATATATAAAAAGACTCTGGCTTCTCTTGAAAACAGGTTATAGAGATATATAGATGAAAGCAAAGAGATCAGTTAAAAAGTTCTTGCAATATTCCAGGTGGAGATGATGATACTTGGATGTAGGTTTTTGTGATGGAAATTGAGAGAAGTTTTGAGATTCAGGATGTGTTTTGAAAATATATGTAGTTTAGTGATGGGTTGGGTGTAGAATGTCTAAGAAAACAGGTCATTGTTTTTTTGTCTAAGACAAGAAAATAAAAAAGAGTTTCCTTTTTAAGTTGGAGACACTGTTGGAAGAACAAGTTGGGTTGGAAGGAGCAAAGATTAAGAAATAGCTTGTGGTTTTGCAAGAGTTATAATCAATATTATATTTCCATGTGAAGATGTCAGAATAGTATTTGTTGTATAGCATAAAGCATTTAAACGTGAGTACGACTGATCCTCAAAGTACAAGTGTTTTTTCTGACCTTATTTGGATCCCAAAATTATGTTGTTTTTTTCACTGACCTGACATTAAGCAGCTGGCTTTATATATGTACACTGTCTTCATATATAATCAAATTTGTCACTCTGTATCATGAAGGAATATTTTCTCTTCATTAGAATGAGAATATTGCATTTACTTTGTCCAAAATATATTTGTGGCCATGGACAAATCTGTAATGTAACAAAGATAACTACCATGTGCAGTGTTGTAATTGGCAGATTTTCTGCATTTTTAACATTATTTTATAGAAACAAATATATACTTTTTTTTATACTAGTAGGATAGTTCCATCTATGTACCAGAATCAGTATATATTTTGCTCAACTAGCCCACTAGTGTTAAAATGCAAATCTATTGGGGGTATTCCAAGAGTCTATCCAGCTATCATATATATTTATTGAATCATGATATAATGTATATACCAGTGCATATATATACATATACCCCTGTATATATACATATACCCCTGTATATATATACATATACCCCTGTGATTTATTTGGATATGGGTGCGTACTGAAGTGTACACTTCTGTCTTGTTAACCCAGTATTAGCTTTCTTTTGGGAAAAGATCCCTTTTCACCTTTCCATCTTTTCAGGTGACTCCTTCAAAAGTTACAGCACGGTGTACTCTAAAGATCCAGTGGGTGGGCTTCTTATCACCCAATCATAGTCCTTCTCTGGCACTTTTGGTACATTAATAAATAAAGGATAATGTTTCCTGGGGATATTTGCCTCCAAGTTGAGAACCAGAGAGCTTATAGACAGCATTATTTTAACAACTTTGGTCAAAGAAGCAGCCAAAAACAGAGAGACAGACCCAAAAATGAAGAAGGAAGTGAGATGGATTAAGAACAAAGAAATAGACACACAGAGCAGAAGGAAAAAAAAAATTACAGATTGCTGATAGTGTTGGAGTTTCTAATTTTTAATGCCTAGCCTCACTCCTGCCTTTGGATTCCAGTCATTCCCATATCTTTGTAGAAAATAAATCATTTTGATCAAACCAGTTTGTATGATTCTTGGAATCTCAAAACTCTTAATCAATTCATGATTGCATGCTTGTATAAACTAAATGAGAATATCACCTCTTTTTTTCTTCTAGACAGTATCCAATTTATTCAACACTTTCTCTTCAAAATGTCTGTGCTGGAAGTATTTTTTTTTCCCTAGTGTAAAATGGAAGAATAATTTTGTTTCATTTTTTATCTTGCTTTTGTTCTTTGTGTTCTAAGATTCAGTTGAAATTCTTGGCATTGATCAAAGAAGAAACACTTTGGGGAAACAAAAATTGGTGGTGATAAATAACACTGTGGTACCCAACATTATCATTTTATTTCCTCCAACTTTAAAAGGAAACAATACTCTCAACATTTATTGAGCACTTAATGTGTGTCAGACATTATGCAAAATACCTTTTTCTACTTTAATCCCATTTTCCTGTCAACAGTTTTCAAGGAGTTGTTCCTGTTTTCTAAAAAGAGGAAACTGAAGACTAATTGGGTTTCTTCTATGCAAGTCTCACAACTGTTGGCTGAAAAGAAGGTGCAGGACCTCAATAACCACAACAGTATACCGTATCATGGCCCAGAAATTTCTAGGAAAATTTGTTGCTTGAATATTGTTGGTTGACTGTTTTGTAATAGCCTCAAATTACTAATTTCAGTTACAGTTTGACCCACTCCACCCTGGGAAGATGAAAATTAATGTAGGCTTGTCAAAACAGTTGATTTCACATTCATCATAATAATCCATTCCTGTATTACAATGCAGTATCCTCAATATTTAATGAATCTGGGCCTCAGGGAGTTTTCATGTTATTCTTACTTCCCTAAAGAATATTTTTCCTGTTTGCTATATAGTGCAAATGGAAAAGATTTGGTTTTCATAGTCTAAATAAGATGTTTTCATATCTGTATGACATAAAGCAGAATTGTATTTGCATTTTCTGCCATCCCCAGCTGAATAAAATCAGTGTCTCCATTCTTCCAGTGGTTCTGGTGATCATGCTGCTGCTGCTGCTAAGTCGCTTCAGTCGTGTCTGACTCGGTGTAACCCCATAGACGGCAGCCAACCAGGCTTCCCCATTCCTGGGATTCTCCAGGCAAGAACACTATGCATGAAAGTAAAAAGTGAAAGTGAAGTCGCTCAGTCGTGTCCAACTCTAGCGACCCCATGGACTGCAGCCTGCCAGGCTCCTCCGTCCATGGGATTTTCCAGGCAAGAGTACTGGAGTCGGGTGCTATCGCCTTCTCCTCTAGTGATCATAGAAATGACTGAATCCCCTCCAGCTCTCCAGAGGTCCTGCCAGTCTTGGAATCCAGAGACTTGACTTTTGAGACAACCGCATCCTTCTACTACTGAGCCAGAAACCCAGTTTCCAATGAACCTGGTGTCAGATTTCTACTCAGCTCTATGTGTCACAAGCTAAGTATGTTTCCCTGGAATATAAAATCTTCAGAGTTAAGGCATGGTTGGATCAGTTGCATTCTGGCTGAGACTGAATTCACAAATGTCCATCTATTGGGAGAAAAATAATGTCTTTTGAAGTGGCTTCACATAAGTAGAGAAAGATACCAACGTATAAACTTAATTTAGTTTATTTTTAATTTTTTAAATTTTAGTTTATTTTGGAGTGTAGTTGATGGCTTAAACTTTGATTTAGTCATATATTAATGTTCATAAATCATACATAAGGACAGTATCGTGTCATAACACTGTAAATGATGTCCATGTTATTCAGTAGCATATATTGCAGGGCACTGTTATTGTAAAATGAAAGGAAGTCTATGTTTTTTAGTCTGTGCTTTCAAGAAGCATAAATTAAGTATAATGGATTTGTACACACACACACATAGGGAACTGAAAAAGTCCCCAGTGATCATGAAGAAATAGCTTCTGAAATCCACTTTTCCCCATGAAAGATGAGAACTTTAGCCTGTGTGGACTAAGAAAGAGGCTGACGTAGTGCAGGAGCCAAAGTCTAATTGCATTGCAGTGTCGTCAAAAGCCCCTTATCAGCTTGCGCACTTCATGGGTTACATTATTGCTAGCTACAGTCTTGCTGAGTGAGTCATCCTAGGAATTTATGCAGGTTTGTAAAATTATTTTCTGCTCATTGTCTCTTAGTTTTAGGAAGATTGCTAATTTTAACTAACAAACTGTTGATATAAATTTTAAAATACACCTGATCAGCAAAAGAGGGCAAAGTGACCTATGTCAAGTTTCCAATGTTATCATCTTTTTTATATACTTATAAACACTAAGTAAAATTACACCATATCACTATGGTTATATCTTCCTAACAAAATACAATTTGCTACTAAGCCCTAACTCAGTTTTGCTGACTAATTCAAGCCATCTGCCAGTGAATCCAACAGTTATTTTTACATTGTTTGTTAATGAGATGGACCGTTTCTTTCTTTCTCCCTCAAAACAGCTTGAGAAGAGACCTTTTCAAAAATTTTGTTTTAAATGATGCAGCCTTCCTTGAACTGTAACTTAGAAAACACCAATAGCTTTCTTCTTTGCCTTTTTAGAGTTCTTCTATGCAGGTCTCACAACTGTTGGCTGAAAAGAAGGTGCAGGACCTCAATAACCACAACAGTATACCGTATCATGGCCCAGAAATTTCTAGGAAAATTTGTTGCTTGAATATTGTTGGTTGACTGTTTTGTAATAGCCTCAAATTACTAATTTCAGTTACAGTTTGACCCACTCCACCCTGGGAAGATGAAAATTAATGTAGGCTTGTCAAAACAGTTGATTTCACATTCAACGTTGAGTGTGTTTACATTTCTGTGTGGTGGGTTTATCTCCTTATCTGTATCAATTGGCATGAATTTTCCAAAGTACAGATTTTAGTTTCAATTTTCTCCAGATCACAGTATGAAATTGAATGATCTAAATGTTTACTGCCTCTGATATGGTTTGGGAATAATGTTCACATTAGGCATGAAAAGTATAGCTGAGGTCGGTTGTCTAGGGTTCCAATGCGTAGGTATATTTAAAGAAGAAAAATAACTCAAGTACTCTCAAAGGTATTAGACATGGCCACTTGCTTATGAGATACTGAGAAAGCACCCTCTTGACCTTTAATAGTCTGTCATTCCTATTGTTTATCCTCTGATAAATGCATTTGGACTTGTCTAAGGAAGATCATAGAGTAGAGGTAGATGCTGGGAGAACAAGGGAATTTATTTCCTTCTTTGACAGTTCTAATGGGAACTGGAGGAAAGACGCTTGAAAAAATAAGTTAACTCATACTGAGTCCACTAAAAAGCAATCATCTAGAAAGTCCCATATTTAATGTGGTGAGTGGTAAAGACTTAGTTGCTGCTGCTGCTGCTAAGTCGCTTCAGTCATGCCCAACTCTATGCGACCCCATAGACGTCAACCCACCAGGCTCCGCCATCCCTGGGATTCTCCAGGCAAAAACACTGGAGTGGGTTGCCATTTCCTTCTCCAATGCATGAAAGTGAAAAGTGAAAGTGAAGTCACTCAGTCGTGTCCAACTCTTCACAACCCCATGGACTGTACCCTACCAGGCTCCTCCGTCCATGGGATTTTCCAGGCAAGAGTACTGGAGT
This sequence comes from Redunca redunca, assembly GCA_006410935.1. Classification (NCBI taxonomy): domain Eukaryota; kingdom Metazoa; phylum Chordata; class Mammalia; order Artiodactyla; family Bovidae; genus Redunca; species Redunca redunca. The sequence continues at coordinate 101,782 of SJYQ01002036.1, read as the reverse complement.
GGGTTGCCACTGCCTTCTCCAAAAGACTTAGTTACTTAGATAATTTATATATGATCAGGAAAATGGCATTCAGTCATCTCTAATTTCATATTCCTGTCTCTGACAATAGATTATTAACAAATGCATGGTGAATATTTCGAAACTTCCAGGAAGCTTGCTGGTTTAGATGATGAACTGATGAATTCTATAGGATGGTGGAATTCCTCGGGTGACAGTTTGAGCCAATCTAAGCAAAGGCCCAATTTTGAAGTCCTGAAGTGGATGAAAAAGTATTGAAGTGAAGGAATGATAGAATATAAAGACCTATCATAATTCTGCATAATGAAAACATTGATGATATATGAGCCCCATTGGATTGGGTGTTGCAGATAATCTCGAATATTAGACCAACTTTTGAAGGGCAGGGGCATGCCATCTTATGACCAGCTGCCACAGAGAAAGTGGCACTGGGCACTGGCAAGTGCCAGGTCTCACAGGAGAATTGGTAAGGTCAGTAGTCCTTTTCTTCTACAAGTAAAACTTTAAGTTATGCCACAATCATACTGGCAGTTCCTCATTACTCCTGCATTTATTTTGCATTAATTGTCATAATCATTGTCTTCTGTTCAGTTGCTCATGTCCGACTCTTTGTGACCCCATGGACTGTAGCACACCAGGCTTCCCTGTCCATTACCAACTCCCAGAATTTACTCAAACTCATGTCCATTGAGCCAGTGATGCCATCCAGCCATCTCATCCTCTGTTGTCCCCTTCTCCTCCCACCTTCAGTCTTTCCCAGCATCAGGGTCTTTTCCAGTGAGTCAGGTCTTCACATCAGGTGGCCAAAGAATTGGAGTTTCAGTTTCAACATTGTTCTTTCCAATGAATATTCAGAACTGGTTTCCTTTAGGAAATCATTATCTTAGGTCAGTATAAATTTCTGCCTTAAAACAGAAAGAAAATTAAACTGGTGCTCTGTGACAACCTGCAGGGGTGGGATGGAATGGGAGGTGGAAGGAGGGAGGTTCAAGACAGAGGTAACATATGTATACATATGGCTGATTCATGCTGGTATATGGCAGAAACAAAAAATATTGTACAGCAAATATCCTCTGATTAGAAATAATTTTTTTAAAGTGAAAAGTATATAAATTAAATTATATATATATTAATTGAAGGTGTTATCTTTCCATTGGCCTTGAGGCTACATGCTGGTTTTTTTTTTTTTTCTCTACCTCTCCTAGGATTCCCTTTCTTGTCTTTTGTTATAAACCCCATCAATGGTGGAGGAGTCAGCACCCTGGAGCTATCTTTACTGATCCTCATCCTTTTATCTCCCACTTTGATATGACTCTTTTCTTCAATCCTTCCACAGAAGTGAAGCCTAGCTTTGTGCATCTTACTGCCCATATTCACCCTCACAGTCATCCTTCAAGTTGGTAGCAGCCATATGTTTACAGTTGAATAACCTAAAGCTTAGCTATTCCAGATGACTTAGTGAGTTTACCAGGTCATTTGCGGCAAAGCAAGGAATACAGTCCAAGAAATTCTGACTTCTAGATCATTGGAAAACAAATCCAATCCTGACTCTATTACTCACTAACCACATGAAAATGGAAATATCATACACCATCTGAGTCCAGGTTTTCTCATCTCTTAAAAAGGGATAATAATATCTCAGAACTTTGCAGGTGAATGGCTGAATATGAGATAATACACATAACGGATCCTCAATAGAGAGCAATTCTGTTTGTTACAGTTGCTCGTGTTATTATGACCATATTATATTGTGTCTTTGTAGACCAAAAATTATGTTATTTTTGCCCTGACTTCTAAGATTCTGAATGCATCTCTTTTAACTATTTGACAAAATTCTAGAGGCAAGAAGCTATTGCCTTCTAAAACTGGGACTGCAAATAATTATTGTTTCTGCAATAGGAGATTTATATATAGCAGATAAATTATGTAAATATGATTACTATTGCATTTCTAGTACATTGTGAGAAAACTATGTTTTAGCTGATGGAACCTACGCACTTCATCTTTGATTGGAAAAATTCTACTCTATCTGCGTGTCTAAATAAACTAACATGTTTTCATTTTGCTTTATGAGCAAAGTGCTGCATGAGGTAGATATTGCTATTAGCAATGCCCTAGTGTTCTTCCTCTGAAGTCCTGTAGTCTGTGTGGGTTTGAAACACCTGGAATACTTTAAAGTTCTCAAATGAATATTAAGTTTCAGAATGGCCAATGGAGTGGTTTCCTGATCTAGAAGCATTTTCTTCACTTGGCTTCCAGTACTCCCAATTCTCCAGCTGACCAGTCACATCAACCTGGTCTTTTTTGTCCCTTTTTTCACTCTTTGTTTTCTCTGGACGTCCTAACACTGTTTCGCCCTCAGGCTTAGTGCTAAGACCTATTTTCTTCTGTTCCCCTTTTCTTTTTCCTTACCTCCCCTCCCCTTCTCTTTCCTTTCTTTCTCTTCTGTTTCCTTTGTACCTGCACTGATTTCCTCAGTGAGCACATTACATGCCATTTTAAGAAATCCTAAGGATAGGCTAATGACTCATAAATATGTATCTCTGGCTCAAAATATCCCTTAATTTCCATATTTCTATATTTCAACTGCCTACTTAAAATGCCCAGTAGACATCCCAAACTCATTGTATACAAACGTGAGCTGTCAAACTTCTAAACATACCCATATACACACAAAAAAGGAAGAAAGAAAAGAAAAATTGCTGCTTTACATGGTCTGCTTCGTGTCATTTAATGATATCTCCACCCATGGTTGTTCCAGACCAAAATCGTCAGAATTCTTCTTGAATCTTCTTTTGCCTTCTTACCTCCATCACTTCATTAGCAAATCCTTCCAACGCATCTTTGAAAATATATCCTAAAGCCAGCCGTTTCTCATTATCCCTACTGCTTCTAGCCTGTGTCCTCCCTGGATTATTACAGCAGCCTTTGACTGGTCTCCCTGCGTCTACCTTCTCCTCTTTATATACTTTTGTCAGAAGAAAAGCCAGAGTAATTGTGTTAGATCTCAAACTAGTCAGCTCAAAACCAGGTAATGGCTCTTCATTTCTCTCGGGTCAAAAGCTAAAGACCTACGATTCTATTACCTTTCAGAAGTTATCGTCCTCTCCTCCCCTTTTCTTCCTCGGGCTGACTCTGCTGCATCCTCAGCTGCCAGCACTGGGCACACTGCCTATCTCTGCATTTGCTGTGACTTTTGCTTGGAACCCTTCCTCAGGTGTAATCTCTCTCCTCCCTTTGAAGAATTGGCTCAAATGTTACCTTTTCAGTGAGGCACACGTTAGCCACTTTCTCTAAAACTGACTCTTCCCTTAGGACTTTCAATATGCCTCCATCTGCTTCTCTGACTTTTTCCATAGTGTTGATCTTGTTCTGCAAACATTTCCTGATACGTTTATTATAATTTATTTATATTCCCCCACTTATATGTGATCCTTCCAAAGGAAGATATTTTTTGTCTTTTTTCACACATGAATAAAATCCATAATTAACTCTTGTTTCAGCGAAAGAACGCATGTGTTATATCCTTGTGCTGCCACATTCTCTTCCATTTCTGACTTCTGACAAGAATCACTTTGTTCCCTCGGGACAACATGTCTACCGAAAAATGTTATTACCCACACGCATACCCCTTAATTACGCTATGTTATGATTTGGTAGTAATAAAGGGCTGATTTCAGTGTATCCTTTTTTCAAGGTATCATCAGCTTTACTAAAATTGTGTTTTACAAGTCAGAATTAATGCAGATACCAAGAAACTAAAGGTAATGTTTATATTCTCTATTTTGAAAGTGATGCTAGCTACGGAATCATAAAAACATGAAGTTTTATACCTAAAACGGATTCCCGGGATCTAATCCACTCCCTGAATTTATACTAAAGAAAGTTCAACTCATCCAAAGTTTGTGTTTTACCTGTTTGTTACATGCTAGGACCTGTCATAGGCTTTGGAAATAGAAAAGTGAGAGGGACATTATTTTTTAATCTTCCAAAAACTTCTGGTCTTACAGTTTCTCTGTTTCCTCTTGCAATGTGATTTCTGCTTTAATGGGAAACACTTGAGGAAGCCCTGCTTGAGATTTAGGCTTGGAAAAGTCATTTGGGACCAACTGTGCTTGTCCATCTCCTAGTGCACTGTAACAGGATGGAAGAGGAACCAGGCTTTGTAACAGAACAAAAGGAGAGGCGACCCACTGCCTCCAGTATTCGAAAGGGAATATCTTCACAGTCAGCTTCTAGAGCAAAAGTTCGTCATGGCGGTTTTCTCCAAGTCTAAAGGATTTATTTAATTCAATTAAGTTTTTATTAATTGCATATTGACAGCTGTTCTGTGATTTATGGCATGTCTGTTAAATGTTGCAAAGTGGTCTGATCTTATAATATTCTTATTGACCTTATCAGTCCATTGCAATATTTAGGTAAAAGTATGACTGACAATGCTATTTGGGGTGTCAAAGTAGTACAAACTTGAGAGTTTAATCCAGCTTTCAATTTGGTGAATGTGACCTCACTAATACATTTATATTATTGCATAAAGCAACGCAGTGTATATTTCAAATAATTTTAGGGTTTTGATAAAGCTTTATTACTAAAACTTATTGGAAAATGTTGCATAAGTTGCCTGAGTCTTTTTTAATTCCCTTTCTTTCCCATGCCCCCTCCCTCTATTTCCTTGTCTCTCTATGTAAGGCAAAGAGTTAAAACAGAGGAACCATTGTATCCATACATCTTACATTTTGAGTGGTATAAAAACACGGGTTCCCTTCATGTCTGTCAGAAATAAATCCTAACCCTCTGTGTCAGGACTGTGTACTCGAGTTATAAGCTTTTTCTCTTAGGTCTCCACAGCCAGCTCTGACTCATAGTAAATCTTGTTGCCAAGGGGACTGAAGGTGATAAAGCATACTTAGATGACGTAGGTGGCGAGGAGTCAGGAATTCAATAGTAATCACATGGCCAGCCATGCGGTTACATGGCTTCTGTCTCTGAAGAAGGTGACTGAGATGTAGAGGAATGCCCCAGGTCACCTCTGCTTGCATCGTCCTCACATTCACATCTACGAATGAAACAAGAATGCATCCCTTCCACTGCGCTGTTCCCACTTCACTCAGTGCCTCAGGAACTGGTTCTTGGCATAGTGGTGGAATCATTTCTGTCCTCCAACACTGATTTTCCTTTCTGTATTTCTTCAGTTAATTTCTTTAGGCTCTAAGTCATGCCATTTTCTCAAGTCAGTAAAAAATAATTTGGGGGGAACCGTGTTAGATATAAGAACAAGGCTAAGCCTCAACAAGGAGTGTGAAATTAGGACACTGTGTTTTCCATGTGGAATTGCATGCGGCAATGAGACCGGGCCCTGGCTCTGGGAGCTCAGGTGATAGAAGATTTTCACTGTGAGGTGGTAGGCACTGGAGACCAGGTCCAGCCCCCACAGCAAAAAAGGCTCTATGGGCATGGAAGTTCTTCCTGAGCCTCATTGTTTTCTTTTGTAAAATGAGTAAAATCTTGAAGAACAATGATCATAACAAGCCCTGGACATGTACTCAACTCCCAATATATGTTAGTTCCTGGGTTCCTTAGGGTCAAGGGAGGACTCAATTGGATGAATCAGTAAGCAGGGATAGTTAAAAGCATTCCCCTAGAGAGGCATCTAGAGAGAGAAGGGGAAGGACAGTGCAGTTTAGTTTTCTGCTCATGTAGTTCTGCTTTTGAGAAGAAAAATAAATTCCACTTTAAGCATCCTTTAAAAATTCTTATTTAAGAATTCTTCTTACAATTGAAAACAGTTCATCCTAAGAATTCTCCTTTACCTTTCCAAGATACGTTAAACTCCCTCCTGGGAAACGACGCGGTATACCACAAGACAGATACACGCCTGCACATACTTAGTGCTACCCCTGTTACTTACATACTTGATATCTCCATGCATCAGTTTAGTTATTAAACAGAAATGATCCAGTTGAGAGAGCAGCCCTGACATGTGTACACTGCCATGGGTGAAACAGCTAGTGGGAAGCTGCTCTAAAGCACAGAGAGCTCACCTCGGTGCTCTGTGATGATCTAGAAGAAGAGTGGGATTGGAGGGGGAAGGGGAGGCTGGAGGGATGTCCGAAAGGGAGAGGATATATGTATACACACAACTGGTTCACTTGGCTGTACAGCAGAAACTAATGCAACGTCGTAAAGAAACTATACTCCAATAAAAAAAATGTTTAAATAAAAACGTAAGAATGATTCTGTGCACTTCAGATAGGGATTCTGAGGATTAAGACAGCAGCGGCACATGATGGCTACTTATTCAAGTGTTCATTTTGACTCCTATCTTGCTTTATGTGGAAACAAATCTCTGCCTACTGGACAAAGTTGATATGTAGATTATATTAATTACATGTGTGGAAGCATTTGGAAAAGAGTCTACCTCTAAGGAATTAACAGCACTATGTGATATCATCATGTGATCCTCTGACCATTTGTTCATAGTCTTTGAAAGGCAATAGGAGACCTTGATTCTTATGCTGCTTCTCAACTTCCATTGTAGTTGTACTTTTTTATTAAACTACTTTCATGCTCTAATCCTTTTATTTGACCTCTTGATTTTACAGGATGAGGATAGTCAGCAGAAGCTTGAGAGCAAATAACCTCTCATTCTCAACTTTTATGTCAAGAAGCCTTTAGAGCTTTACTCATCAGCTTCTCTGGCTGGACTCTGGAGAAGATGCTGAAAGGGGAGTTTCCATCTCTGCAGAGATGACCTAAATCAATATGTCTGTGAAGCTGAGCTCCTGTAGACACACAGTGGGATAAAGCTGGGAGTCAGTCAGACTGCCTTTGGAAGGTTCAAGTTTGTTTCACACATAGTGTCTAGAGAAGTTCATACTTAGATTTCCTGAATGTAACCCTTATGAAGATAGTCATGGCTGAGAATTGCTCCACCAAATGGGCATTTTTATTTATATTTACTTACAAGTTTTTTGTTCTCATACATTGTTACTTCTTATTTGATCAGGGGAGGGTGGTCATTACTTCCAGTTGGTAAGGACATTGCATAAAGACTAAAGTTGTTTTTTGGTAATACTGATCAAACAAGGGAGCCCCAGTGATTAAAAAAGATAGTGGTTGGGTTGTTCTCATTAATTTGCTTATCTCTAGGTTAAGCAGGAAAGCTGCTGTTTTGACCCTCATTGAATAAATATTTTTAATGTGCATTTATAAATTTTCTTTACATCAGAAGTATGGTGTAGTAGTAGTTGTCATTAAATCATCTCATTACAGAACTCGCAATGACACAGAATCATAATTCTGAACACGAATGCCCATTGTCCAGTGGTTTAAGTATGCAGCAGGCTGGAATGAGTATTTCCCTAAGCTTCAGTATATTTTGAAATTTGTTTTTCTTTTGATATTTTCTTGAAATAAAATCTCTGTATTAGCTTTTCCTTGAAAAAGAAGAGGGCAAGATAGATTTATGTTCCTATTGATTGATTTGGATATTCTGATTAGAATACACTGATTGGAATAAAAATATTCAGTAACATTTTTATGTAAATATTTTATCATTAACTTTTCACTTAGAGACAGAGAAATACTAAGTTAACTCTTGAATTCATATGTTAAATAATGATTTAATTAAATATAATCTGAAATCTACTTTCGTATTAGTTGGCAAATATGACATTTTTACTCTTTAACTGTTTTTTTTTAACATTATTCATTCATTTATTTTATTTTTAATATAAATTTATTTATTTTAATTGGAGGCTAATTACTAAA
>SJYQ01002036.1:57137-93842 GCA_006410935.1 Redunca redunca | reverse complement strand
ATATGATATTATACATGTTTCAATGCCATTCTCCCAAATCATCCCACCCTCTCCCTCTCCCACAGAGTTCAAAAGACTGTTCTATACATCTGTGTCTCTTTTGCTGTCTTGCATACAGGGTTATCGTTACCATCTTTCTAAATTCCATATATATGCGTTAGTAAACTGTATTGGTGTTTTTCTTTCTGGCTTGCTTCACTCTGTATAATAGGCTCCAGTTTCATCCACCTCATTAGAACTGATTCAAATGTATTCTTTTTAATGGCTGAGTAATACTCCATTGTGTATATGTGCCACAGCTTTCTTATCCATTCATCTGCTGATGGACATCTAGGTTGCTTCCATGTCCTGGCTATTATAAACAGTGCTGCGATGAACATTGGGGTACACGTGTCTCTTTCAGTTCTTGTTTCATCGTTGTGTATGCCCAGTAGTGGGACTGCTGGGTCATAAGGCAGTTCTATTTCTGGCTTTTTAAGGAATCTCCACACTGTTCTCCATACTGGCTGTACTTTAACTGTTTTTGATGCACCAAATGACAATTTATCTCCAAAAAAGAGAGGATTTTGCCGTCTAATAACTTATTTTTAAAATTTGTATTCTTTATCATCTTGATGTGTTCAGACTACCATAAAAAATGCTGTAAACTCAGTGGCTTCCAAAAACTAGAAATGTATTTCTCATTGTTCTGAAGGTTGTAATGTCCACGATAGATACCAACAGCGTTGATGTGTGGTGAGAGCTTATTTGCTCATGGATGGCCATGTTCTCACTGGAACCTTACCTCAAGGAAGTGACTAGGGACCTCTGTGTGGTCTGTCTTATAAGGGCATGAATCCCATTCATGAAGGTTCTACTTTCATAAGCTAATCACCTCCCAAAGGCACCACCTGCTAATACCATCATTTTCAGGATTTGGATTTTATCTCATGAATTTTAAGGAAACATAAATATTTGCTATTGATTGTAAGTGGAAAGCTCAGTTGAGACATCAGTGTTATCAAGAAATAGAAGTCCCAAAACTGTACTGAAAATATCTTCTTCCCAGTTGCCTCCTGTTCCTATCCTAAACCACTCCTTATTTATAGTTCATAGCAACTCTACTCAATTTTCTAAACAAGGGATTACAGAAAACTAGGATTTACCCCAAAATGAATCTCACCAGATTCTCTAGTCTGTTTCCTCCAGTCCAACCCTGTAGATACTATCATGGGTCAGAGTCCCAAGATGTCTCTTTTGATCTGTGGCAGGTTTTCCTAACGAGTTTCCTTGTCTCTGAAGTGATCTATTGAAAGCAAGAATCTGACCGTGTCACTCCTTGCTTAAACTTCCTCACAGTTTCTCATTTCTAGAGAAACATGTCCACGTTTCCTAGTAGAATACATCAGGTTCTCAGTCATCTTGCCCTGCCTCTCTGTCCTTCACGTCTTTCTCATCTCAGACTAGCTAGGAAAAGCTGAACTGCTTAGGAGCTTCGTGTGACTCATGATGCATCTTGCTTCCATTTTTTTGCTAAAATCCTTGCTCTGGGGAAATCGTATACCTATACCTTTATCCTTTGGGCTTCCCTGGTGGCTCAGCAGTAAAGAATCTACCCGCCAGCGCAGGAGTTACGGGGACGTGGATTCGATCCTTGAGTCAGAAAATCTCCTGGAGGAGGACATGGCAATCCACTCCAGTAATCTTTCCCGGGAAATCCCATGGGCAAAGGAGCCTGGCAGGCTACAGAAGGTGAGGTCACAAAAGTGTCAGCCATGAGTGAGAGGCTAAACAAAAACCTTTATCCTTAGCCAACTCCTGTTTAGATTTGAAGATTGGGCTCGTACACAACTGTAGGAATTGTTCCCTGGCCAATTTCCTCTGCTTTTCATAGATACTGGCAACTGAGTTAGGTGCCCTTTTCTGTTTTCAAATAATGACACAGTATACTTCTATATAATTTCCAAACTGAATGTTATATCAACCTAATTGTCCTTCACTGTGTGAGCTCTTTGAAATGATTTGTTTAATTTTGGTTTCCAGCACCTGGCAGAGTATCTGAGCAGAGTAGATACTGAATAAATCTGTTGACTGAATGAAGATAATAAGGTGCATGTCCCTAGGAAACTTTCAAATATGTCTGGATCACATTTATTCATCAGTTACATACATGTGCTCCAGAAAGGGTAGCACCCACTTTACTTTGGATTTGCACATTCCTTGGTTTTTCTCCAAACTATAGGTATAGCAGCAGGTAAAGGGTGAGAATACTGGTCTTTGCCCACATAGTCTTGTTTTAATGATCTGTAGCATTAATTAGGGGTATTATAATAAATAAATAATAAATCTTTTCCTATTATAGCAAATGGGATAATTAGGATTTCCTAATACTTAGGTTTATTGTGATCCACACAGTCAAAGGCTTTGGCATAGTCAATAAAGCAGAAATAGATGTTTTTCTGGAACTCTCTTGCTTTTTCCCTGATCCAGCGGATGTTGGCAATTTAATCTCTGGTTCCTCTGCCTTTTCTAAAACCAGCTTGAACATCTAGAAGTTCACAGTTCACATATTGCTGAAGCCTGGCTTGGAGAATTTTGAGCATTACTTTACTAGCAAGTGAGATGACTGGAATTGTGCGGAAGTTTGAGCATTGTTTGGCATTGTCTTTCTTTGGGATTGGAATGAAAACTGACCTTTTCCAGTCCTGTGGCCACTGCTGAGTTTTCCAAATTTGCTGGCATATTGAGTGATGCTGGAAGGGATTGGGGGCAGAAGGAGAAGGGGACGACAGAGGATAAGATGGCTGGATGGCATCACGGACTCGATGGACGTGAGTCTAAGTGAACTCCAGGAGTTGGTGATGGACAGGGAGGCCTGGCGTGCTGCGATTCATGGGGTCACAAAGAGTCGGACATGACTGAGCGACTGAACTGAACTAAACTGAACTGAATACTTAGGTAGAATTTGGTATCATCCTGACTCATTATTGAAAAGGTTATAATACCATCTGCTGCTGCTGCTAAGTTGCTTCAGTCATGTCCGACTCTGTGCGACCCCATAGACGGCAGCCCACCAGGCTCCCCCGTCCCTGGGATTCTCCAGGCAAGAACACTGGAGTGGGTTGCCATATAGTCTCCCTGGATCTCTGTCATCTAATCAATGCCATGATCAATCCATAGGCATTTAGAGTCATTTTTATGTGCCTAGGGCAGTGCCAGGAGTTCAAATGAGTAAAATTTCAGCATTAGGCTTGAGCATGATATCATAAATGGGTGGGTAAATCATTTTAAGGAAAGTAAATAGAGTATGTTTAGGATTAACATAAGATAAGATGTAAAGTAAGATAAGGAGAACGGGCTCCACTAAGGAGTGCTTAGAAGACTTGGCAGATAATTAAAATGATGTGACACAACAAGTAAAATTCTTATAATGAAATATGAGAATAAATAGAAGGATGCAGAATTGTATATAATGGCTGGATAAATGATGAACAAAATATAATAAATATTGATGTAAAATGTAGTTCTTTGTATATGGGTGTTTACTGTAAAATTCCTTAACTGTTCTCTATGCTTGAAAACTTTCAGAGTGAAATATTTGAAAATTTGCATGCACGTGATAATTGCAGTTATCTGTTAAGCACATGAGAAAGAAAAACCAGAATTCAATGACATGAATGGGTATTTGTGTTAATTAAAATATTAGACATTTATTTTTCTTGGTTTTTATAATTTAGGAACATTTCAAAGTAAAGGCAAATTGGTTTCTACTTTGTTGAGTTCAGAAATAAATTCTCAACCAAAATATGAGAGAGTGAAACTTGGACATTTACTGCCTGCATGAACTTAGATAAATTATTTAGTCTTAATTTCTCTGAAACTCAGTTTTCTCTTTAATAATAAACTGTGAATGAAACTACTGGTGTCTTCCTGAGGCTTCCGTGAGGACTGAATGTTTTAATAGGTGCAGTGCGTACATGAGGAAGGACTTGGTGCTGGCGGTGGTTTAGTCGCTCAGTCGTGTCCAACTCTTGCGACCCCACGTACTGTAGCCGGCCAGGCTCCTCTGCCCCTGTGATTCTCCAGGTAAGAATACTGGAGTGAATTGCTATTTCTTTCTCCAGGGGATCTTCCTGACCTAGGGATTGAACCCGGGTCTCCTGCATTGCAAGCAGATTCTTTACCAACTGAGCTATGAGGGAAGCCCCAAGATAGGACTTTATACTTGGTAAATATTAGTTAATATTTTTAAGAAACTGACCTCTTAGGAAATAATTACTATACAGATAGCTCTCCTCCACCCTGCATGTTGTGTTGTTAAGTAGGTGATACATTCTTTAATCCTTGGAACCAGATGTTCTCTCCTTAAGCTTGTTACATATTTTGAAGAGCTTGGGAAAGAGGCTTCGAAGTAATGGTAGAGAGATAGCAGTCGTTGGAGGAACTCAGAAGGAGCATTAAGTTTTCCACTGAGCACCCTTTGATCCTGCTGCTTTAAAGAACAAAACAGAGGTTCCTTGCTGTTAGCCTATTACCACTCCCTGGGGAAAGAACCTGATCAGGAATGAGACACTCTACAGTAAAGCCAAGCACAGAAAATGAAGAGGTTCAGCGACAGGTTTTTGTGCTGTCACTGATTTCTTCTTCTTGAACAATGGCTGGAGTCTGTAAATTCAGCGCAGAGCTCTCCATGCAGTTGTTTATATTTTCACTGTATGGAGTTTTCATTAGAGAAGGCTCATTTTCTCTTTCTGGGCTGTGTGTACAATGAGATGATAAACAGCTCTCCTGGGTTCGGAGGAGATTCTAAGATTATAAATTGTGGATTTAAGTCCATATCCTATCTTTTCCTGTGCCTAAAGGAAAGGATATGGAAGATCCCTTTGACTCATTTCCTCCTTCTTCATAAACATGTAACAGAATCATGGACTGCCTTTTATGGATTGCTTTACAAAGATTCCCTGGCCACGAAATCCTGAACCAGATTTATCCCGAGTGCAGAAATTGCCAGACACTGCCAGGGGCAGAGGAGTCCTCATTTTGGTGGTTGGGATCTAGAAAGCCAAAGGCTGTTTTCCAGGATGAGAAAATGAGGAAGGGGAAGATAGACCTGTGTGCATTGTGTGCTCAGCCCATTCTTGCCACAGACCAGACTCCTGCTAGGGGTTGTATGGTTGTCAGATTGAACCTACAGCATATGCCTACCTCAGTTATACCTAACTTGACAGGATATAGTTGGGTTTGTGATATTAGCAGTATCTGAACGCTTCCTAGACAATAGATTTGAGGACGGTCTTGTTCATTTTCTGATTTCATCGCTTCCCTTAGAGACAAACATGCAGCTTCTTCCATTTCTGTATACCCAAAGGTTAGTGACTGATGTGAAAACTATTACATAAAGGTGTATTGTGTGAGTGAATAAATGAATGAATGAAAGGCTTAGTGTTTCAATTATTACATCAACATATTTTAGAAATATAGTGTGTTCTGATAATTCAGCCATCATTATTTTACATAAAAATTCTTTTGGAATACTGAACTTAAAAGTGGTCTTCTTGAGTAGAGACGCAGACATAGAGAACAGACTTTGAACACGCTGCGGGAAGGATAGGATGGGACGACTTGAGACAGTAGCATTGACATATATACACTGCCATGTGTAAAATGGATAACCGGGGGAAGCTGCTGTATGGGCACAGGGAGCGCAGCCTGGTGCTCTGTGACTCCCTAGAGAGGTGGGATGGGGTGGGAGGTAGGGTGAGCCTCAGGAGAGAGGAGGCATACATGTACTTGTGGCCGACTCATGTTGTATAGCAGAAGCCAATACAATATTGTAAAGCTATTACTCTCCAATTAAAAAGAAATTTTAAAAAATGTAAAAAAGAAAGGGGGCCTTCTTGTAATACATGTATAAGTTAGATTTACCTATATATTTTTGGAAATGATAGCTTTCCAAATATGAATGTAATATATGCCTATTACCAAAAAAAATGCCATACTAAATATTTTTTAAATGACAATTACTATTTTGCATATATCTACAAATGACTACAGTTAACATTTTGGAATATGTCTGTACTTTCTTCTATATTTTATATACATGTATACATTTTTAATAGCACAGTTTTCTAAGTAATGAATGTGCTATGATTCATTTTAACCAATCCCTTACTGATGAACAGTTAAATTGGTTCTACTTTTTTGCTGTCTTTTATAATTAAAAGTAAATATGATTTTAGTCAAATTTCTGCACATATAAAGGATATATTCAATAAAGCAGAATTTCTATGTACTTTTTTCCTCTACAAAGGATATATCTCTTACTTTTGAGTCTGATTAGTTTGAAAAATATAATTCATTTATGCCAAATATCTTAATACCAGCACTAAAGATTTAAAATTCAGTTGTTTCAAATATAAAATTTAGCATTGAAAATATCCTTGGAGGAGCATGTCTAGTATTATCTTTCAGATGTATGCTATATTTACCCACATGGTTATTGCCATCACATAATTGCAGCTTTTAGAGTTTTGTATATATTAAAAATCTGAGCTCTAATATTCAAAATGTCTTCTATTTTTCACTACTCTAGATGACATATATACTCCTTCAGATTTTGGAAATTGCCGTTAAGTGGTAAACCTTTGTAAATAAGTAATCAAAGAACTCTGTTGCTTTTCAAAATTTGGCAGAAACTAGGAAACTAATTGTTCACGTGTGTGTGTGTGTACATTCATGTGAAGGCATAGGAAATAGCAACTTAAATAATAGACTGAATCTCAGGATTCATTGTTCAGTGTATGAGAGACAAAGAAGAAAGGAGGGAAAAGGGGAGGATGGAGAGAACATGAGTATGAATAATGAGGACATTTAGTTCCTTGTCTCTTGAGGCTCACTGGAAAAGAATTCACCTGGCAAAAGCAGGAGACGTAGGTCCCATCCCTGGGCCACAAGATCCCCTGGAGGAGAGGATGGCAACCCACTCTGGTATTCTTCCTGGAGAATCCCATGGACAGAGGAGCCTGGTGGGCTACGGTCCGTGGGGTCGCAGAGTCGGGCATGACTGACTGAGTGAGCATGATAAAAGGTCTATATATCTGGTCAGATCTACCTGGTATTTTGAAGAACATTCTCTTCACACAGGAGAGGCTCTGTGCATTCTAACAGGAAATCCCCTGCATAGAAACCCTCAAGCTTTGAACTTTCAGAGGTGCGAGCGTGTTCCATCAGTGTCAGGCATGAGCGTTATTGCAGCTTGCCCTCCGTCTCCTATTGATAATGATCCTTCAGCTCTACCATCTCCCACCTCTGCTCCCTCCTCTGGTCAGTAACTCCTCTTCCTGCCTGTTCACTTGCTGCCAGCCCCTGGATACCAGCTGTTGTATTGTACTACTGTAGTTTTCAGGATACTGTACCATAAGATTAAAATTGTTTCTGTATTTTTTGTGTTTGTTTTTATGTATTATCTGTGTGAAAAGTGTTATGAACCTATTACATTATAGTACCGCATAGCCGATTGCGAGGTACCAGGCTAACTTTGTGGGACTAACAAACAATTTGGACTTACGAATGCCCTCTCCCAATGGAACTCATTCATATAGAGGGGACTTCTCTAAGGCTTCTGCGCTTCTCTCTCCAGTGCCTCAGATCTCTCTGGGTTCCTCTTGCTGTCCTTCCACACTTTGCTGTATTGTGCTTCCTGTGCTCCCATTGCCTGAACTCACATGTTGTTTTGGCTTCATTGTTGGATCTCATGTGTTGTCTTCTTGCCTAGATTTTTGGGTAGATGCTTTGTTCATAAGGACAGCTCGATTCTTTATTATGGGGTCTCCATTAAACAGAATCTTAAGGTTTTCCTTATCTCTTCATCCTACCACCAAGGTTAATTCCATCACAATATTTAGACTCAACTGTAGTTCCCAGGACCCAAGCCATATTAAATACAGAGGGGACAGACAGATTGCGTGACATGGGCCTTAATGTTTGGTCTTTTATATATATTTTTAAACTACCATGTTTCATGGAGGAGGAAATGCCAGCCCACTGCAGTATTCTTTCTGGGAATATCCCACAGTAGCCTATAGTAGGCTGCCAGGCTTCTCTGTCCATGGGGTCATAAAGAGTTGGACATGACTGAACAACCTAGATGGCATATTCAAAAGCAGAGACATTACTCTGCCGACTAAGGTCTGTCTAGTCAAGGCTATGGTTTTTCCAGAAGTCATGTATGGATGTGAGAGTTGGACTGTGAAGAAGGCTGAGCACCAAAGAATTGATGCTTTTGAACTGTGGTGTTGGAGAAGACTCTTGAGAGTCCCTTGGACTACAAGGAGATCCAACCAGTCCATTCTGAAGGAGATCAACCCTGGGATTTCTTTGGAAGGAATGATGCTAAAGCTGACACTCCAGTACTTTGGCCACCTCATGCGAAGAGTTGACTCATTGGAAAAGACTTTGATGCTGGGTGGGATTGGGGGCAGGAGGAAAAGGGGACGACCGAGGATGAGATGGCTGGATGGCATCACGCACTCCATGGATGTGAGTCTGAGTGAACTCCGGGAGTTGGTGATGGACAGGGAGGCCTGGCGTGCTGCAATTCATGGGGTCGCAAAGAGTTGGACACGACTGAGAGACTGAACTGAACTGAACAGCTGAGCATGCATGCATTGATTACATTGTATCAAAAATAATTAGCAATGGAGCAGCATTGTTAAGAATTTAGACTTTGGAATCAGACAGGCCTAGATTTGATTACAATATCTGCCACTTAAAAGGAATGTGTCTTTGAGAAAGCTTATATATATTCTGAGTTTGAGATTTTCCAGTGATTAAAATGGCTATGATAGTCGCACCAAACTCAGGCTTATTAGGTATTAAGATGCTATTAGTAAAGAACTTAGCACATTGCTTAGAACAAAACAGGTACTTAATAAATGATCAGTAGCATCTTTATTTCTATTCAAATTGGTGAAATTTGGATTATGGTGGTAAGTGGAAATTCTAGGACAAAGTGATTTATGAATGCGTTCTTCCCTAAATGTTAAAATCTTTAGGTAAATCTTATGTTCCCAGACTCACCTCTGTTGTGTGATTTGGGATCTTTTCACATAAAGTGATATAACCAATCAAAACAACAAAAAATGTGAAAAAGTAGTTTGTACCCTGAAAATGGAAGCTGCTATACTTGTATAAGGAGAAGGCAATGACACCCCACTCCAGTACTCTTGCCTGAAAAATCCCATGGATGGAGGAGCCTGGTGGGCTACAGTCCATGGGGTCGCTACGAGTTGGACACGACTGAGCGACTTCACTTTCACTTTTCACTTTGATGCATTGGAGAAGGAAATGGCAACCCACTCCAGTGTTCTTGCCTGGAGAATCCCAGGGACAGGGGAGACTGGTGGGCTGCCATCTAAGGGGTCGCACAGAGTCAGACACGATTGAAGTGACTTAGCAGCAGCAGCATACTTGTATAAACTCAAGAGTTTATCCTCTAAAGCTTAACGGTATAGGGAGATGGACAAGCATGGACTTAATTATTGCTACCTTGAATTGGGAAGCCTCACTTATAAAAGGCAGACAATAGTCAAACTAGAATCATAAACTTTAGGAGAATCTAGGGAATGCTGAGCTTAAAGGAGGAACATAGCCATAAGATAAAACATTAACATTTACTTCAGGCACAGCGTTTTCTTTCTGGTTTTCTTCCAAGGTAAAGCTTTCTGATTCTGCCAGATTTCACTTGGATCCGTGTGTACATGTTGCAATTTGGCATTACACTGCTTGGCGGGTGGGTAGCTCATTTATGGGATCCTCCTTTTGTTCCTTGATCTTTGCAAAAGAAAATTTCCCCTTATGCTCGTTGACCTAGAAATTAAGTGGTGTTAAGTAAAGGGTACCTCCCAGGGAATGCTTCACACACACAGTATTTTAATATGATGCTTACTGCATCCAGAATATGAATCATGGGCCATTCTCCATGGCCTTCAGCCACTGGCTCCTGAATCTGCTTACTCTAAACACCTGAAATACAGAATCAGCTAGAGCTATTTTAGGACAAAATCCCATTTGGTTCTATGGTATTAAACAGCTCCTCTGCTTGGAATTACAGAATCCCGATGTCATAAGGGATTTCAGAGAGCACCAAATTCAGCATTTCCCAAACTGTGTTCAGAGTAATGCAGGCATCCCAGGAAATGGCAGTGTGAAAGGAAGAGAAGACTCTGTGCTCAAATGAGTTGTACATTATTTAAAGTTTTCATGGATCCTCATAATGTTTACTATTATAAGGGTACTCTGAATCTCAAAAAAAGATTCAGAGACTATACAGTATTTTCCAAATTTCAGTATATGAGTTGTTTTAGAATCTTCTGGTGCATAGGCCTTATGAGGAATAGTTTGGGAAATAGCACTGTGGTTTCAGGACTCCTAGTGGCTCAGACAGTAAAGAATCTGCCTGCGATGCGGGAGACCTGGGTTCGATCCCTGGGTTGGAAGATCCCCTGGAGGAGGAAATGACAATCCACTCCAGTATTTTTGCCAGGAGAATCCAATGGAGAGAAGAGTCTGGTAGGCTACAGACCATAGGGTCCCAAAGATTTGGATACAACTGAGCAACTAACACTTTCTTTTCACCCCATGACTTTACAGATAAAGAATCAGTGTGAATGTCAAGACAAAAGCCTATAATTTTAGTAAAAGGAAAATCAGGTCCCAGTTAGAAAGTATTAAAAACTCACCAGAATAGGCAGGAACACACTTTTTAGAAATCTCACTTTATTGTTTGACATCAGAACAGCTGACACTGATAGACATTACATGTTCCCAGTGCATTTTCTTCCCTCTCACCCAGAGTTACATACAGTCTCATACAGCCCAAGGTGTCCCTGAAGGTACCAGATGCCAAGACACCTTTTGTTTCCATAATGGAGAACAGCAGCTCAGAACTACCATGGTCTTGTTATGGACTGATTTGAGACCTCAAATCGTCACCACCCTGCCTTGATCATCTCATGCATTGTGAACACTAATAGTGACATAGAGTCATTTCATCTTTTAACCACTGCTTGAATTATTCACTTATCATGAATATAGCACTGCATCTCTCCTAATATTTCTCAATAATAGTGTAAAGACTTAGGAAAGAGTTCTTTTTGATTTTGTATTTAAAGGCCAAGTGGATCTTTACTGTGTTTTTTAGTAATCTGGACGTGAGAGTATGGTAGAGAAGATCAGAGGTGGCTCAGCTTAGGAAGAATTAATGCTTTCTCATCTCAGACACAGGAAGCCATGCATTGTTATGGTTAGGGGGAAAATTATATATTGAAGTCTCTTTCCTTTTATGTACGCTAGGTTTCTCCAGGCCATACCCACTTGAGTGTGTAAGTGGCAAAGCAAAAGCACTGACAATGTATTTTAAGCACCAGGCCCCTCTCCTCCATACTGCAGATGCAAAGATCTTTCCTCATTCAGTGCAGGGCATCTCTGATTGCTTCCATCAGCAATCAGTGTGGCTTCCAGGTCATGGCAGAAGGGAAGGGAAACCTTCCATACTCTACACACGAGTGCATACCCACATATATTACAATTCTAGGGTTGACTACTTGTCAAAAATGTGTCATATAATTTAACCTCAAGTTCAGTTCTCCATCCATAAAGTGTATCTAATATGCTCTCTTTTCAGAAAGTTTATAAATATCAAATAGAATAAAATATGGAAAGATAATAACACACTATAAGAACTCAATAAACGTTATCACCCTTTATTAACCTAAATATTGTGCTAACCATACCTGTTTCATAGAGATTTTTGGAGATTAAATAATAAAATAAATGAAAACATCTCAAGGAATGTTAGATTCTTTCATCCTCCAACCTAAAATTATAAGTGAAAGTCACTCAGTTGTGTCTGACTCTTTGAGACCCCATGGACTATAGCCCGCCAGGATCCTCTGTCCATGGAATTCTCCAGGCAAGAAGACGAGTGGATAGCCATTCCCTTCTCCAAGGGATCTTCCCCACCCAGGTATTGAACCTGGGTCTCCTGCATTTCAGGCAGATTCTTTGCTATCTGAGCCACCAGGGAAGCTCTTAAAAATAAAATATATGTTCTATTACAGAGTCTGTCTGGGAAGATAGAAAGTGAAGTGAAGTTGCTCAGTCATGTCCGACTCTTTGCGACCCCATGGACACCAGGCTCCTCCATCCATGGGATTTTCTAGGCAAGAGTACTGGAGTGGGGTGTCATTTCCTTCTCCCGGGAAGATAGAAGCCACTCCTATTGTTTTAACACAGAAAATGTAAAATAAAAGAGAAATTAAATACCTGCTGGGGAACTGAAATAGAAAGAGCTATATAGAGACAGTGTCTATAGAAAGAAGCTCTACCTTTAGGGTTTGGGGAATTAAAGGAAAAATTGAGGTTACTAGGAGCTTTGAAGAGGGACCCTGTGGTTCTGAGGTCCATATTTCTTGGAGGCAGTGCTGTGCAACCAGTGATGGTGTATGAGGAACCAAGTGTATAGGCTTTGCTGCTGCTGCTGCTAAGTCACTTCAGTCATGTCTGACTCTGTGCGACCCCGTAGACTACAGCCCACTAGGCTCCTCTGTCTCTGGGATTCTGCAGGTAAAAACACTGGAGTGGGTTGCCATTTCCTTCTCCAATGCATCAAAGTGAAAAGTGAAAGTGAATCCGACTCTTAGTGACCCCATGGACTGCAGCCTACCAGGCTCCTCTGTCCATGGGATTTTCCAGGCAAGAGTACTGGAGTGGGGTGCCATTGCCTTCTCCGGTATAGGCTTTAGGACACATAAACTCAAGACCTGTCAGAGGGGATGCCAATAGCTCAGTGCTGATACCTCTGAGAGGAAAGAGGGAGCCAATTCTAGATGACCTTGACAAATCTGTGGACAGAAACTGCTTTCTGTTCAGAGTAGAGAATGATTGCTAAGGTAATACTGAGAGCAAATGAACAGGCTGTAATAAGTCCCTCTTGCCCTTTCTCTTGCCCCCATCAAGCTCTCTCCAGTCAGTGCCTCAGGAAGTCAACTGGGAATGTGATATGCAGAGACCCAGCCCTGAAATCTCAATGTGGATTACAGAAGCTGGTCTGTGGGCTATGAGACAATAGTTTAGAAACTGACAGCATGCTTATCTAGCCTCTATTGAGAGGGAA
The DNA here is from genome assembly GCA_006410935.1 of Redunca redunca. Lineage (NCBI taxonomy): Eukaryota > Metazoa > Chordata > Mammalia > Artiodactyla > Bovidae > Redunca > Redunca redunca. The sequence goes on along the minus strand of SJYQ01002036.1, from coordinate 80,689 downwards.
ATTAGAGCAGCCTTCTGCTTCCTTCACAGTCTGTGAAGTGAACCTGTCAAGAGGACTTTAGATGTCAATATTATTGGATGGGCCCAGTAGATTCATTTTCGTATCTAGATTTTGAGAGAAGAGATTCACTTGTTCCACCCAGTACAATTTAATTACTGTTCTTTGCAGAAATAGAAATTCGGGAAGCCACCAGGAGAGTGAAGCAACACAATTTGTTCTAAAGTGACTAATTTAAAATTGATCACTATGACATGCCTCCTTAAGCTTGAGATGTTTCACACAATCAGGTTTTCAGTATTTTCATTAGTGTGATTTGCATAACCAAGATTTTATTTAATTTTTTGTAGACGGTTCTATTGTAAGGAAACCAACATAGCTATTAAAAGGATAGACCTGGGCTGATGAATAAATGTGAATTCATTGTATTTTATGTGATTACACTGTAATTCTTTTACAGTAAATTTGACTTCTAAAGTATGTGTGCGTGTGTGTGTGTGTCTGTGAGAGAGAAAGAAAGAGAGACAGAGAGAGAATAAGAGAGAAAGAGAAAAATACGTAAGAATAGGGACCATTAAAATTACCAAATTCTTCTGACACAGCATAATACCTCATAAATTTATGAATGAGGTTTCAATTTGCAATGTCAAGTCTAGAGTATATATGGCAGTAGTGATTTAGTTGCTAATTTGTGTCCGAGTCTTGCGACCCCATGGACTTGTTGCCCCGTAGGCTACTCTCTCCATGGGATTTCCCAAGAAAAAATACTGTAGTGGATTGGCATTTCCTTCTCCAGGGGATCTTCCCTAAACCAGGGACTGAACCAGCATCTCCTTCATTGCAGGTGAATTCTTTACCACTGCATGCATGCATGCTAAGTCGCTTCAGTCGTGTCTGACTCTCTGCGACCCTATGGACTGTAGCTCCTCTGAGCCACCAGAGATTCCAGAATATATATATTCTAGATGCAAGAGACCCGGGTTCGATCCCTGGGTCGCAAAGTTCCCCTGGAGAAGGAAATGGCAACCCTCTCCAGTATTCTTGCCTGGGAAATCCCATGGACAGAGTAACCTGTTGGGGTACAGTTCATGAGGACTCAGAAGTGTCAAACATGAATTAGTGAATAAACAACAACAGTATACATATGTATAAAGTTTTATACTTTTCATAATAATAAAAGTGATTATGGGGATGAATAAATATGTTTCATTTTCATGTGATGATTTTATTTTATGCATTCATCCTTCAGAAGGATATCCACAAGCATCTTAAAAAGAGAAAAGCTATAATGTTTAAATTATCTTTTTCCTCTGACAGTTCCTATAACTTGATTGCTGTCATACTTTCTCTTATCATTTATATGTTGTTACTGATATTTAGTCATTTATTTTGAAACAGATTGAGTAAAAATACTCAGTTTGATTTGAAAGTTGTTTTATATCCCAATTATTATTTTCTAATATCTATTTAAGAATATCTGTTGGCTTACAGAAACAAACAGAATGAATTTCATTATGCAAAAATGCAACCAATATTGTCATCTGGGATGGATACGTCAGATGAGATTGTGAATCTGCAGTCTAGAAATATATATGTGATCTTTTTCAGAATTGGAGCAAAAGCAGCCAGATGGAAAATGACATGAGAAATCTGAGATGAACACTATTGGAAGGAGCTAAGTTTTATTTTTCCATATTCCCAAGTGTTTTTGTTTCATTTCATTTAGAGAATTCACTGGAGAATGTTTCAAGATGTAGAGCCCTTGAATGTGAAGTATCCCAAATGAAGTTGGAGCATTCATGCTGAAATTGTTTCATGTTGTGGTAAGATGAAATGATTCTTAATATATCGGATTGGTTTCTGGAGAAGGTGATGAGAAATGTGTGTGTGTGTATGTGTGTGTGTGTGTGTGTAACATAAGTTATGATGGTATGTAACCCAGTGCATAAGTTTGGGTTTTGAAAACAGCTTTTTTTTTTATTATTATTTTGTCATGATTATTTTTGGTTTGACAAAGAGCCAACTCATAGGAAAACACCCTGATCTGGGAAGGATTGAGGGCAAAAGGAAAAGGGGAGACAGAGGACGAGATGGATAGATTGCATCATCAATTCAATGGATATAGAGATTTGAGCAAACTCTGGGAGATAGTGAAGGACAGGGAGGCCTGGCATGCTGCAGTCTAAGGACTTTCACAGAGTCAGACACAACTTAGTGACTGAACAACAAAATTTTTGTTTCCTTAAGAGGAGTGGGGAACTCAAATGTGTTATTATTAATTTCCTCCTGTGTATATGTACATAATATATATTACTTAATAAGTCAACACAATAGTCATAGGAGGTAGGTGGTAATATCCTCATGGTGCAGTTGTGGAAAATGGAAGTTCAGAGAAATTAAAGCCTTGTCCAAGATGACACAGCCAATAAATGACACAAGAGTGCTGTGTCTGTGTTCTGCTCTCCCTGCTGCCACGCTGCCTCTTGCAGGTGTGCTAGGTAAGGAGTCAAAGGATTAACACAGTGAAGGCGGCACTCTCAAGTTTTACACTGCTATTTAGAAAAGAGTCATAATTGCCTTCCCTCAGATGGAAAAGCAAACTGAAGAAATTTCTTTTATACTTCCACTACACTCAAAAAGAGAAGGATTTCTGTAAGTCATTACTAGTTACCCAGATGATGGTGTTTCAAGGAAGTTGAAAGATATAGAAAAACTGATTTGGAAAATGTGTGCTATAATTTTCCTATTCACCTTTGCTATAAAATGAAAATCTATTGTAGGCTTCCTTTGTACAAATACCCGGTCATGGCCGACAACTGGTTAATCGAACCGATGCCGTTTCTTCCTTTATGGGTAATTGGTATATAACTCAAGAAAGTTGATGTTCTTCCCTTTTTTGTTACTTATACTTGGAGGTTGTTGCAATATTCCATTGAAATAAGAGATAACACATGAAAAGCACCTGTAATTCTGCCTGGCAGACTAATAGACCTTATGATGTAAAAGGTATCAAAGAAGCCATCGTTTTATTGTAGTTCTATCCAGAAAGATTTATCGTTAAAGAAATGTTTAATGTGCAAAATATTCTCTTCATTCAACATTCTTTAATGATAGGCTCAAATGTATTTTATTTATATAGAATTGATTGAGGCAATTGCAGATGGCTGATTGAAACCTTTAGAATTCTATGAAACTTTAGGTGCATTCATTTATAAATGGCAATACACAGACTCATTTGCTCTAGGTATTCAGCAGTACCTTTCGATTTAGTGATCTAGCTTTCTTACCTGAAAACTACCAAACAGATTTTCCCTAGTAATTGCAGACTGGATGCCCACTGTGCCCCTGTGAGTCAGATTTGCTTGGGCTATTCACCAGTGACACCCTGGCAATCTATAAAACATTCTCTTGTGGGCTTCATGCTTTCAGAGTCTTGCTTCTGTGTTGGTAATGATCAGCAACATTTCTGTGGGAACAGATACTGCGCCTGCAGTCAAAGATTACATGTTTGCTTTGTATGGCATGAAGTGAAAGAATTTAAAAGAACAGCTTTCAGTGTGAGATTTTGAGAAGAAGTCTTCAGGCATCCTTGAGGTCCAGTGTGTATTTTTCCTTTTTTATAGTGGAGTAAGGGCCTATAAAATTAATGACTGCAGTGAGGGTCTTAGTCTAGATTCTCCAACATAAATAGACAAAGACTCCCTCCAAAGCACCATGGGAAGGGAATCTAGGCCATTCATTACTAAGCTATTTTCAATTAGTTTACATTCTGAAAACACCTGCAAAATGGTGCATGTACCTCCAATGCTGTATTATTTCTCAATTCAAGAGTTTTGCATTTGAACAGAGACGCTTCAGTAAATAATCCCAAATTCCCACACTGAATCCAGTTTTGGATTGAGCTAAAAAGTTGTTGTTTCTTAGGGATGGTGTTCTTTGCTTAGGCCTTCATTTCTTTTTGCTTTTTCTTGGTAATAACCAGAGATTTGCTTTATGTCTTGCCAGCTTTAAGATAGTGACCAAGTTACTTAACCTCTTAATCTCTGTATTATTCATCATTAAATGAGAATCATAAGAATTATATTGAATATGTTTTCAGGTTCACAAAGAATATGTGTACATCATCTACTGCTTAGAACATTGGTGATGATTTTAAATGGCAGCTTTCTAGCTGGATCTGCTTCTAGGTTGGGCAACTTGGGGCTCTCCCAAATATTCATCAAGAATTTCTTGGACTCTTCCAAAATAGAGCAAAATTCATTCAAAAGACTGAGTTGACTCATGAAAAGGGACAGGGGACATAAGAGGAAGCCTCAACTCAGACATGCATGCCTAGCCAGGAAAATAAACATTTTATTCACAAATTATTAAGCCATGGAAAACAAATAGTTAAATTAGGTTTGTACATATTGCTTGTATGATAATACACCTTTTCATGAGCTTTTCCATATTTGTATCTTGAGACCAAGGGTTCTCAAGTTTTAAAATGTTTGCAAGAACATGTAAGAAGTTGATAGAAAAACAGATTAGAAAATACTATTGCAGTTAAAGACAACAGGACTTGTGAGTGGACTAATGTTTACTGAAAACCTTCTAATAACCAGTTGCTTTCAGATGTGTTAGTTTATCAAATTTTTATTCTAGACCTTCTCAGTAGTTAGCATCCACATTCTACAGATTAACAAAATAGATTTATGGAAGTTACTGGCTCATCAAGTCATGAAGTTAGGAAATGAAAGGGTCAGAACTCAATTTTGGCGCCAGGTTGGTGTGCAACTGCTACATCTGCTTCCTAATCCTAGGATAATTCAATTTTCCAATCATGAAAGACTTTTGTTTTATGGCAGCCAGCAGCATAAGCATATATGGGGACAATCAGCCTGTATTTGTTTTAAGTTCCTGAGCACTTAATCACCATCACCTGCTGATTTGGACTTTCAGCATCAGTGGAGCAGAACTATTTCATCTGCTCTGTAAAATGACTCAGAAAGAAACTTTTTTGGAATAAAAATTCCTCAAGCATTGTCTGTAGATCCTTGTTGTTATTCACCAGTGTACTTGTTGATTTTCATCAGTTCTGCCAGTCTCCTTTTTATTTAGCTCCAGTCTCCTTTTTATTTGGCTAGGTGTCTCATGTTCTCCAATGGGACGTGAGCTACAGTAATGTGGGCTGTGTCCAGGTCATGTCCTTAAAGGGTGCGTGTGCATGCATCTCCTCCTTCTTCCTCTAGTAGCTTGGAAAATGAACATAGCATGAGATGTCCTGGTGAGCCATCTTTTATTGTGCAAACAAGGACAATTGTCTGAAGGTAGAACAATGTGGGAACCTGGATTCCTGGCTTAATTTATAGAGCAAACAATCCAGGACAGCTTCTCTGCTAAACCTTGTATAAAAGATAGATAGGCTTGTTAGCTATTGCCATTAAGCTATTCTACATGGTGGAAGAAATACCCTAATGAATTAATGCATTCTCTAATAAATGTGTTAGCCATGCATGCCTGGCATACTGTGACTCCTTTGGGAAGTCAATCTTAGCCTGCAAAAAAGCACAGGTCCTCCAAATAAAGAACACTGTGGTGGTTGCCTAGATATTATTTATCTAGACTTTGTAGCATCTCACCTTGTTCCTCATATTCCTTACACTATCTTCCTGACCACTTTCCTCTAGATCTGTTTTCTTTTCAGCCCATCCTCTTCCATGGAAATATATAAATTTGTCATTGTCTTCAAGTCTCTTTGCAACTGCATTTATCTTTTATGCATTTACAGTATGAAGGAGGCACATAGCAGACAATAGGAATGATGAACCCTGAGTTGAACTTCAGAATCCTAGCCCTGCTCAAAGACATTCAAAGTGATTTTAAAACCCACATACACACATAAGCACACTACGCTATCCAAATAAAACTTCCTATAGCTTACATTAAGCAGACTTCTTGAGCTTCTGATAAATAACAATGTCCAAATCTATAGTCTGTAAGGTTTTCTTCATTGTTCCTTGCCTCACCTGATCTATTCTCATTTTGCATTCAGGACAATACTAAATTTAATTTTTTCACATTTAGTACATCTGCTTGGATCTTTATTTTAGAGAAGATTTTAAATCTATAGTTATTTTCATTACATCCAAAGAAAGCCTTGGTGTCTTATGGACACAGTGTTCTCCTAGCTTCGTAATTTAGACTTGAGTGAGTCTTAACAGACTTTCCGGTACACAGAATGCTCCCTACCGAAAACTAGTTTGATGATTGTATTCGCATACATACACTAGACTGAGATCCCATGGCTTTTTATCTTGCCTTCTAATAATACAGTCTGTGCACCTTCTGACTAACAGAGTGCATGCTTGGTATATGCCTTAAAATATCCTCATGGTTGATTGTCTATTACAAGGTAATGTTTTTTTTCCTTTTTTTTCATTCTCTCTGTTACTCCCTTGACAGCTTCTTGTACCTCTGAGCATACTTGCTAGCAAATTCAACTCAATGGTCTACACAGGGTATCTCATTTAATCCCTGCTAAAGCACCCCACTCCAGTATTCTTGCCTGGAAAATCCCATGGACAGAGGAGCCTGGTAGGCTGCAGTCCATGGGGTCGCTAAGAGTCGGACATGACTGAGCAACTTCACTTTCACTTTTCACTTTCATGCATTGGAGAAGGAAACGGCAACCCACTCCAGTGTTCTTGCCTGGAGAATTCCAGGGATGGCAGAGCCTGGTGGGCTGCCATCTATGGGGTTGCACAGAGTCGGACATGACTGAAGCGACTTAGCAGCAGCAGCAAAGCACTCAGATAAGTATAATGACCACACACATTAGTCACTGACTTAGCATTTACTTGTGCCAGCTGTTGTTTTAAGCAATCAGAAGGAAGGTATCAATAAGCCTTCCAGTTGTTCATTCTCTAGTAGAGAAGATAAATAAGTATAAAAAACTCTAACTTTTAATTATAATAATATGAAATTTAAGTAGCAGAGAGGCAGCTGTTCAGTGTTATTTGAGGGGGAGAAGGGCTAAGATCAGCAAATGTTTGCTGGAGATTCTACTTCAATTGAATGCAAAAACATGAGGAGACAGACTTGGACAGATTATATGACTTTTCCATAATGTCACTGCTAGCTAATGGCAGAGACTGGACAAGGATTCCTACCCAGGTAGTTCTGATGTCAGAGCCCAGGCAATCAGCAGTTCTTGCTGCAGAACTCTTTGGTTCATAGCCAGTTGCAATAGTTGAATGCTGTTCATAAATTGGTTCCTTTTGCTGTTGAATCCCTTCACTGACTACACTTGCTTCTCAGTTATAGTTTACAGTAATTTAATACTGAAGATGATACACAAATTCAGATATTTTTCAGGGAAATAACTTCTGAATCCTCAGTTTCCATATATGTTCTTTCTTAAAAGTGGTCCGGGTGAGATTCCACTTACGTTCTGCCAATTCTAGTTTTTCCACCTCCCCTTTCACAGTTGTTCCTCTTTCACTTAATAGCACAAAGGTATGCTTCTTAGTCATGTCTTTGCTTCTAATGATGCTCATGAAGGGAGAGCACCTTATTTCTTTCAGATGACAAGCTTAAGGCAAGGTTACTGTTTTAATCTACCTGTTTTCTGCTACGTGACTCGTGTTCTATTCATCTACCTTGACCTTCTTTAAGATTTCTTTTTATAAGATAGAACTTGACCTTCTTTCAGATTCCTTTCTATAAGATGGAAGCTTCAAGTATCTATATATCCAAGGTTTTAAGGAACATATATTTAAAGTATGTATCAATTATATAATAACAGAAATTATATGCTTTGTACATATACAAACATGTACCAAATGTGTGTTTGATGTCAACTTTAATAAGGTGTGGGAGTATGTAATATGTGTATGTAGTATGCATGTTTCAAAAATATTTCAAAGAAAAATATGAATACACTTAAAGACCTCCTCCCAAGCATTGTTCCTCTGGGAAGCTGTTGAGAGTGAATAAGAGTAAACATATTCCCAGTCTCCATCATTTCCCACAACCCCTGCCTTCAAGCATTTTCAGGCTTATTCTTGAGGTGTTGGGTATTTGCCTTTTGGATAATGCAGATATTAGCGGTCAACCTTTGAAAATAAATATCACCCAAGTATTTTGCAATGCTGTTATTCTCTAGTTGATTTTGCTACCATTTTTTTCATTGAAGAATTAATGGATAAATGTAGACTATTCATTTTATCTGAGTTAATTTTTTTTAATGCTTATAATAGGTTTTGGGATTTATGTACTAAATAAATGAATAAATGATAAAATAAAAATTTTATCCTAATGTAGAAAGCGAAATGATGAGTTTTAGCTGTCTCTTGAGAATACAAGAGCATTTACAAGTTTGTCTAGTTTTGAAAATTTATTTTCTGATTTGGGGAGCTGACTTTATCCTGCTTGGGTTTATCACGCAGTATTAGGTAATTTAATTGCACAGCATCCTTAGCATGTAAGTGCCTCCTTGGCACTTGTGGTGTTGTCATTATCTGTTGCTTCAAGCTATATCACACGATTATTGAAAATAAGAGAAAAGTGTGTTTTATCTCAATTTTGAAGAGTGACAGTAAAATTGTGATTGCAGCATAATTAAATCTGTGTATCTAGATACTAATAAATGCTCCGCTACCCCAGAATTCAAAAAAAAATGTCAGGCCTTGTCTAGCACTGGTCACAATCTCTGAACTTTTTTAGAGCTTTTGCAGCTAATGACTAGCTTGAGAACTTTCAAGATACTTTAGCTATTTTATGTCCCTACTAAACTCCGTAACTAAATCGGCTTATTTTCCCTCAACTTTACTTTTTCCTTTCTTTCTTTCCATTTTCTTTTCTCTTTCTCTCTCTCTCTTTTTGTTTGTTTTGTGTGTGTGTGCATGGGGGTGGGGAGGTGGTAATTTGGGATGAAGAGGTAAATTTGTGTCCCTTTTTAAGGTGCATTAGAAAATTCTTCTTCTTTTCAGGGGTATTTAAAGCAGAAAGTACATAAATAAAATTAATTGCATAACTCTGTAGACACCTGTCAAAATCTTGACATGTTCAGTCTCTATAATTGGCATTGTATATTCAAAGTAAGTTTTGCAAACAGCAGGAGCACAGGCTGCCTGAGAGCTGCCTGTTAAAGAGGAGCAGTCTGCAGTAATGGGAGGCCTGTCAGCAGTCCTTCCTAGTTATAGCAGGCACTAGCCCGAGCCCCACAGAACCGCCTTCCCATTCTGATTTCTTACACATATACACATTTAAAGTTTTAGGGGCCATTTTATTTCATTAGCTGCTCCAATTTTGTTGAATATCTTGACATATGACTGAGGTAAAGCTGCTGTGTTACTTAAGATGATACTAGCTTCAATAGCAAACCACCCCCGAGATGTCTAATAGCTTGAACAGCATAGAATTTTATTTTAGTCATTTGTAGTCAAGAACTTTAATGGCTGGCATCTGGTCAGCTCCCACTAAAGCAGAGATTCAAAGGTCTGGGCTCCTTCCATCTCGTGGCTGTCTAGTTTCAAAATGTGACTTCCAGAACCATCCTGTTTAGTTTCATTCAGCCAACAGAAGCAAAAAAGACATAAGAAAACAGAAGGCATTTTGTGATCCAGGCTCAGAAGTGGTGTTTCATACTTTCACTCAAGTTCCTTTGGCTAGAAAACTCTCCAGTGCAATGGAGGATGGGCTATAGAATCTACCTGACTGTCCAGGAAAGAAAATACACAGTTTTGGCAAATAGATAACCAGCAACAAGCAAGATTTTGAAACTGCAGTCATCAGTAATTGTCTAAAGGGGAAGATGATGACCCACAGCAGAGGCAGACACAAGGCAATGGAGAAATTATGAAATGTAACATAGTACTTCATAAATGATTTTTATAATTATATTGATTTTCTCATGCAGAGTGAAAAATGTTTAATTTTGCAGCTATTGACAAGTTAAACACAGCCAGAAGCAATGCTGGGTCACGTTAATAAAGAGAATTTAATCTTAATAAAGCCAAAACAGAATTTGGTTCAGTTATTCCAGACTGGTTTGTAGAGGACTACAGGTCTTAAAACCAACTCATGTTGGTACAGGTAAACACCTTGTCAGTACAGGTAAACACCAACTCTTGTCTCAGAAAAAAATTTAAACGGGTAGGGACAGAAAGGCACTGAGGTTTTCATTTATCCTGCACACATTTCTTAAGTACCTTCTCCATACTAGATGGGCTTCCCAGGTGGCTCAGTGGCAGAGAATCTGCCTGCCAAGCAGGAGATGCAGGTTCAGTCTCTGTGCTGAGAATATCTCTTGAAGAAGAAGATGGCATCCTATTCCAATATTCTTGCCTAAAAGATCCCATGGACAGAGGAGCCTGGTGAAGTACAGTCCGTGGGGTCACAAAAGATTTGGACACGACTTAGTGACTGAAAAACAATATACCAGATACTATACTTAGCTTTGAAGATAGAGAAATTAGTAAAATAAACTTCTATTCTCAAGACCTGACATGTAAGTGGGAGAAAGAAGCCTATGAATGAATAGCCAATTATATTATCACAGGTAAACGTCTATGACGGCATAGTTGGGGGGAGTGATTGCCACTGCTCAGATGTATTACAGAAAACAGCATAGAGAATAAGTCATTTGATCTGGTCCTGGTAGTATGAGTCTTTACAGACAGGAGAGAGACTTTTGTGAGTGAGTGAAGTCATTCAGTCGTGTCTGACTCCTTGCGACCCCATAGACTATAGCACACCAGGCTCCTCCACCCATGGAATTTTCTAGGCAAGAATACTGGAATGGGTTGCCATTTCCTTCTCCAGGTGATCTTCTCCACCTGGGGATCGAACCCAGGTCAGTCGCGTTGCAGGCAGACGCTTTACCGTCTGAGCCACCAGAGAATCCCATGAAAGAACATGCATGACACAAATAAGAAGTCCTGCACTTCTGGAAAATAGGGGCTTTATAATAGGATGTAGCGGTCTGGGGAAGCCAATTGTGAAAAATGGCTTCAGCCTCAAGGGCGAATGAATAGTAGGTCTTTTGAGTGAGGTCTTAGCAAAGGAAAGAAAGAATGATCTCCGTGTATGTCACAGTCTTCACTGTCAGCCCTCTTAGGGGCTTCTAGCTGCCTTCCAACTAAGGCATTCCTCCTCACTCACCCCCACAGTTACTGTTTCTGCACCCTATGTGTTCTCAAGGAATTATAAAAGGGATACGGTTACACAGATAGAATTTGCTGAAGTGTAGGAAGATAATCAAAAAAAGCACAGTTTTTTGTCTTTAAATATAAGCTGTCTTTACATAAATATGATGGAGCACAATGTCCTTACTGCTCAATAGTCCCTACTTGGTGGCTCAGTTTCTGCCCAACATGTCTTGTTGATTAATGTTATATATTCCAGAATGGGCAAAGTCATGGAGGTATGACTAGTTTAAAGTATATTATAGTGTCCAGTTTACAGTACTTATAGTAAATTGTGAGAGGAGAGAGATGAATTGAAGAAGCAATAATTAAGTGAAAGGAATCCTAACTTAAAGATTTGGGATACTGTCTGCCTCTCCACATTGTAAAAAATGAGAAATCATGTTTTGGTGAGAACACCAAGGGTTTGGCTGGACAATCACTTCATGAAGAAGTTATCTATGGAGTCCAACAGGTGTCTCAGCAGAAGTCAGGAATTCAGATGGGATTTTATCAGTGTAGACACTGACTGCCAGTTTGGACAAAAGGGAATAATCACCCTATGAAACAGAGGAAGGATTTTGGGCTTCTGGGCTTCTATACGACCAGACCAGAGAGCTCTCCACTATCTAACTGTGAACATATCTTATCCTTCAAGAAAAGAGAAGAATGATGATGCCAAGGGTGAATCAGAGATCAGCCCAGACCCCAAGGACAAGGCTACCACCTGTGGCCAAAGGGTAGGGCCTCTACCATGGCTGCAGGGCAGCAAAGGTAAGGCCTCTGTTCCAGCCCAGTGAGACTGAAAGGTGGGGCTCCACCCAGCTGCACCCAAGGGCAGACCATAAAGCTGAAGAGGACTATTCTCCAGCCTTAAGAACTAACAACATTTGCCTTGCTAGATTTTGGACTTGCTTGGAGCCCCTTTCTTCTTTCTCAGGGCTCTCTTTTGGGATGCTAACGTCTATCTTGTGTTTGTTCTACCACGTATTTTAGAAGCACATAGCTTATTTGATTTCATAGGTTCACATCTGGAGAGGAGTTTTGTCCCTGGATGAATCATACGTAGTCAGTCAGTCAGTCAGTTCTGACTCTTTGCGACCCCATGAACTGCAGCACACCAGGCCTCCCTGTACATCACTAACTCCCAGAGTTCACTCAGACTCACGTCCATCGAGTCAGTGATGCCATCCAGCCATCTCACCCTCTGTCATCCCCTTCTCCTCCTGCCCCCAATCCCTCTCAGCATCAGGGTCTTTTCCAATGAGTCAACTCTTTGCATGAGGTGGCCAAAATATTGGAGTTTCAGCTTCAGCATCAGTCCTTCCAGTGAACACCCAGGACTGATCTCCTTTAGTATGGACTGATTGGATCTCCTTAAAGTTCAAGGGACTCACTCTCAAGAGTCTTCTCCAACACCACAGTTCAAAAGTGCTCAGCCTTCTTCACAGTCCAGTTCTCACATCCATACATGACTACTGGAAAAACCATAGCCTTGACTAGATGGGCCTTTGTTGACAAAGTAATGTCTCTACTTTTTAATATGCTGTCTAGGCTGGTCATAACTTTCCTTCCAAGGAGTAAGTGTCTTTTAATATCATGGCTGCAATCACCATCTGCAGTGATTTTGGAGCCCCCCAAAATAAAGTCAGCCACTGTTTCCACTGTTTCCCCATCTATGTGCCATGAAGTGATGGGACCAGATGCCATGATCTCCGTTTTCTGAATGTTGAGCTTTAAGCCAACTTTTTCACTCTCCTCTTTCACTTTCAACAAGATGGTTTTTAGTTCCTCTTCACTTTCTGCCATAAGAGTGGTGCCATCTGCATATCTGAGGTTATTGATATTTCTCATACCTAGAGTCTCACCCAATTCAGATGATGTTTAGATAAGCCTTTGGATTTGAAGTTGATGCTGGCAAATGGTTAAAACTTTCAGGGCAGTTGGGATGGGGTGAATGTATTTTGCATGCCAGAAGAACATGTATTGAAGCGGGGGTGGTGGCAGAGAACAGACTATTACAGACTGACAACACTCCCTCAAAATCTGTAAGCAGTAGGCCTAACCCCCAATGTGATTGTATTTACAGGTAGACCCTTTATAGTGTTAATTAAGGTTGAGGTCATAATGATAGGATCCTAATCCAATAGGACTGGTGTTCTTAAAAGAAGAAAAGACACCAGAGGTGTCAGGAAAGGCTGAATGATTATAAAGTGAGAAGACACTGGTCTTCAAGGCAGGGAGAAGGCCCTCATCAGAAACAGAATCAGTCAGAACCTTGATCTTGGACTTACAGCATCCAGAACTGTGAGAAAGTACATTTTTGTTGTTTAAGTCACCCAATCTGTGGTATTTTGTTATGATAGCCGTAGTTGACAAATACAGTGTGTTCATATGTGACAGACTAGTTATATCATGATGATAATGATAGTAATAATAGTTTATCATACGTCAGATAATATGTCAAACCTCATGTATACATTATCTCATTAATACCTTCTTAAAACACACTTGGTGATAGTTTTTATTATATAGGTCAAACAGGAAACTTAACTGTCTCTAAAGAGTGATTTATTATATAGGTCAAACAGGAAACTTACCATCTCTAAACAGTGAACTCATTGTTATCCCACTGTAGTTTGGTTCCATGTGACCATCTACAAAGAGCTTAACTCCTCTGAGCATTAGTTTCACTGTCCATTAAGTGATGATGATATGCCTGCTGCCCTCTTCAGAGGATTATTTGCAAGACTTAACTAAAATGACTTAAAGAAATCTGTTATTTTCACTCTGGTCATGAATATCAGCATCACTATCAAATTTTGGTGACTTTTTTCTATACTCACTCAAATCACTGACTTTTCACAAGACATCTTGACTCCATTGTCAATTTTTTCCTTTGGAATTTTCCTATGTATGTTTTTCTTCTGACTACTGACTTGTCATTCAAAAAAGGGTTTGAACATAAGGCTTTTTAAATGATGTTCTTTTCAGATGGTGGGAGAAGTTTGGTTTCCTAATGATTTCATTGAATTTATACCTGAAGGATATTAAAAACTGATTTTTATTGACTAGTTAAAGGGACTAAACAATGAAAGAAATGTATAAGTCTTAGTATTAATCTTATTCCTATTGAGCACCATACCATTTTCTCCCTCTTGCTTTCTGTTTTTTTTCTAATAAAGTCTTGCTGTCCCTCTTTTCCCATGTAATGATAGATTTTAAAAAAGGTACTTCAGGCTGACCTTTATTTCAGCAGGTTTCCTAACTATAGAGTCAAGATTTTAGTTTCTGGCAAACATCTGAATTGTAATCAGAAAGCTTAACAATAAGAAATAACTTCCAAAGATGTTAAAACAATAATGAAGATTAAGAAATAAAAATCACACACACACACACACACACATTATAATTAACCCCGTTTGCCTCCAGAACTTAATTTTATTTAGCTAACTTAGTTTTGATACAGTTGCTGATTGATTTTTGCCAAATAAATGTGAATCAACTTCTCACTATGCATATTTTGACTCCCATCATTATGTATATGAAAATATTAAAATTTAAGTGTTCTCAGTTATTATATAAATATAAAAAAGGAGTTCAAGTGTTTGTATTCATCACGGTTATCATATTGCATTATTTAACTTTTATATTTATTCTTTCCTACTGTCCCAAAGTCTTTTTCTAAATCTTAACTATAGGAGAGCCACAAAATAGAACAAGAGAAAAAAAATAGGTCATATAACAGGAGCCCCAAGAGCCCTTTTTAGCGCAGTATGTTTTGACAGTTCCATTTTTGAGATTACCAGTAAGGATTAAAAAAAAAATGTGAGAGGTGGGATATGCTTTTATCACATTTGATGTTCTCATAATTGTAAAGCTATTGGAACATTCAAAAAATTTAAATCTTTCATCATGTTTAACATGTTAATCCCTTTCTTAATGTCAGTTGCTGAAAATGTCTCCTAGGAATTTTGAGGTCATAATATTTAGTATATCCTCTTTTGTACTATTTTTTTTTTTTTGTATTTAATCTTGGAAAAATGTACTTAAAAAAAAAACAAACTAAAAACCATAAAAACCAGATTTGGAGAGGTGGTCTTCTCCTCAAAGCGTCTTGAATTCATATGGCTGGACTAATAATAAGACTTAACACAAGACACATAAACGGGAAAAGACAAACAAATTTTAATTCATGCATTGAAACATGTCTCATAAAAGTGGGACCTAAAGAAGTGGCCAAATCAGGCAGCTTTTATACTTTTTAGACAAAGAAATGATGCATTTGTGAGGAATCGATAGGACAAAGAAACCTAGGGTTCAGATGCTTAATTGGTGAACAATATAAAGAGTTTGGCTTTGGGGTAGTAAAATTAAAGAAGTATCGAGGTTTCTTCATACAGAATTCTAGACTCAAATTCCTTGTCTCTGGTGATAAGAGTGTCCTTCTACCTCAGATGCAAGGAATGTAGCTTTCATATGAGATATTTATTTCCTGATTTCAGGGAGACAAAGAGGAGGGTCAGAGTGTTCTTCTTGCACTAGCCATTTCTAAATTAATTTGAATTCAAAATAAGCAATGTGCCATTGAGGCACATTTTGGTGTGGCCAGCCCTGGGCCCTGATACCAGTAGTGATGAGTATCATTCTCTTGGGTTTTGTCACAATTTCTCTTAAAGAAAGATAATTTTAAAGCAATGGTAGAATTCTTTACCAAAATCAAAGCCAGTATCAAATCTCAGATTGCAGAAAACAGAGAACATTCCCCTTTAAATGAACCTCATTGTTATTGTGATGAATTTATTCAGCAGACAATAGCTCTATTACCAAGGCAATCTGAACTAATCTGAAATTGAATCACCCCTTGAACAAACATTGGGAAGATTGAAGCAATTTGAGATTAAAACGTATAAATATCATGCTGTAAACTTTAAATTGAATTCAAAACAAATTGAAATCTTTGTCTTACTTTTATTGTTTTACCTTTTTAACCCTTTGTTACAAAGAGCAAAGTTACAGGAAGATTTTTTTTCCTTATTTTAGTGTGTGAAACTGTACACTGGAATACCAAGTACAAATATATGAAGTAAAAGGTATCTGTGTTTTTTAACAATTGAAATTATTTCCTTCTCCTTTAATAAAGAAAATGTCATTTTTTTCGTACGCAGCATGGAATTGTTTATAGCTTGTGACAGAACGGAAGAGACGTAAGCCCTTGACATCAAAGTTTTGAATCACTGTGTCAGTCAAAATCAATTAAAGAAGATACAGAAAAGTAGGCATTTATCTGATGGACCCTTCTGGCTTGCATTAGTCATTTAGAGTCTCTTTCTAAGAGACTCATTAGCTTGTCTATTTGCAAATGACTGCTGCTATCTGGGCACACTGCCTTTAGGTTCCATTTTGCTGCAGGATAGCATTCTCTTGAAAGACAGCCCTGTTGATCTGCATAACGTAATGTAATAGAAGTTGAAAGTTGTGTGTGGGCCAAAAATTATTCAAAGAAAAGGCATGCTTCAGTAACCTATTTAAAAAGCTGGCATCTTCAGAGACCTAAATATATTTTTCTCCCCAAATTTTCACATTGCCCAGGAAAAACCATTATATTCTGGTCAGTCCTCCCCTTCTCTTTGCCCCCAGAATATTTCTACATCTTCATAAAATCATGGGTGCCTGTGTGCAGACCTACTCTATACCCAGTCAGATTTTTGTCCATGTAGTGTACACTGTATTGTCTTCTCCTGCTGCCACCTTGCTGATGTCTGAAAGCAGAAGGAATAGATTTGTTCACACCAAGAAATATGTTTAGAGATAGCTAGTGATGGGCTAATAAAGTATTCTTGTGCAGTGGATGAAGCTAGAGACTCAGAGGCTTTTAAATCTTGCAGAGGAGTTTGGGCTTAAACTGAAAGCTTAGGAGGAACCCTGTGAACCAGAGGAGTGTCATGAAAATTATCTTTTAGGGGAAATCCCTCTGCCAGTAATGTGGGGAATAGTTTGGAAAGAAATAAACTAAAGGCAAATAAACCACATATAAGAAAGTTGTAATTATGTGTGAGAGAAGTAATTAGAGTTTAAACTAAAGCTATAGCAATGAAAATGGAGAATAAATCATACTGTTGAGAAGTATCTTTACATTTTTAAAGCTTAGTAAGGATATTAGGCAGGGGATGAAATGGGAGAATAGAATAGGTCCCTGGTTCTTGACTTAGCTTAGGATGCTGTGGGGAAAACAGGCTTAGTTAGAGAAAAGTTTCATTGGGGCGGGAGGTTTAAACATCTAGAGAAAACATTGTGGAACTCAGGAAGTTCTGAATAGAGGTAAAGATCTGAAAGTCCCTATGTCATTGAATTTCTCTGAATATGAAGTGAGATGATGTCTGTAACATGCTTAGCACAGTGTTTTAGATACATCAAGCGCTCAGTCAGTGGTGACTATTATTCCTAGTGATGGAATAAAGAACCTGAATATTGTGATTGATCTACAGTGGAAGTTTGTCTCCAGTATTGACTCAGATGAACAAGAACTAAAGAGAGGAAGAGATTAGGCTACAGGAAAGGATGTTAAAATGATGGGTTCTGGGAACTATGCTACATCAGAAGTTAAGGAAAAATGATTTCGGGATTGCCAGAAAAAGGAATGGGTGTTCATAAAACACATCTTGAATATGAAGCAGTCTTGCTTCATGAAAACCCATTATATTGACAGGTCCTCCTCCAGGCTTCCTATTTTCTTGAGCACTTATTTGGTTTGTGTTGGCTTCATCAGTGTTGTCTCCTGACAAAAATGTTGCAAACCCTTTTGTATTTGACATCATTGACCAATAATATACTTGCTAATCTGCTATATTCTAGCCCTGTGTTTCCTCAGCCTAAGCTTCTTGTCGTTTAGTTGCTAAGTTGTGTCCGACTCTGTGACCCCATGACTGTAGCCCACCAGACTCCTCTGACCATGGGGTTCTCCGGACAAGAATACTGGAGTGAAGTGCCATTGCCTCCTCCAGGGCATCTTCCCAACCCAGGGACCGAACCCACATCTCCTGAGGCTCCTGTCTTAGCGAGCAGATTCTTTACCACTGAGCCACCTGGGAAGCCCACAGTTAATAAAGAGATTTTATACTGAACCATGCCTCTGACAAGAGTCGTCATTTTTCTTCACTTTACCCTATGAACTGTCTGGCCCCTGACAAAATACTGGGTGGTTAAGCACAGTCATATAAAGTGTAGTCCCACATCCCAGCCATACACCTTTATTAGAAAGAAAGCAGGCAAACTGGTCTGTCCTTGCATTGCAAATTTGTGTGATGGTGATGGTGAGAAACTCAGTAGCAGATAAAATGGATTGTACCTGCCCAGGTGGAGGCAGAAGTGCTCATGGAGGTGTTGTAAAACAAGCTTCTAAACAGCAAAGAGACACCAAGCTATCTGCAGGGAAATGAAAGAACTGCAAATTAAGCATGGCATGGTTATTCACTGTTTTATATTAGTGTCGCTAACTCCTATAAATGCTGTTTAGGGTTTTCCCATGCTCAGAACTGTCATTTAATCTGGAATGATGCTCTTCCATATTTGAGAGTCATTTTGAAAACTTACTAAAAAGGATCTGACATCCATACCATAGTGTGTATGTCTGGGGACATGGTGGCAGTTTATTTGACACGGCAAGTTTAATCTAAATCACCACATATCTAATTTATTGTGAAAAATGAAATTCCAGGAGTTTTCTTCCTCCTCAGTGTTATTAAACAATTTGAGTTCTGCCAGAAGACGGAATGGCTCATGTGGAAAGTATTTAATTGCCTACATTCATATGACAGGAGTGTTCTGAATCTAAAACAACGAATAATGAAAAGCTGTAGAGTAATATTGCCAAGAAACGTCTTCTCACAGGTGATTTTCTGTTCCCCAAAAACTCTTTGAAGGTGCACTGGGCTAGAGGTCAGAGAGAGTGAAGCCTGGTCCTAAATGTGCCATTAAAATAACCACAGGACTCAAAACCTCTTGCTCCATCCCAATCTCTCTCTGCTCGTCTTATCTCTTTTTCTTCTCCTTTCCTCATCTTTACCCTCTTTCTGTCCCTTCCTTCCTTCTCAATCATTTCCAGAGTGTCTATTATATACTAACATTATGTTAGATCCTGAGGTACAAAGATAAAAGATACTTCTGCCTTGAAAGAGGATTGGAGAAGATTGGGTGGCAGTCAGATCCTATGATTCATTTCCCTTGCAATTCTGATATTCCATGATTTTCTCCTGTTCAGAATCTTACCACACAGTCAGTGTCCTTCTTTTATTTGATTACTTGGATAAAATGAATCTTGACTATGTGGCCACAGAACTGGTTTGCCAGAGGCCTTAGAATATTTCATATTTACTGAGCCCTACTGTGTGCCAAGCATTGTGCTTTGGGATATCATAGAAATAAGCCCCGAGTGAGATAAGAGCACAGAGGAGGACCAACCATTCTCTTAGGAATTCAAGTGAGGGTTTCAGGAGTGTGGAGGTCTAAGTCAATTTCTGAAAGATGAATATGAGTCAGGCAGACTCAAGAACTGACACACAGGAGAAAGAGCAGCTCTGGTGCACAAGAGGGAAGTAAGAGAAGGATGTTCAATGCAGAGAAGAACTATTGGGAGTGCAAATTGTGTTTGTCAACTTTCCAGTCTTCTGGGATGCCTGCAGCACAGATTGAATAGAGGGAGAGCAGGAATGAAAACCTTGACATTGATGTAGAGAAGCCATGAGGAACTACTCAAAGAAGTCTGGGCTCTCTCTTGAGGACGTGGAGGATTTTAAACAGATCTTGTATAATCAGATTTGCATTTAGGATAATAATTAATTTTTAAAACATCTTATGAAAAAGGCATTGAGGGAATAGGGTAGGGATCAGGCATTTATAAGTTAGTCCCTTCTAAGCAAGATAAACTTTTGTTTTAGGTCTGGATCTTAGATTCAATCTCAGGAGTGCTAAAATTTTTTGTAGCTCACGTAATTTGTATTCTGAATTTGTATTTCCGCAGGCTGGAAAAAGATGAATTTAAGTCATTGGGAGAATGTGAATCCCTCCTCAGCTCTGCAGGTGATGCTGACCTCAAGTAGCTTTAGCTTGCAGTGGTTTGGGGCAGGGCTTGGGTTCCCAGCCAGAGAATGAGACTGGGTTGCGGCAGTGAAAGCATTGAATCCTGGCCCTTAGACCAGTTGTTAGTGACAAGGACCCTGGCCCTTCGGCCTTGCAGAAAAGAATTTCCACAAAGACAGCCGTGAAGCAAGAAAAGTAATTATTAAGAGGAAAGAGAGTATAGGATGTGCAGATAGACAAACAGCAAACAGGGAGAGCCCCTGAGTTGCACCCTCGTGGTAGTTTAAATCACTTACATGGAACATTTCTTGGCTTCCCTTTGGCCAATCATTTTGATTTGCCTGGTTCACAGTCCATTTGCTGTGTCTCGGGATCCTGCCATGTGTGTGCAGCCATCTCCTGGTTTCTGGGTATGGGTAGAGCATCCCTTGACATTACTCCCCCTTTGACCTCCAAGGAGCCTTACTGGGCATGTGTGGTCAAGGAAGTGTCCTGACCAAGGGAAGGACAGATATGTGGTCTGGGCAGGGCCTCACTTCCTCCCTCAATTGTCCTGCTTTCTTGTCTTGGGGTTTTCATCCACAGGGAATGAGATTGCTTTACCCTGGGGTCTAGGCGGGGGGGCACATTTACCTCCTGCCTCAATATCACAACCCCCAGATTTCCACTGTACCATGCTGTCTCAGGGGAAAGACATGTGGAAAATAGCCACTTGTCTGTGCAGATATGAAAATATCCATAGTTTCTTCTGCATAGTTCCTGCAGTTTTCGCCAGCTGGACTTGGGGACTGAGGCTGTTCGATGGACCCTGTGTTGAGGGCCTCGCGCTGGTTGCTTGGCTATTCTGTGCAGCTGCCCCCTGACGACTCTGTGGGTGCCTGTGCTCAGCAACTGGAGTCCTCTCACCATACCTGTCTCTCTTCACCTAGCCCAGTTGAAACATTTAAGCCTGAGGATAACTTTTTCTTCTTTTGTGTTGCTTTTTCAGATACTCTTATCCTTTCCATATTCAGCAAACACTTTTGATTCTCTTAAGTGTTCAAGCTTTTGAAAAACAAAAGCCAGCAATACTGATGTCTACTTGGATTCTCCCATGTGACATGAACGACCCCAAGACAGTGAGGTGCAGACAAGACAACCCACCTGAACTGACCTGAAAGTAAGGGAAACACAGGCCAAAAAACACGACAGAACAAACCAGATCTCTCAAAAACCATGGAGCTTCACCTAGTTTGTACACTGTTTCCTCTCTTGCTTTCTAAACGGCTTCTGTTAAATTTACCAGTTTGCCAACAGTCTTTGCTGTCAGTGACCTTATTTAATGAATGTTTCCTTCATGTGGTCCTCTGTGTGATCTGTTTATTTGCTGATTCAGTTCTCTGACCTTCTCCCCCTGTGACCTGTCACCTCCTGGGACTCCCCTCCCCAGTAATACGTGTGTGCTCACTTGATCACAGTATGCATCCAGGACTGGTTGCACTGCCTAGAATTCACTGCATACCAAGGTGAGTCTCTGTTTCTCTGTCCTTCAATGAGGGGGTTGCAGTGTGTCATAGCAAAAGTACTCTCTGGTCTGAAAAATATTAGGATGCTAGGACTGTCTTATTAATAATTTCCCTACTGCTGTGGAAACGCTTTCCCCTTACCCACTCTGTTTTTCCTGCCCTGGCCAGTGCAAAATCTAGGGAGTGTAAGATTGCACTTTCACACATTTGACAGAGAGATGTACTCAGTTTCTGAGGACCTGTGTGGGAGCCTCTAAAGCTCTCTGGTAGGAGGTTCTATGACATTTTTGCTGCTATAGTTCAACTAATTGATGAACCAAATAGGCCTTCACAACTAACCTGAAACTTAGCTATGACATGGTATTTCTATGGAGAAATGAGTCTGTGTTCTAAATAATCCCACTACACATTTCTTACTCAGGTCCAGAACTGTTTATACTTAAGATTCTCAGAACAGCTCTGTAGAGTTAGTGATCATACTACCTGTCTTTCCTGCAAGAAATGAGAAGCAGATTATTTTTGCTGTTCCTGAATTTGTTTTCTTCCTTTTCCATTTTCAGTAGAGTGTCCAANTCCAATAAGTCAATCTGCTTTACAATTTAAAGTGGAGTGTTACTTTTTGAGAGCAAGATAGTAAGATCCAAAGTTTTCTCTTTGATTTGGTGATCTCATTTTTTAAAAAAATGAATTCTAAGAAAATTAATCCCAATGCAGAAAAAGCTGTATTTATCAGTATGTTTTAAACCAAATAAAGGTCTATAATTGAGTTAATTATTTCCCCAAATAGGATAGTAAGGTGAGGGTAAAGTATGGTCCTTTATTTTGTGAAATAGTATAAAAAGTGATACTTTGGAAGACAGTGATATCATGCAAGGTCTGAAGTTGTATTCATGTGATAACAGTTAAATTTTAATTTAAAAAAGACTGAAAGGATATTCTTTGAAAAACCTAAGTTACTTTACAATAATGAGATATTAGTATTTTCCCACTACTTTCTAAATATTTCAGTATTACATTTTAAATTAAATGTTGAACATATTATGAACAACTGATATTCACAAGATATAGAAATAACTGAGGTGACTTCACTAATTAGGGGACAGTAGAAGCAATTTGTTGATTACCACATATAGAGAAGTATCACAAACATGTTGAGTCTTGTTATGATGTGTTTCTGTCGGCACTCAGCTTTCTTCACAATCCTACTCTCACATCCATATATGACCACTGGACAAACCATAGCCTTGACTAGATGGACCTTTGTTGGAAAAGAAATGTCTCTGCTTTTTAATCTGCTATCTAGGTTGGTCATGAATTTCCTTCCAAGGAGTAAGCATATTTTAATTTCATGGCTGCAGTCACCATCTACAGTGATTTTGGAGCCCCCCAAAATAAAGTCTGACACTGTTTCCCCTGTTTCCCCATCTAATTCCCATGAAGTGATGGGACCAGATGCCATGATGTTAGTCTCAGAATGTTGAGCTTTAAGCCAACTTTTTCACTCTCCTCTTTCACTTTTATCAGGAGACTTTTTGTTCCTCTTCACTTTCTGCCATAAGGGTGGTGTTATCTGCATATTTGAGGTTATTGAGATTTCTCCCAGCAATCTTGATTCCAGCTTGTGCTTCTTCCAGTCCAGTGTTTCTCATTATGTACTCTGCATAGAAGTTAAATAAGCAGGATGACAATATACATCCTTGATGTACTCCTTTTCCTATTTGGAACCAGTCTGTTGTTCCATGTCCAGTTCTAACTGTCGCTTCCTGACCTGCATATAGGTTTCTCAAGAGGCAGGTCAGGTGGT
>SJYQ01002036.1:43361-56998 GCA_006410935.1 Redunca redunca | reverse complement strand
ATGTGTGAGATGAGTGCAATTGTGCAATAGTTTGAGCATTCTTTGACATTGCATTTCTTTGGGATTGGAATGAAAACGGACCTTTTCCAGTCCTGTGGCCACTGCTGAGTTTTCCAAATTTGCTGGCATATTGAGTGCAGCACTTTCACAGCATCATCTTTCAGGATTTGAAATAGTTCAACTGGAATTCCATCACCTCCACTAGCTTTGTTCATAGCAGTGCTTTCTAAGGTCCACTTGACTTCACACTCCAGGATATCTGGCTCTAGGTGAGTGATCATTGCATCGTGATTATCTGGGTCATGAAGATCTTTTTTGTACAATTCTTCTGTGTATTCTTGCCACCTCTTCTTAATATCTTCTGCTTCTGTTAGGTCCATACCACTTCTGTCCTTTACTGAGCCCATTTTGCATGAAATATTCCCTTGGTGTCTCTAATTTTCTTGAAGAGATCTCTAGTCTTTCTCTTTCTGTTGTTTTCCTCTATTTCTCTGCACTGATCGTTGAGGAAGGACTTCTTATCTCTCCTTGCTATTCTTTGGAACTCTGCATTCAGATGCATATATCTTTTCTTTTCTCCTTTGCTTTTCACTTCTCTTCTTTTCACAGCTATTTGTAAGGCCTCCTCAGACAGCCATTTTGCTTTTTTGCATTTCTTTTCCATGGGGATGGTTTTGATCCCTGTCTCCTGTACAGTGTCAGAAACCTCCGTCCATAGTTCATCAGGCACTCTGTCTATCAGATTTAGTCCCTTAAGTCTATTTCTCATTTCCACTGTATAATCATAAGGGATTTGATTTAGGTCATACCTGAATGCTCTAGCAGTTTTCCCTACTTTCTTAAATTTAAGTCTGAATTTGGCAATAAGGAGTTCATGATCTGAGCCACAGTCAGCTCCTGGTAGTGTTTTTGCTGACTGTATAGAGCTTCTCCATCTTTGGCTGCAAAGAATATAATCAATCTGATTTTTGTGTTCACCATCTGGTGATGTCCATGTGTAGAGTCTTCTCTTGTGTTGTTGGAAGAGGATGTTTGCTATGACCAGTGCGTTCTCTTGACAAAACTCTATTAGGCTTTGCCCTGCTTCATTCTGTATTCCAAGGCCAAATTTGCCTGTTACTCCAGGTGTTTCTTGACTTCCTACTTTTGCATTCCAGTCCCCTATAATGAGAAGGACATCTTTTTTGGGTGTTAGTTCTAAAACGTCTTGTATGTCTTCATAGAACTGTTCAACTTCCGCTTCTTCAGCGTTACTGGTTGGGGCATAGGCTTGCATTACCATGATATTGAATGGTTTGCCTTGGAAACAGAGACCTTTCTGTCGTTTTTGAGATTGGGTCCAAGTACTGCATTTCGGACTCTTGTTGACCATGATGGCTACTCCATTTCTTATAAGGGATTCCTACCCTCAGCAGTAGATATAATGGTCATCTCAGTTAAATTCACCCATTCCAGTCCATTTTAGTTCACTGATTCCCAGAATGTCGACATTTACTCCTGCCATCTCCTGTTTGACCACTTCTAATTTGCCTTGATTTATGGACCTAACATTCCAGGTTCCTATGCAACATTGTTCTTTACATCATCAGACCTTGCTTCTATCACCGGTCATATCCACAATAAGGCTTCTGTGATATCTTATAGCACATGCATCTTTAAGGCAGATATTTAATACTCATTTATTCAAATTACAGTTCTGTGGCTTATAAGCTGACAAGCCTTGGGTTCATCACTGAATTTGCATGAACCTGAAGATCCTGCAAAGTTGGAATGAGCATACCTTACTTTATATTGCAAAGACTGGATGAGATATCTAACAAGTCATTACTAACAATTTCATAAAAGACAACAGAGTATGTTGATGAAGAGCACAGATTCTAGAGCTGTACTGCTTGGCTGTGAAACAGCTCTGTCAGTTATGAGCTGTGTGGCCCTAGACAAATGATTTAACATCAGTGTACCTCAGTTTTCTCATCTGTAAAATGGGGATACTAATATTAAGAGCACTGACCTAACAGAGTTGTTAAAATGAAATGAATAAATACATATAAATCACCAATGGCAGCTTTTAGTGCTAAGGAAGTACTCAACAGGTGTCAGTTCTTTTTAATATTACATAGATGAGGTAAGAGTAAAGGGAACTGATACTTACCAAGTATATTGCTCATGAACTGTTGTCTTAAACTTGCTATTATTATTATTTCTTATAATCCTCACTGCAATCCTGAGGCATAAGGATTCTTTGTTTTTCAGACCAGGAAACAGATTCAGAGAACTAAAATCTCTCCAATACAGTAAAGCACCTGTGTCTATTGTTTAAATCCTTCTGTCTCCCAACTTTTCTCTTGTTAGATCGGTCCTCTTCCTAGAGAGTAGATGTTGTGTGGATTAATTGGTTTACTTTACTGTGTTTTCTCAGTCTGTTTCACGAGTAGGGCTAGAGGTAGTTGGGAAACTATTTGGTCTTGTGCTCTTCTGTCATTTGGATACGTAATGCCCAAGTACTAGTCAAGGCTGTGGCTTTTCCAGTGGTCATGTATGGATGTGAAAGTTGGACTGTGAAGAAGGCTGAGCACCGAAGAATTGATGTTTTTGAACTGTGGTGTTGGAGAAGACTCTTGAGAGTCCCTTGGACTGCAAGGAGATCCAATCAGTCCATCCTAAAGGAGATCAGTCCTGGGTGTTCATTGGAAGGACTGATGCTGAAGCTGAAACTCCAATTCTTTGGCCACCTCATGTGAAGGGTTGACTCATTGGAAAAGACCCTGATGCTGGGAGGGATTGGGGGCAGGAGGAGAAGGGGATGACAGAGGATGAGATGGCTGGATGGTATCACCAACTCGCTGGACATGAGTTTGAGTAAACTCCAGGTGTTGGTGTTGGACAGGGAGGCCTGGCGTGCTGTGATTCATGGGGTTGCAAAGAGTCAGACACAACTGAGCAACTGAGCTGAACTGAACTGAACTGAATGCCCAAGTGCCTGAAAGCCCACAGACAAGGCATCAAAAGAACGGGTAACATATATTCATAACAAATCAGATCTATCTAGAGCTACTCCACCTGCTCAGAGTGCCAAATTAAATCATTTACAGAATTTGTGCNNGTATTTAAAAAACTAAACGGAATATAAATATAGATATACAAATTGTGATATTTGCTGTTAAAAGGAAAAACAGGTACAAGAGGAAAAAGAAACCTGTGCAGATGGAGGGTGGTACAATCTGGATAGACAGCAAAAGAAGGTTTCTCAGTGGAGGTGACATTTAGATTGAAAGCAGATGAATGAGAAGAGGGTAGCACTGAGAAAGGGTGGAGGGAGTTTACAGTGAAGGAGGTATCTCTGTTACATGGATAATTAGAATAATAGAGGAAAACAGTTCACTGGAATTATATTTTAGCTGAGCTTAGAACAGGTGGAAATTGCATGTGGTCTACATTGCTCATAGAAATTGGTTAAATAGCCCATGAAGTGAAATACCATGTATATAGTTATACACCGTAATTCTTACACATACTAAGAATAGATGTAAGTGCAGTTGACTCATTATTTAAACCATCATGCCTTTAAAACAAATAACTAGTCCCTGTATCCCTGTGGCACAGGTTAGACATGCTGACCTTTCCCTTTCTGTTCATAGGGATTGCTCCACTCTGTTTTAAGATCATCTTAGCACAGTGGCTAAAAATGCTAATGTGGTGAAAACTTCACTAGAGTCATTCTAACCTGTGAGTCTAACTGTCTTTTAGGGACATCTAGATAGAAGGATGGGCACGGCAAGACCTCCCTCACTTCATTGTCCTCTTAGGCTCCCCATTTCTGCTCAGGGACAAGTAATTTCTCTGGACTCAGAGCTCTTGATCTGGCATAAATGTACTGTTTGAAGTGAAGGAGCTTTTGGTTGTTGAGCTGTACTTGAAGAGAGAAGTCATCAAAGCTTCTAAGGATGACCCTAATCTCTTTGTTTTCTAAAGCTGACGTTGTTCTTCTTGTTTAGCCACTAAGTCATGTCAGACTCTTTTGCAACCCCATGGACTGTAGCCTGCCAGGCTCCTCAGTCCATGGGAGTTCCCACGCAAGAAAACTGGAGTGGGTTGCCATTTCCTTCTCCAGGGGATTTTCCTGACCCAGGGATCGAATCCGCATCTCCTGCATTGGCAGGTGGATTCTTTACCACTGAGCCACCTCGGAAGCCCAAAGCTGACATTAGAAACAAATTATTCTTACAAAGTTCAGGAATCCAGTGTCCTCCTTTAGGTTTGCTAATTCGCTGGAAGGACCAGCAGAAGTCATGAAAATCTATGCATGTGGTTTCTTACAGCACGGATGCAGGTTAAATTAGCCATGGGCAGCTTCACATGAGATGGGCAGGGACCAGGAGGGTTCCCCATGTTAAGCTTCCATTTGTCCTTTCCCAGTGGAGTCAGGACAGCACTGGTTTTTTTTGGTGATGATGAAAGCTCACTGGAGCCTTGGTGTCCAGATTTTATTGATGCTTAGTCACGTACACATGTTTGACTGCCTTTAGGTCGTACTTTAATCTCCGGCCCCTCCAGATGTCGAGGTGATACCAATGGCCCAAAGCTTCCCCCCATAAATCACAGCTTTAAACTGTCAATCTGTCTCAGGGTCCTCAGGTAAACCAGGAACACTCTTCTCAGGAAGGATGCTCCGAGGATCCCTCAGGAGCCAAGGACTGAGCAAGACCTCTTTTTGGGTAAGGTTAATGCTTGATTTGGGGGAAGGAAGTGACAACCCCCTCCAGTATTCTTGCCTGGAAAATCCCATGGACATAGGAGACTGGTGGGCTGCAGGCCGCAGGATAGCAGAGTCAGACATGACTGAGTGACTAAGCACAGCACTAGTGCTTGATTTACAGTCCTGCTCCAGTGTTTCAGAACCTTAAAAACATTTATATGCAGCACAGTTGCAGCACACTTTCTTTCTGTAATCTTGAATTAAAAGGGAGAGGCGTAACATGTGTTGATATTATGTCACACTTCCCTTCCAAGCAGGTGCAGTTAGGACACTCCTATCTCATAGAACCGCCGGTATACTGCATGGTGAACCACTTTTTTTGTTGTTTTCTTTGAGGAAGATAATCACCTGAGCAGATCAGTTTGCTTGTGCAAAGGACAGTTGTGAGAAAAAGTGTGTTTGAGGAACTAAAGAAAGCCAAGATGGCAAGAGCATAGTATGTAGGATGAGGTTGTCAGGGGTCAGATCATAAAAGGCTGTGCTAAGGTGCTTAAATTATCTTCAGAGCTCCCAGGGACGCCTTTGGAGGGCTTTAAGGAGTGCTGTGATCTGATTCACTTGGAAGATAACACTCTGGCTCCGTTGTGCTGCTTTCACATTTTTAGGCCAAGTGTGGTCCTTGGAGTCTGTAACGGCGCGTCCTAAGTTGCTTCCCAGGCGGCACTAGTGGTAAAGAACCTGCCTGTCAGTGCATGAGAACTAAGAGAGGGGGCTTGATCCCTTGGTCGGGAAAGTCCCTTAGAGGAGGAAATGGCAACCCACTCCAGTATTCTTGCCTGGAAAATCCCATGAATAGAGGAGCCTGGTGTGCTGCAGTCCATAGGGTCACAAGAGTTGGACACAGACTACCTCATTTCTCCCAATGTGTTTACTTTTTATGTCCTGTTTAGAACTGAGCTTGTCAGATTTAACAGTCATTTGTTCCTCTTTACTTTCAAATACTATCTGGCCGCTTCCTAGATATTAATAATAAATGGGCTTCCCAGGTAGCTCATTGGTAAAGAATCCTATGGGTTTAATCACTGGGTCAGGAAGATCCCCTGGAGAAGGAAATGGCAACCCACTCTGGTATTCTTGCTTGGGAAATCTCATGGACAGTGGAGCCTGGCATTCTACAGTCAATGGGGTCATAAGAATCAGACATGACTTGGTAATTGAACAATGACAACAACAGTTAAAAATTGGCTTATTTTAGAGAATTAACTCTGAAGCCTTTTTTTGGTTCTGCCCAGAAGTTGTCTATTTGCTCTTATAATTGGACCAGGTCTTCTCCTTTGATACCTCCTTCGCTGGTAATTGTTAGTTGATAGCTCCTGAGTGCGGAGCTTCTTTTTCATGCTGTGTGTATTCAGTTGTCCCCTAAGTGGCCTCTTCCAGTTCTATTGTATACCAAGCAATTCATTTCTTTTTTCTTTCCAGGATTCACTCTTATAGCATACATACCATAAGTCCCAAACAGATGTCTCTTTTTCAGATACTAGGGGAAATATTTTGGGCTGATCAGTTTTTAGTGGTCCACAGGGGCTAAGAGATTTTCTCTCTTGTTTATTTTTAAAGCTTCTAAACCTAAATTTGTTCTGTGAGAGAATTCAGGTTAGTAATCAAGAAACTGATGCTACTCCAAAGGCAACTCAACCATCAAAATCTTGGATTTAAAAGCCACTAGTGAGACTTAGCAGCAGCAGCAGTGAGACTCAATGGCAATCCACTCCAGTACTATTGCCTGGAAAATTCCATGGACAGAGGAGCCTGGTAGGCTACAGTCCATGGGGTCACAAAGAGTCGGACACGACTGAGCGACCTCACTTTCACTTTCCTTTAGTGAGACTCAGAGACAGTAGATCTTTCTGAGAATGAGCTGACCTAGAACTCATGAAGAGCTGGTGTCCCAAGGAACTCTGCTGGTAACTTCACAAAACTAGTTAAGAGAATGTGATTGCCACCATCTAAGAATTTACAGATAAAGGATACAGTGATAGATAAACTGGCAAGTGCCCAGTCACTAAATCAAGATGCAAATGTTCTAAAATGAATAAATATATGCCACTGTTTCCATATGTAAATATGCAGACTGAATCACTCATTGTTTAGTTTCCATGTTGTGTCTTGACTCTTTGTGACTCTATAGACAGTAGCCTGCCAGGCTCCTCTGTCCATGAGATTTTCCAGCAAGAATACTGGGGTAGGTTACCATTTCCTACTCCAGGGTATCTTCCTGACTCAAGGATTGAACCCGTGTCTCCTGCTTTAGCCAGTGGATTCTTTACCACTGAGCTACCAGGGAAGCCTAGAACATTCACTGGTGACTATTTTCTTAGAAACTGTGATTGTAGATAGAGACATTTAATCCCTTTGGATTTAAATAGCGCACTAGATATGTTCCTCTGTATTAGTTTCCTGTGGTTGCTTTAGCAAATCACCACAAGCTTCTTTACTTAAAGCAACACACATTTATACTCTTAAAGTTTTAGAAGTCAGAAATCCAAAATCAGTTTTCCTGGGCCAAAGCTAAAGTGCCACAATAATCATTTGAGCAGAGCAGTTAGTTTAGGCAAAGAACAGAATCAAGTGTTTAAGGAACTTTAGAAAGCCAGGACAGCAAGAGCATAGTACACAGGGTGAGAGTGGTCTCAAGAGACAAAGGGAAATTTTCCTTTCTCATTCAGTCTCTAGAGCCTCATTCCGTGCATTGCTTGGCTCTGGCCCCCTCCTTCCTCTACAAAGCCACCTAGCAGTTAAGGTACTTTCAGCTTTGCATTGCCTTTTTCCATAGTCTAATCCCCCTCTGCTTACAAGGACTTTTGTAATAACTAGGGTTATATTTTGTAATATATAGGGTCTGCCTGGATAGTCTCAAGTGATCTCCCCGTCTCAAAAACTTTAACCTTAAGCGCATCTGCAGAGTCTCTTGCCATATGAGGTAACATATTCACAGATTCCAAGGATTAAGACCTATGCACCTTTGAGAGTCATTGTTTAGCTAACATACCTGTAAATAGCCCAGAGTCCTTGTTTTACCTGTTTCATACATACCAGTAAAATTCATTTGTTCATTTGTTCATTTATTTACTCATTTTGATCCCATTTGGTGTTTTAACCTCTGGAGTTACCTTGGAAATAAATAGCACAGAGATGATTTTAACTTAGACATGATTTCAGTTCAGTTCAGTTCAGTTGCTCAGTCGTGTCCGACTCTTTGCGACCCCGTGAATCGCAGCAGGCCAGGCCTCCCTGTCCATCACCATCTCCCGGAGTTCACTCAGACTCATGTCCATCAAGTCAGTGATGCCATCCAGCCATCTCATCCTGGGTCGTCCCCTTCTCCTCCTGCCCCCAATCCCTCCCAGGATCAGAATCTTTTCCAAGACATGATTTACAATAAGATTATTAAGCAGCTTAATTATGTCTTATGGTTAATTGCTCTTGCTTACAATAGGCATCCATTGAAACTAAAAAATGTTTTTGCTTTCTCAGAGAACCTTATTCAGTCTTACCATCTAAATATCTGAATGTTGCTTTGCCTCATTCATAAATAAATGTAAGCCTTTGAGGGATTCCCTTGTACCTCAACTGGTGAAGAATCCATCTGCAAAGCAGGGGACCCGAGGTTGATTCCTGGGTCAGGAAGATCCACTGAAGAAGGGTTAGGCTACCCACTTCAGTATTCTTGGGCTTACTTGGTGGTTCAGATGGTAAAGAATTTGCCTGCAACGTGGGAGACCTTGGTTTGATCCCTGGGTTGGGAAGATCCCCTGAAGAAGGGAACGGCTCCCACTCCAGTATTCTTGCCTGGAGAATTCCATGGACAGAGGAGCCTGGCAGGCTACAGTCCATGGGGTGGCAAAGAATCAGAAATGACTGAGCAACTTCACTTCATTTTGTAGAGAAGCCAGACTTCTGAATTTATTAGTGAGTGTATAAACAGTGGTGCTTTCATCTCTTAGGATTCTTTATTTCAAGTGACAGGAAACAGTTTGCAGTGGTTTAACAACACAAAATAAGGATGTTCCTGTTCAGGTAATTGAAATGTCCAATGTAGGACGAGTTAGTCATTGTGGGCCCAATCTGGAAATGGACTACTCAAAGTCAAGAGAATATGTAGAAATGTGGACAGGATAAAAGGAAACCACACAAGGCAGATCGGTTATCAATCTGGGGAGTATAACCAGAGAGCTCTTATTAAGCCTAGACCTGGGAAAGAGAGGGTAGAGAACACTTATAGGGAATTGAATGCAGGTCCACGTGGAGTGCGTCATCTGACAAGAGCTGAGACTTCAGTTCAAGGTACACAGCAAACCTGTTTCAAATACCTCTGGGTCATTAGATAGCCTTCTATTCCTCTTTGTCTCCCAAGTCCTGCTTTTATATGCAATTCCTGAAACTGGCCTGGAGCCCAAGGCAGGGAAGCTCCTTGTTACAGGTCTCAGAGAGAGATGCATTCCCCTGTCCATACACTGAGCAAGATGGAAGAGACCAAAGAGTGGATACAGAGGGGTGATTAGAAGGTTTGGGCATGTTGGCATAAGACATGGCTGATTTTACCATCTCAAGACCTAGCTTCTTTCTCTTCCTTCTCCCCTCCTCCTCTGTCTCGGCTCTGCACCCTTATTCTGATTCTCTGTCCAGCGTCAGACAGATTCTCTTCCTCATCCTTCCAAGGTATTTGCACCAGCTCCCATCTCAAACTTTCAGATGCCTAGAAAAGAGGACCTCCCTCTCTCTCTCTATTGAAATAGTCTCAGCTAAATCTGCCATCATTTTATTGGCACGATCAGACATCTCCCTGTCTTTCAGTCTGTCACTGTGGCTAAGTGGAAGAGCCTTAACAGCCCTGCCAGATTCCTGATAGCCTCTGCACAGCAGCAGTCGAATCAGCTACATGGGCCTATGTGCAATGGGAGGACCTAGAAGGACTCACAAATGACCCTTGCACATTTATAAGGGGAATGTAAATGAACACTGGATGTGTCTTGCTTTTATCAGTGATTAGACATTTTTATGTTGAAAACTGCTTATCAGGGAGGGGTTAATGTTTTAATCTCATTATGAACAAGATAAGGCAGTTTTAAGTATACCCTTAAATTAAACTTGTCTACTTTTTTTTTTTTTTTTCTGACTGTGCTCTTGCTGGGAAGGAAATTTTTTCTTCCATTCTGCTAGTGTCTGTCAGGCTGGTCTGGTAATTGAAATTAGACAGTAACAGGAAAAAAAAAAAAACAACTATTTAATTCCCTTTGTATAGGGGCCCCAAAGATAAGAGGTCCCCACAGTTAAGTGACCAAAGCAGGCAGCTTTTATAACGTTCAGAGAAAGAAATAATAAATTTGTGAAGAACTGACAAGATAAAGAATTTTGTGTTGGGAGTAGTAAGTTAGTAAAAAAGGAGCGAGGTTTATTCATACAGCTGTCTGAGCCCCAAATTCCCTACTTCTGATGATAAGGATGTCTGTCTGCCTCCTGGTACAGGGAGGGTACCTTTCACATGAAAGGTTTATCTCCTGGCTTTCAAGGGGACAAAGAGGATGGCCAAGGTGTTCTTCTTGCGCCTGCTGTTTCTTCAGTAACTTTAACTCAAAATAATCCATATGGCACTTTTGCATAGGTTTTCAAAGCCTGACCTGAGCCCCATCACAATAAAAGTGGTTTTGCTTTCATTATTATTATAATTCTATTTTCTATTATTGCTAACTACTGTACAAAATTTTGTGTAGAGTTTTACATTTTCTTTAACAATGTTCACCTGCAATTTCATGACTATCTGAAAATGTAGGTTTATTTACACTTTGCAGATTCGAAAATGTTATGTTAAAAGGGATTGAATGACTTAATAAGAACTTTGAAGAACTTGGCCAGGAATTTACACTAAGACTTTGCTGATCCTGGACATATGTGTGGGAATAATTCAGTTTGATTATGTAGATCCTTACGTGTGTGTGTGGGGGTGGGGGGTGGGGGGGGGGTGTGCAGATGATATAGCAAAGACTAGCAGCTTGAACATTTTATGATTTCATAAGGACTAGCGTTCTTGTTTGCAAAATATCTTCCCTAGTGACCCATTACTATATATGAAACTTCCAAAGCATACTTTAGTAGGAATTTCTTTGAAGATGTTCTGTGGATATGTACAGTTGACTAAAATGAAAAAGCATTAACTGAGAAAGGGTAATGATATTTTCCAGCCATCATAGCTTTATTGACCAATTTATTGAATTAATTGTTTCCTAATAAAAAATGAATTATTGAGAGAATGTGACATAGACACAGACATTTTATGAAAGAAAGATGCAAGGAGAAGTGAGAACAAAGACATTTCCCTCTTCAAAAAAGTCAGTTCAGTTGAATTAATAGTAAATCTGAACTTCTGAATTTAAAAGCTGTAATAGATTATACTAGCCCTCTGTACATATGCAGATGTATTATGAAATTAAATTCTTTATTGATACTAGGCTTTATCGGGTGCTTTAAGAAAATGTATTCTGATCTGTAAGAGCAGTTTCCTGCCATTCAGCCTGTGTAGATCTGCTTTAAAATGCCCATGCCTTTAAGAAATTCTATTTCTGAGAAGCTCTTTTTTAAAGATCATCTTAAATGTGAAAAAAAATATATGCAAACACACTTGCAGTGAAATTTTTAGTCATAATGCTTTTTATAATAGGAAAATTTAGAAATAAGATTTCATAATAGAGGAGGATGGATTATATATTACATTGCAACAATTTGTTGTCATAATACTTTTTACGGGGGCTTCCCTGATAGCTCAATTGGTAAAGAATCCACCTGCAATGCAGGAGACCCTGATTCGATTCCTGGGTCAGGAAGGTCCACTGCAGAAGGGAGAGGCTACCCACTCCAGTATTGTTGGGCTTCACTGGTGGCTCAACTGGTAAAGAATCTGCCTGCAATCTGGGAAGATCTGGGTTTAATCCCTGGGTTGGGAAGATTTTTTTTACTGATCTCATGTAAAACATGAAAATATACTTCTATTTAAATTAAATGAGTAAAGTATAATAAAGGTACATTACAGTCATATTGTAACGATACAAAATATATGTTTAGCAAAAGAAGCCTAAAAGGACATAACATGCAATGTTAGCTGTGGTTGTTTTGGGATCCTGAACTATGAATTTTTTTCCTTTCTTATTCTTTTAGAATTGTCTGTAGCATATCACTTTTATAAAAAAAAATAGATAACTAGTACACAGCAAAAAATAACCTTCTTTGTCTTTGTGTATTCATATACTAACCTTCTGCAGAATACTCCTGAGTAAAAAAAAAATCCCCATGTCCCTTCTAACTTTGAATCCATGTCTAGAAATGATTTCTGGATGTGGTAGTTTGTATAAATGATACATGGACCTGACTATCTTAATATTGACTGTTGACGCATGTGCTACTGTCCCAGGACTTTGTCTTGATGTTACTCATTCACAGTTATTCACAGTAGATTTCATGCCATCTTATATATCATGCTTCTTGGGGAAAAAGTGTCAGTGAAAAGAGATTCTATAATGATGGTGTCTGGGATTGGCATGTAGGCTTACTGACTAGTGAGGCAGAAAATGTAGTAAATGATAAGAAATGTGTCCCATGATTGTCATCATCATCATCATCACGCAGATTCATGGCTGAACCCTCAAGCGTAACCATAGGACAGGTTAAATGGGAGTAAACGCATCAGGCACGTCAGCTGCACTTCATTAGTAACGGGAAGTAGTTCAACCAGTGCAGTTGCGTGTATGGCCATTTTCTGTGGCTCATATACTTTGAGTTGTAGGAAGATGAATACCCTCCAGATGCTTGAGAGGAATGTAAGGTAAGCATTGGAGGAATGCCTATCTTGGACTATTAGTTATGTAATCCTGAACTATTTTTCATAGACTGGACCAAGAGCTTTTATAGTTGCACATATTAGAATTCAATATATCTGTGGGCTTACTCTACTTAAATCTTTTAGCATATTTTCTCCTTAGCTTATTCTCTCGGTGGATTCTCTTCAATATAGCCAGCTCATTGGATTTTACTTTGTGATTAAAAGAGTATTTTGTTGTAGTTCTGTTGCTGTTGCTTATGTTCTTGTTTTTTCCTTACTGGTAGCAAATATACATGGAGGTGGAGGAATGGAGAAAGTGTACAGGGTTAAGGGCAGAAGAGGGCTGGAGTATTACTCTGAGTTGAAATATAGTGTTTCAGATATAGTGCCTCTGATATCTCTGTTTTATGTGCATTTTAGTCTAACTTTCACAGCAGTATCTGAAAAATAGATGTAGTTTTAAAATTCATAAATGGATATATATGTGTGGACATATATATATATATATACACACATATATATACCTTTCCTTTCCTCTATAATTTGTTTTTAATTATATTTCAGTTCAGTTCAGTCACTCAGTCATGTCCGACTCTTTGTGACCCCATGAATTGCAGAACGCCAGGCCTCCCTGTTCATCACCATCTCCAGGAGTTCACTCGGGCTCACGTCCATCGAGTCTGTGATGCCATCCAGCCATCTCATCCTGGGTTGTCCCCTTCTCCTCCTGCCCCCAATCCCTCCCAGCATCAGAATCTTTTCCGATGAGTCAACTCTTCGCATGAGGTGGCCAAAGTACTGGAGTTTCAGCTTTAGCATCATTCCTTCCAAAGAAATCCCAGGGTTGATCTCCTTCAGAACGGACTGGTTGGATCTCCTTGCAGTCCAAGGGACCCTCAAGAGTCTTATCCAACACCACAGTTCAAAAGCATCAATTCTTCAGTGCTCAGCCTTCTTCACAGTCCAACTCTCACATCCATACATGACCACAGAAAAAACCATAGCCTTGACTAGACAGACCTTAGTCGGCAAAGTAATGTCTCTGCTTTTGAATATACTACCTAGGTTGGT
>SJYQ01002036.1:0-30531 GCA_006410935.1 Redunca redunca | reverse complement strand
TACATGATGGTTCAAGGACTCAGATATAGGTCTCTAACTGTAGGCCACTAAACCCTTACATAGTAAGACATGCTGGTACACTACTACTGTAACATTGCCTTCTATTTGTTGACTGATGCTATTTACCCCTGCTTCATGGGATAAAATTAAACAGGGGTTTAATCATCACAATTTTGCTCCTTGTTCATCTCTGCGTATATGAATCTGTGATGTACATTTGACACAATGAACCTATACATTGTCATTAATTAAAGCTTTAATGCAGACATTATAAAAGAAGGAATATTTCCATATTTCTTTGGTGACCTAATCTAAAACTTTGAAACAATTCAATAAATGTTCTCTGGCTTTAATAATTTATTGTTTGTTTAAAATAAAAATGTCATATAATATCAACATTGCAGTTGACTTTGTTAGCTGCTGAAGAGTTTGCGGGCGTGAAAACTAAAAGAAAACATGAGATGGTGCCTTTGCCTAGTAGATGCCTATTCCGTAGATAAAGAAGGTAATCTATGCTTATTTGCATAAGCCATTTCAAGTATTCTTGAATTTTAATTTGGAATTTTAATTGGAGCCTTTAATTAAACATCCCCATAAAGCATTTAACAGACTGGCACTTTAAAGGCATACAGATAGCAAAATAAAGAAAATCTGTTTACTGTGCTGTACCCAGCTTGAGGTTTCACCAACAATGCACTTTTAGTTTGAAGGATCATTGGAGACTCTGTGTGTGTGTGTGTGTGTGTGTGTGTGTGTGTGTGTGTGTGTTTGTGCATGTGTATGTGGGCATATTTGACTATACATTTGCTTTCTTATAGGGAGAAAGGTACTAGAATATTTATTTATCCATTTCAAATCAACCAGCAAGGGCTAAATTTTCTTCAGCTTAAAGTTCAGAAAAATTCCAAAGATTAAAATCTGGTTTTGAGCAAATATTAACCTGGGTAATTTGCTTCATCTTTTTGGTCAAGAAATGAGCCTCTCTTGTAAGATTTGAGCTATATCTAAGATCCTGTGGGAAAATTAAACCCCACGGAAAAAGTTTCAATGTTAGAAGCCAGTGAAAACACAAATCAATAATTTATTTCCTTATGAGAAAAATAATTTCTATGTTCAGTTCAGTCACTCAGGCATGTCTGACTCTTTGTGACACCATGAACTGCAGCATGCCAGGCCTCCCTGTCCATCACCAATTCACAGAGTCTACCCAAACCCATGTCCATTGAGTCGGTGATGCCATCCAACCATCTCTTCCTCTGTCGTCCCCTTCTCCTCCTGCCATCAACCTTTCCCAGCACCAGGGTCTTTTCCAATAAGTCAACTCTTCCTATCAGGTGGCCAAAGTATTGGAGTTTCATCTTCAAAATCAGTCTTTCCAACGAACACCCAGGACTGATCTCCTTTAGGATGGACTGGTTGGATCTCCTTGCAGTCCAAAGGACTCTCAAGAGTGTTCTCCAACACCACAGTTCAAAAGCATCAATTCTTTAGCACTCAGCTTTCTTTATAGTCCAACTTTTATATCCATACATGACCACTGGAAAAACCAGTAGCCTTGACCAGATGGACCTTTGTTGACAAAGTAATGTCTCTGCTTTTGAATATGCTATCTAGGTTGGTCATAACTTTCCTTCCAAGGAGTAAATGACTTTTAATTTCATGGCTGCAATCACCATCTGCAGTGATGTTAGCTGGTGGAAAAAGATACCAATAATCAATTATATATTTGAACTTTACAGTGATTGCTGAACCCATTTTTTTTTCTCTTTCCTGGAAAAACACAACTTCAATAGCATTGCATTTTCTGTATAAAAACTCTTATTCTGTTTCTAGTTACCTTATAATTAGACATTTACATTTAGATTAGAAGTAAAAGTGAAATAGTCCAAATAATCATTTGATAAGTAAGAAAACTGAAGTCAAAAAGGGTTGTGTTTTGACCATGGAAGTTGTTAGGTTGAAATGGCAACCCACTCCAGTGTTCTTGCCTAGAGAATCCCAGGGAGTGGGGAGCCTGGTGGGGTGCCGTCTATGGGGTCACACAGAGTCGGACACAACTGAAGCGACTTAGCAGCAGCAGCAGCAAACTAGCATTCAGATCTCTTAGTCTCCATTTATAGCTTCTTCCCATTGTACCATGAGCTCTAAATTCAACAGTTATGACAAAGGAAATTTTAAACGCCGCTGCTTGCCATTTGGCATTGGAGACCAAAGCTTGAGTCAGACAGAATGAAAATGAATTAGACTGTGTTCAAAAGTATTTCCATAATAGCAAAAAAAAAAATTCACCACTATGTGCCTGGAGACTAGAGCAGTGCTTAGCATACTGCTGCTGCTACTGCTAAGTTGCGTCAGTCATTTCCGACTCTGTGACCCCATAGACGGCAGCGCTCCAGGCTCCTCTGTCCCTGGGATTCTCCAGGCAAGAACACTGGAGTGGGTTGCCATTTCCTTCTCCAATTCATGAAAGTGAAGTCGTTCAGTCACGTCCGACTCTCAGGGACCCCATGGACCACAGCCCACCAGGCTCCTCCATCCATGGAATTCTTCAGGCAAGAGCACTGGAATGGGGTGCCATCGCCTTCTCCGTGCTTAGCATAGGAGATGCTCAATTAATATTTGTTGAATAGTTGAATAAAAGTGACCAGTGGACCATGATGACCACCACACTGCTTGGATGAAATCCCAAGCTGTTGAGGACACTCCAGGGGGGAAAGATACGGTATTCACTTTACGTGGAGGAAGTATCAGCATCTGCCTGTCTGCCAAGGGTACCTGCTTACTAAGTTTGTGTGCATTTGCAGGAACTTGTGAGTCTCCTATTGAACATGAACAGGAGGCTGATGAGTTCCCGGGAACACCCACAAATCCTCCTACTCATTTCTCCTGCTTTGCCATGGACAGTATGCTCTGACTGGCATTTCCTGCTCTCCTCAGCGCCTCTTCAGGTTGAGTACAAATTTAAGTTCTACACAGAAAAATTTAATCTTGGAAATGTAAAGTACTTCACGGAGGCAAGTGTTGTTTCATCAGCTCATCATGGGCACAGGTAGGTTTCCTTGATCAGCCCCTCAGGTGAGGTGTCTGGTGGAAGGAAGGTCTCTTCTAGAGTAAGTCTTGAGAATATCTTTGTAAATTGAGCAGATGATTTGTAAGAGCCATTTTAAATGATGTCCTTCTGGTTTTACAAGTCTTCAGGTATGCAGTGAAACAAGTGACAGTACTTATATGAGCGAGAATTTACGGACCTTGTAGGGAAAAAAAAAGAAAAATTACATGCTCACGTATTATATTAGTATTGGGGGCAGGAGAAGAAGGGGACGACTGAGGATGAGATGGCTGGATGCATCACTGACTCAATGGACGCGAGTCTGGGAAAACTCCGGGAGTTGGTGATGGACAGGGAAGCCTGGCGTGCTGCGATTCATGGGGTCGCAAAGAGTCGGACACGACTGAGCGACTGAACTGAACTGAACTGAACTGAAACTCTTTTCTAGGTTGTATTTGATTGGAATTATTAAAATCTATAAATGTTTGCAGTGTTTTCAGTTTTTTTTCTAAGGAAGTATTTCTTCTGTTTGTATTCATTTGTAGTATCAAATTATATAATTACTTATTTATATTTTCACTATTGTTTAGTGGGCTGTGTTTGGCATTAA
This sequence comes from Redunca redunca, assembly GCA_006410935.1. Taxonomy (NCBI): domain Eukaryota; kingdom Metazoa; phylum Chordata; class Mammalia; order Artiodactyla; family Bovidae; genus Redunca; species Redunca redunca. Next base: position 26,872 of record SJYQ01002036.1, on the reverse strand, counting down.
TATTTACAGCATGAATCTGTTTTTAAACTTGAAGCAGACTTTCATGAAACTACACAGAGGTGATCCTTTTTTTATAGTTTGAGTGCATGTGTTGCTAAGGTGCTTCAGTCATGTCCAACTCTTTGTGAGCCTATAGAGTATAACTGAGCGACTTCACTTTCCCTTTTCACTTTCATACATTGGAGAAGGAAATGGCAACCTACTCCAGTGTTCTTGCCTGGAGAATCCCAGGGACGGGGGAGCCTGGTGGGTTGCCGTCTTATGGGGTCGCACAGAGTCAGACATGATTGAAGTGACTTAGCAGCAGCAGCAGAGTATAACCCGCCAGGTTTCTCTGTCCGTGGGATTCTCCAGGTAAAAATAATGAAGTGGGTTACATTCCACTCTCCATAAGTATGCATAGTTTTATTTATGGTATATTTAAAGAAGGGTGACAGACTTAAATGTTTTGAAAGGCAGTGTAAACAAATAAAATTGACCATATGGAGTAACAGGCAAATTTGGCCTTGGAATGTGGAATGAAGCAGGGCAAAGACTAATAGAGTTTTGCCAAGAAAATGCACTGGTGATAGCAAACACCCTCTTCCAACAACACAAGAGAAGACTCTACACATGGACATCACCAGATGGTCAACATCGAAATCAGATTGATTGTATTCTTTGCAGCCAAAGATGGACAAGCTATGTACAGTCAACAAAAACAAGACCAGGAGCTGACTGTGGCTCAGATCATGAACTCCTTATTACCAAATTCAGACTTAAACTGAAGAAAACAGGGAAAACCGCTAGACCATTCAGGTATGACCTAAATCAAATCCCTGATGATTATACAGTGGAAGTGAGAAATAGATTGAAGGGCCTAGATCTGATAGATAGAGTGCCTGATGAACTATGGAATGAGGTTCATGACATTGTACAGGAGACAGGGATCAAGACCATCCACATGGAAAAGAAATGCAAAAAAGCAAAATGGCTGTCTAAAGAAGAGAAGCGAAAAGCAAAGGAGAAAAGGAAAGATACAAGCATCTGAAAGCAGAGTTCCAAAGAATAGCAAGAAGATATAAGAAAGCCTTCTTCAGCGATCAGTGCAAAGAAATAGAGGAAAACAACAGAATGGGAAAGACTAGAGGTCTCTTCAAGAAAATTAGAGATACCAAGGGAACATTGCATGCAAAGATAGGCTCAATAAAGGACAGAAATGGTATGGACCTAACAGAAGCAGAAGATATTAAGAAGAGGTGGCAAGAATACACAGAAGAACTATACAAAAAAGATCTTCATGACCAAAATAATTACAATGGTGTGATCACTCATCTAGAGCCAGACATCCTGGAATGTAAAGTCAAATGGGCCTTAGAAAGCATCACTACAAACAAAGCTAGTGGAGGTGATGGAATTATAGTTGAGCTGTTTCAAATCCTGAAAGATGATGCTGTGAAAGTGCTGCACCCAATATGCCAGCAAATTTGGAAAACTCAGCAGTGGCCACAGGACTGGAAAAGGTCCATTTTCATTCCAATCACAAAGAAAGGCAATGCAAAAGAATGCTCAAACTACCACACAATTGCACTCATCTCACATGCTAGTAAAGTAATGCTCAAAATTCTCCAAGCCAGACTTCAGCAATACATGAACTGTGAACTTCTTGATGTTCCAGCTGGTTTTATAAAAGGCAGAGGAACCAGAGATCAAATTGCCAACATCCGCTGGATCATGGAAAAAGCAAGAGAGTTCCAGAAAAACATCTATTTCTGCTTTATTGACTATGCCAAAGTCTTTAACTGTGTGGATCACAATAAACTGTGGAAAATTCTGAGAGAGATGGGAATACCAGACCACCTGACCTGCCTCTTGAGAAATCTGTCTGCGGGTCAGGAAGCAACAGTTAGAACTGGACATGGAACAACAGACTGGTTCCAAATAGGAAAAGGAGTATGTCAAGGCTGTATATTGTCACCCTGCCTATTTATCCTGGCATAAATATGGACAAATATTTAATCTTTTGAAAGGACATTTTTCAGACAAAAGGCAGTAGGTTTCCTTTTTACACCATCATGATTGGGCATTACAGTTCTCAGCTTTTTCCCCCATATGTTTTCCTAAAACTGATTGTCCATGTGAGACAATACTGCTGACTGTGGGCCATGTACTCGTGCTTGTAGATTGGCTGTACCATGCACTCTGAAAAGCTTATTGTATCAGAAAGTAGCAAGGTGACAGAAATATCGTCTTGAACATGCATGCTTTAAAACCTTTTTGTTTTATATTGGAGTATAGCTGATTAATAATATTGTGATGATTTCCAGTGAATAGCACAGGTACTCAACCATACGTCCATGTGTGTCCATTTTTCTCCAAACTCCCCTCTCATCCAGGCTGCCACATAACATTGAGCAGAGTTCCATGTGCTATGCAGTAGGTCGTTGTTGGTTATCCACTTTAAATATAGTAGTGTGTACATGTCAGTCTCAAACTCTTTAACCATCCCTTTCCCCCAAACTTCCTTCCTGGTAACCAGATGGACCTAGATACTGTCATACTGAGTAATGGAAGTCAGAGGGAAATATCATATGATATTGCTTATATGCAGATTCTAAAAGGAAATAATACAAATAAACTTATTCACAAAACAGAAACAGACACACGGACTAGGAACAGGCACTTAAACAAGTCATCCACTAACACTACTCTTTAATATTAGTAATCAATTACTGGTCACTCTAGTGTAATATCAGATACAGTCAGGACATAGTAGTTGAGAACCACTTTTCTGGACATAGGGTTTGTCCTAATGCCAACAGTTTTCTTAGGCCAGTGACAAGTTATGACAGATGATTGCCTTCATCCAGGGAACACGTCTGACCCTTGCCCCTAATAACTAGAGATAACAAATTTTTGCTGTCTTTTTCCAGACAGAGATCAATACCATGAAACTTGTATATCATTTAACTTGAAGTCAACAGGCATCAACTGAACATCTATTTTTAGCTGTTCTGCCAAATTTGAGTATAAAAATTGACAAGGAGTGTATCTGTAAAACAGCGTGCACTATTATTGTAATACTATGTGGTATGTGGATCTCACTTACCATAGATCATACAGAGGCTTTCCTCTTGTCCCTACTCTGCCCTCCATTACCTTAAGGCAATGGGACTAACTCTCCATTACCTTAATGCAATGTGACTAACCCATTGGTGAACAAATCTTAAATGTCTGAAATACTAGAGATCCTTTTCGTTTCAAAAGTCTGCATATCTCCATCCTTAATATGAAGGAGCTCTGACTTCTATTTCTATTTTTCTCCTCCTTTTTTTCTCTTTTAATATTCCTTTTAAAAGTATTATGTTGAGTTTATTTCACTTTATCCAAGTAGTAACTCCTAATGTAGCTTACATGTTACTTCATAAGAAACAAAGCAAGTTGTTCTTTTATCTTTTTTTTTTCATGATACTATTTAAATGTGTGCTCTTTGCCTGTCCTTTACCTCCTCGCTAGAACCTCTACCCTGTCTCCCACCCCCAGAAGCTTCAGGAGAGCTCTTCTTAACTCTGATACTGTTTTTATGGGCTGTACCATTTAATTATGGGCTTCCCAGGTGGCAGTAATTATGAAAGAACCCACTTGCCAACGCAGGAGATCTCAGAGACATGAGTTCTATCCCTGGGTCAAGAAGATCCCTTGGAGAAGGGCAAGGCAACACACTCCAGTATTCTTGCCTGGGAAATCCCATAGTCCGTAGGGTTGCCAAGAGTCAGTTAAGCAACTTAGCATGCAAAGAATCAGTGAAGCAACATAGCATGCTCACACACTAAGTAAGACTTTTAAAATAATCAATTTTGAAAGCCCCAGTGGTTACAGGTATTCTAGTACCCCAACAAGTAGGTCACAATGTGCTACTGTTATGGGATGCTGTGATTCTTCATCACTTTTCCATTCAGACCTACTTCACATTACCTAACTTTAAGCAAAAAATTCAAAAATTTTTCTAATATTGAAACACTTTGCAAGGGCAATAATGATAATAAAAATAATTTTCATTTAGGTAAGAAAATTGTTTGACATAAGGATATTGGGAACAGCAGAGGGGATTCTGTTCCTGTAAGATTTCAGTTGCCAAAGTAGATATTAGCATTGAAAGAAGAAATCTCTTCCTGGAAATACAAACTATTTGTGAAAACTTTCAGCATGACCAAGCATAGCTGAGAAAATCAAAGCATTTAAATTAAAATGAGAGGCCACAGTAAAACTTTAGGAACCCAAATATTCTCAAATGAACCACTTCTGAACTTTAAAGACGATCTTATATGTAAGATAGATAAACAACAAGTTCCTAATGTATTAACATAGGGAGCTATATTCAAAGTCTTGTAATAAACCATGATGGAAAATAATACCAAAAAGGATATATACATATATATTTCAGTTATATGTGTGTGTGCTCAGTTGCTCACTTGTGTCCAACTGTTTGTGGCCCCATGGACTTCTCAGTCCATGGAGTTTTACAGGTAGCCCTTCCCTACTCCAGAGAATCTTCCTCACCCAGGGATCAAACCTGCATCTCTTGCGTGTCCTGCACTGTCAGGTGGATTGTTTACCAACTACACTACCTGGGAAGCCCTTCAGTTATCTATATGTGTGCGCACGCACACACACACACACACACACACACACACACACACAAATATATATTACTGAATCATTTTGCTATGCAGCAGAAATTAATACAACATTATAAATCAACTGTACTTCAATAAAGTAAAAACAAAATAATAAATGTGATTTTAGCCTCAGAGTAAATTTGAGCTATTATGTAGAGAGAAAATCAAAGACCTTCTCCTGTACAACTAGTCAAAACCAAGATCAAGCAGTATATATTTTCCTTAAATTTGGTTAAAAAAAGGAAATAGCCAATACAAGGAATTGTGTGACTAAATATGATATATTTTGTGCAAAAACCCCGTGGCACATACTTGTTCCTGGAAGCTTAGAATCTAATTAAGGTTTCATTTGTCATTGTCTTCAAATCTGAAGAAGTCCTGTCTTTTTAATTAAACTCCATTAACTCAGGCACTCCTGCCTACTATGAATTAATTGTCTCTTCCAATTGTTCTTTCTGGGAGGACTGCACTGTTTTAAAACTCCCACAAAAACTTACATTTTTCTCATAGTGTAATTTTAACTTGAATTCACTTCTTTCAGTCTCCAATTTTCATCCTAATCATAAATATTGACCAATCAACTCTTTCAAAAATTCTAGAAATGCCATTGTTTATGTTAGTACTTGTTATTCTCTATAATTGGTTCTCTCTTCCCACTGTATATTTTACTTCTGAGTTTGGCTAAAGGCTATGTTAGTAAATTGAAAGCATGTTACTCTAGCAGAATAATCCAGTTTTAGGTTTATTTGCAATTGAAACATAGCTCATTGATTTGGTAAATCTATGAAAAATTTAGCAAATTTAAAGGAATTCTGTGTATGCGTGTTAGTCACTCAGTTGTGTCCAACTCTCAGTGACCCCACAGACTGTATATCCCTCAAGGTTCCTCTGTCCATGGAACTATCCAAGTAAGAATACTAGAGTGGCTAGCCATTTGCTTCTCAAGGGGATCTTCCTGACCCAAGAATTGAACCCAGGTCTCCTGCATTGCAGGCAGATTCCTTACCACCTGAGCCACCAGGAAGCCCTAAAGGAACTCTAGGATATTCTTTTAATTTGAATAAATATAAAAAATAAACTTTTAGCTTTCTATTTTTACCAACCATAAATCAAAAAGACAAAAAAAAAAAGAGTCCAAATCTAATCACTATATAGGTCACTCTTACTTGTTGCTCCAAAATGAATTACCAACCTGCTAATAAGCAGGTTGAATGGTGCTTCCAGGAATCTCAGTGAAATAAGACCTAGTGTATGCAGAATTGGGAGTTCTTTGGGGAATTCAGTTATCTGTACTGGTCAAAAATAGTGATTCGAGAGCTCTCATTGCCCCCCAGTTACCTAACCTTCATGCATCCCATTTAGAAGCTCCGCTTGCTAGGTAGTTAGGGTTCTCCTCTACTCCTTAGAAGGAACATGACCTTATACAACCAGAAATTCCCATTTACATATGTATCGTAATCAGCTTCATAACACTGCAGGTCTTATAATAGTTCCCCTAATGCAGTTGCAACTTAAAATATATTTTCTCATAGATGGATTTTTATTTGTGATTGATAACAATAAAATTAATAATTTAATAGTGCCATGTGGGCCTAAATGGTAATATGTGTGTTTCTTTATACATTTTCCCTAGGAAAACATATTCTGAGTTCTGAACCACTGACTTACATAGCTCTGAACTTCTAAACTCACTTGACTTATAATTCAAGAATTATCCACAGAGAGAGAAATGTGGATAATTGAGCATCGATTTTGTTCCTTTGAAGTACACTAACTATTTGCTCTATTTGGATAACTACTTTTAACATTTCAAAAATCCTAAGAGAAATTATATAATAAAGTTCTGTGTATTAACAAAACCCAAAATTATATCCATTTACTCTGATACTAATTTTTTATGCTTATCAGAAAGACAGTTTGCCTCTTAAACTGTAGGAATAGCTGTGATATATTTGGTTAGTCAGACACAGTTATCAAGGATCCACAATATGTGGGCCCAGTGCTTGAATTATAGATAGAGAACACAATCCATGTTTGGAAGAAAAATAAAGCATGTTGAGAGTTTGTAGGAATTAAAAAAAAGAAAAAAAACATGTTCAAAACAAAAGCCATAGGCAAAAATAATGATAACAGAATAATCCTTGATTCCTTTTTCTATTTGTTCAACTAATTTTTATTGTGTCCGCCTTAGGTAGGTACTAACTGTGATATTCACTAAGAATATACAGTTGAGGAAAATCAGCATTATGTTTGTATTCATGGAATTTACATTTTACAACTAATAACTTTTAAATTTATTAATGCAGTTAACGGGCTTCCCTGGTGGCTCAGAAGTTAAAGCGTCTGCCTCCAATGCAGGAGACCCGGGTTCGATCCCTGGGTCAGGAAGATCCCCTGGAGAAGGAAATGGCAACCCACTCCAGTATTCTTGCCTGGAGAATCCCATGGACGGAGAAGCTTAGTAGGTTATGGTCCACGGGGTCACAAAGAGTCGGACACGACTGAGCGACTTCACCTCACCTCACCTCAATGCAGTTAATGCACACTGAAACATATATGAATTACCTGGACATATTATCACAATTTATGCTGGCAGTAAAAAAGGAAGTGCCATGAGAGCTCAGAAGAGCAAGGCCTACCCTGTACTGAGTTGAGAGGGGTCATAAGGGCTTCCTTTAGAAGCATGCATTTTATCTGGATCTGATAGGCAAGTAAAGATTAACAAAGGAAAGTTAGAAGAAGAATGTTCTAGACAGAAGGAATGGTATATGAAAATGCCCTGAGAGTAAAAACAATAAGGACATTTAACAGCAATTAAAGAATAATATGAAGTAAGCTTCCCAGGTGGCACGTGATAAAGAATCTGCAGTGCAGGACATACAGGAGACTACGGTTTGATCCTGGATAAAGAAGATCCTCTGGAGTAGGAAATGGCAACCCACTCCAGTATTCTTGCCTGGGAAATTCCATGGACAGAGGAGCCTGGTGGGCTTCAGTTCATGGAGTTGTAAAAGAGTTGGATGTGACTGAGAATGACCAATATGTTTTGAAGCATGCAAAGTAAAGGATAACACAAGTTAGGCTGAATTGAACAGGTAGAGAATTGTTCTGGATGATGTAGCATCTTGTGGGCTGTGTTATTATTCTAACAGTCAGAATGCTTTTGATATATTTAAATATAAGGGGAAGATGTTGAACATATTTGTGTTTTATTAATAAAAAAGATTACTGTTGTATATGTAACAAATCAGTGGGAGCTATGTGTGGTCATAGGGGATCAGCTTTAAGGACTATTGTAAGTGTTTAAAAGAGGGTCATGGCAGCAGAGATATCAAACAAATGGAATCATTAGATATTTTGCAAATAAAAATGAATTTGCTTCATGATGGTGAATATCAGAGGTAAAGGACAGAGAGGATGGGATGTCAATGAAACAACTAGCTTTCTGGCATGAGCTACTGAATATGTCTTGGGTGTGTTTCATGAGATGAAGGACAATGAAAGAAGATGGAAAGGTTGAAAACTAATTGATTAGAGGAGCAGAAATATTTTCTGAAAGCTCTCTAGAGTATTGGTATTGAAATCTGATAACCTGGTTCTATAGAAGGATTATTACCCCCCAAGCTATAGAATTTTAATGTTAAAATATTACTGGGGTTTAAAATTAAAATTTACTCAGTGCCTATAGTGTTCTAACTGTTTTAACCAGATACTTCACATTATTACTTTCAAACTTGTCCTAAACCCCAACTGAGCAACTAAACTGAACTGTCCTAAACCTGATATGTCTTTTATCCCTGCTTTGCAGATAAGCAAATGGTAGAGTTGGGTTCAAGCCCAGGACTGTGTGACCCCAGTTGTATACTAGGGCATGTTACTCCACATCTCTTCATTCACTGTGAATATGCTGATAGACAAATACACCTATTTTAGTAGCTGAGTTAATTTAAGTTTCCTTCTTCCCTCAGGCAACTTTTTCTAAGAATATAAAAAAATTAATTTCATCTGTGAGGGAGGAAAATTAGAAGCAACAGGCAGTTTGGGGAATTGAATGTATGGTGGGTAAAGTGATTGCAGTCTTTTAATATTGCTCTTATCATGATCATTCATATGAAAGTTAATATAGTGGTATACTTCTTTAGATGTTAAGTGCTATACAGATAGATTAACCCAAAGTACAATTGGTAATATTAAAGTCTCAAAATCCACTGAAAATGAAAAGATGATAGTTAATGTGAAAAAAAAAAAAAGGTTTTCAGTACTTTTAGCATTTTATACTTAAAATCCTGTCCAGTTAGTAAATTTTTTAAAAAAAATCTCATTAAACTGACTGTTAAATATGTGTTGTTCTGTATTTCTGAAAAGTAAAATGCTTTCTTAGGAAAGTATTGATGCCCTTTTGTGGACCACTGACAAATTTAAAATAGAATATTCCTCCAAGAGTAAAGTTTAATTTCATTTGAAGTTCTTTACATTATCCATGGTGCTTAACCAATGAAATCATTGAAGTTTGTGGCTGGCAGAAATCTTAGATCCAATTAAGTTCAATGGCTTTATTTTATTTGGATAAATAAGTTATTAGGAACATTAAGAAACTGGAGCTCAAAGAAGTTGAAGGAGGTATCAGTTATACCTAGTTTGGTTTTCTGATTCTCGGGCCATTTCTTTCTGCTACTGTTCTCTTTTTTGGAGTCCCTAGTCAGTAGCCATGGCAGCAATTCAACACTTGGTTTTTCTTCAGGAAGTCTTGCCCAGATCTGTCCACAATGGTGAGACTGAAGGTAGCCATCTCTGTACATGCTTAGCGCCAGGGGATGTGGAGTTTTACAGAGAGGACTGGGGGTCAGGGTGGTCATTTACAAAAGTGCTCATGTGAGCCAATTAAAAACTAATGAGGCAGAAATGCCTTCAATCAATTGGCACTCACAGATGAGGTGAAAATGATGGGACAGAAAGGCACAAATTGCTGTCATCATTGGAAGAAATACCTTTGGAGGTTACTAGCTATGTTTGAGATTCTCCAGGAGAGATCTTTTTTAATACACCTGACTTTATGCTCTGTTGTTTGGGAAAAGTTCTAACTAATATTATTTATGGATAATGTGATCTGGTGGACGAATAACAATAAAGCTAACATTGTGTGATCAGTCCTAATATTTTTGGTTAAGTTTGATGTTACTACTTATTATTCAAATGGCTTTGGTTAAGTGATTTTTTTTCTATTTATATATTTTTGTATAATGCTGCCTTTATTTGCAGTGGAGTCCCAGAGTAACAAGGATTTGGGAAGAAGAGCAGTGAAGCAGAGAATGAGGGTAAGCAAATATAAGGTGGTGTATGACCAAGCCGGCCCCTGCTTCACAAAGAGACATGGCTACTTGCTCTTCTCATAGGATATCTGAGAGGTAGTATGAATCAGCTACGCTGCAGAACAGACTTTAGGAAAGGAAAGAAGAGGAAATGATCTGTGGTTTCTTATTTCTCACTTCCTACTGGCCAAAATTCAGCCTTTTTGTTCTTTTTAATTTCCCTGACCTCTAGGTTGTGTTAGCTCTCCCCTGAGGGCAGCTTCTGGGGAAGCTTAAGCCATGGTGAGTCTGATCAGGTAGAACTTGGATGATGCAGCTTCTGTAGTTCCTGCCAGGGCAGACTTGGTGGAGGCCAAGTGGAAACCCACCTCCAGTCCTCAGGGAGACTGAGACAGTTAGTAGTTTGAGGAGAGGTATCAATGGCAGTGGCTGGGTGGGTCTCACTTGAGTAAGCAACCGGGTAGGGCCTGGTGGTGTCAAGCAGGTAAATTTCATCTGTACTGTTAGCAAAACCCAGTTATCCTCTGTTACTGATGTGAAAACTGAAGTTAGAGAATCAAAATTGGACAAGTCATTTTAGAACACAGACATGGTTTAATTTCCTATACAAGAAGAATACTGTATTTCATTCTTAACTCTTGCATCTATCTTAAAGGACAAATGACATAATTTATATGAAAACATTTTGAAAATCACTTTGCAGATACTGTTGAGTGAGAAAAGTGGCTATGTTACAGACCACTGCTGTATTAGTGCATAGACTCAGAGGTATATTAATTAGGCACAAAATAATAAGGGTAAATGGGTTACATCTACTTGGCAGAATTTCTTTTTAATTGATATTTTGAGGGGCACTGAGAGTCCCTTGGACTGCAAGGAGATCCAACCAGTTCATTCTAAAGGAGATAGCCCTGGGTGTTCTTTGGAAGGAATGATGATAAAGCTGAAATTCCAGTACTTTGGCCATTTCATGTGAAGAGTTGACTCATTGGTAAAGACTTTGATGCTGGGAGGGATTGGGGGCAGGAGGAGAAGGAGATGACAGAGGATGAGATGGCTGCATGGCATCACCGACTCGATGGACATGAGTTTGAGTGAACTCTGGGAGATGGTGATGGACAGGGAGGCTTGGCGTGCTGCAATTCATGGGGTCGCAAAGAGTCAGACACGACTGAATGACTGAACTGAACTGAACTGAGGGGCTATGAATTATAAAAGTTAGCTAGGGAGTTATTAGTTGATTAATTTAGTTGATTGATTAATACCCTCTCTGTTACATGAAATCTGTACACTTTTTCTGAGAATACATGAAATAAAATTAACACCATAAATATAGAGAGAGCATCAAGGCCAGAAAATGTGAAGATTGATTAGAAAGGCCAGGGGCCATTTTAAAATATACATGTTCATGCAAGAAAATCTTAATATTATAATTAAGTCAGTACTTTCCTAAGATTTTTTTTTTTTTTTTTTTTTTGGTCAAAATATTGAACCTGAGGAAGTTTCTGTGGTGGACCAGTGGTTAAGAATCTGTTAGTGCAGGGGACGTGGGTTCGGTCCCTGGTCGGAGAACTAAGATCCCGTGAGCCGCAAGGCAGTTAAGCCCGCATGCCGCAACTACTGAGCCCATACGCTCCATTCAAGACCCAATAGAGCTAAATTAATAAATATTTTTAAAAAAATTAACCTGAATCTAATAGTGAGGTATCAGTCAGGCAAATCTATATTATCGGACGTTTAAGAAACAACTGGCCTCAACTCTTTAAAAGCCTCAATGCCATTAAAGTCAAAAGTAGCAAAAGGCTCAGTGTGGGGGGGCAACCATTCAATAGAATATAGACACTCAAGATCATGCTGAGTGGATGCAATGCATGGCTCTTTTTGAATCTTCCTCATAGCTCAGTTGGTAAAGGATCAACAAAAGAAAAGAAAAACAGCTATAATGAACATCAATGAGACAATTGGTAACTTTCAATATGTATTATATATTAGGTAGTATTATTATAACAGTGTTATTTTTCTTTGGATACTGGAATTGTTTTATTTCTTGAGGTAGTGATATATTAAAAATCTAAGTGAGTGTCCTTTTTTATTTGGAGGTCAATGCCAGAATGTTTGGGAAGATGTGTCATGCTCTCTATATCTTGCTTTCAAATGGTTCTCAGTTCAGTTCAGTTCAGTCGCTCAGTCGTGTCCGACTCTTTGCGACCCCATGAATCGCAGCACACCGGCCTCCCTGCCCATCATATACACATATGTTTTATACATGCAGACTTGCATCAAGTATTTAGAAAAAGAAAACGAGATCAAGTACATGTGTTAAAATGTTAGTGTTGAAAATAGGTAAACAGAGGGATGTCGTGCAATTGTTTCACCTTCTCTGCAGGTTTAAAGTTTCTCAAAATACAAATATAGGAAAAAATTTAACTGAGACAAACCAGAGTCTATTTTTGAGATCCTGGCTGTCAAAGGAAAGTAAAATCATCATCTCCACTTACAATTTTGGGCTTAAACTGTGTCAAATCAGTAGTTCAGCCCAAGATTCTCTTTCTGAGAGATGAGAACATAGAAGATATTTCTATAGTGATAGTGACTAGGCTTGTTATCTTGTTACATAATTAACTGAGTAAATGATAAGTGAACAAATATCACATAAAGCTGTCATTTGACTCCCAAACTCTAGATTAGGGAATTGGTAATAAAGCCTTTAGGGCTTCTCTTGCAGCTCAGTTGGTAATGAATCCATCTGCAATGCAGGAGATCCTGGTTTGATTCCTGGGTTGGGAAGATCCACTGGAGAAGGGATAGGCTTCCCACTCCAATATTCTTGGACTTCCCTTATGGCTCAGCTCATAAAGAATCTGCCTGCAATGAGGGAGACCTGGGTTCAATCTCTGGGTTGGGAAGATCCCCTGGAGAAGGGACTGTCTACCCACTCCAGTGTTCTGGCCTGGAGAATTCCATGGGCTGTAAAGTACATGGGGTCACAAAGAGTTGGACACAACTGAGCAACTTTCACTTTCATCAGTCTTTATGAAAATAAAACCTTAAAAGTCACAAAAGGATGATGAGATTATCTAAAATGCCAAGTCCACAGAATAGGAAGCAGTTTCATGTATTTAAAAGTATGGACTCCTGAACAGGGTTCCCTCAATCCCCAGACCACAGACCAGTACTGGTCCATGGCCTTTCAGGAACTAGGCTGTAAAGCAGGTGGTGAATGGAGGGTGAATCAGTGAAACTTCATGTATATTTACAACCACTCCCCATCACTGCCATTATTGGCTGAGCTCTGCTCCCTGTCAGATCAGTGGCAGCATTAGATCTCACTGGAGAGTGAAGACTACAGTGAACTCTGCTTGCGAGAGATCTAGGTTGTGCAGAATGAGTCCCTGGTGCCAAAAAGGTTGGAGACCACTGCTTTTGAGCCAAATTCTATATCCGAAGCCTGATTCCACCACTGGAATTTAAGGATTTTTGGCTAGCAAACTGAAAACTAAACTAAACTAAAAAACTATGCTTTAGTTTTACAGTGTATAAAAGAAAATATGTAAGATTTCATTCAACAAATACAAATATACCTCTTAATAACATGTACTTATGTTGTGCTGTGCTCTGTTCATGGGAACTCTCCAGGCAAGAATATTGGAGTGGGTTGCCATGCCTTTCTCCAGGGGATGTTCCCAGTCCAGGGATTGATCCCAGGTCACTTGCATTGCAGGCAGATTCTTTATCAACCGAGCCACCAGGGAAGTTCAGGAATACTGGAGTGAGTATCCCTGTCCCTTCGCCAGTGATCTTCCCAATGCAGGAATCAAACTGGGGTCTCCTGCAGTACCTTATGCTATCACTGTTGAAATAATAAAAATGGTCCATATAAAATATTTAGAACAATGCCTTATAAATGTCAGTAATTTTAATTTTACATATGAAAAATAGTTTTCTCTTATTGCTATTTTTAACTTTGAATTCTTTTTCTTAAACCTAATAATAAGTTACCCAGTAAGAAATAGACAAATCAGTGAAGTAGACCTTATGACTACAGGGATCAGAGTTTCTTAAACTGTCTTACCTGCCAGCATTGGTCTTCCATGAGTTGGTTCAAATGTTGACTTTAATAGTGATAGTTCCTTGTTTTGATGACAAAAGAAAAAATTCAATAATGGCTAGATATTCATAATTTTAAGTACTTTCCCCCAAAATATTCCCTACATCTTCATACTACAGGTTCATCAGGTGAGAAAATTAATGTTTTTAATTGTCTAAATCAAGCATTTTTGTCTCAGTTGTCATTCTCAGCCATCACATTAGATTTACTTATTTGGTTCATATTAATTATTTATAGATATCTAAAATATTGTTATTTTCAATTAGTATCGGTTATTATTTGTTGTGCACAGATACTCATTTTTACTCTCGTCTTTTCGTTGTTGTTTTAGTTTTCATCATGGAATTTTAATGGAGCATTTATATCACTTGTATTCTATGAAGAGTACCTGTCTTCTCGGTACTGAAGGGCACTAATTAACAAATTTGATAATTAGTGAATGAAAGCAAGTATTCTTGTATCAGTAGAACATCAAAAGAGAAAGGAAATGGTCCTTTCCTCAGTAAATTGTAGTCAAAGTAACCTGACAGGAGAATTTATGAAAAGTTTGACCAACTCCAACTCCCGCTTCATTTCTGGATTATAGATCTTAGTCACCTGTAGTGTAGATTGCAGTTGTTGTTCCTGTTAGTCACTCAGTCATCTCCAACTCTTTGCAACTCCAGCAACTATAGCCCACCAGGCTCTTCTGTCCACGGGATTTCCCAGGAGAGAATACTGGAGTGAGCTGCCACTTTCTTCTCCAACAGGGCTAGTGTTTAGTCAAAACTTGGACACTCGCTTTATAACTGAAATGAATTTGGAGAAAGTTTACTTAAAGGAGAAAATGTTTATCTGCTATTGTTACAATTCAAAAAATATTATTTAATTTGACCATAGGATTTAGCAAGATGTTAAATATGGATTATGCATAATTAATTTTTTATTATTGCTAATAGAATCCTAAGCCTCAAGTGGAAGGATATCACTTAATTTTCAAATAAAATGTTGTTATTACTCAGCATTATTTCCTGTTAATCTAATTGCCCTATTTCTACATCTTGGTAAATACCTGCCTGTTTTTGCATAGGTTTTATCAAGTGGAAAACTTAGGTGTGCAACACCCTGGTAGTAAAATTGTAAATGCCTGTGTCTCCCCGCATTGTAGGAAGATGCTTTTACCATCTGAGCCACCAGGGAAGTCATCTTTATGCTACACAGTGTCAATCATTAAGCTCTTCTTCATTTTTCTAAGAATTTTTTATAGTATCTAGAATATAGTATCTGTTTACTCAAAACAATACAGTCATGGCCACCTGCCAGAATACGTTTGTTGTTTATTTACTGTGGGACAGCCCCTTGTAACTGTATATCCAACTGTGATGATATCTTCTTGCCTTGAACACCCAGTCAAATAGCTGATTTAGAAATTGTTAACAGGGTGAACACTGTCATGAGTTTGCCATCATATCTAGAATTATAGCCCATTTTCACTTGTTTCTCAAAAGATAGGATCCTTTAATTTTGCCCTATCACAGTTTCATTGTTTCCTACTTGTATATCTTTTCCTTCCTGACATTAAATGTCATTTCTTCCACTATTTTTGATATAATAAGCAAGGGCAGATGGTTTAATTTCAAAGAAAAGAAATTTGCTTCTCCTCTACACATCTATTTCCTTTAATATGTTATTTAAAGAAAAGACTTACTAAGCATTTAATGCATCGGTTATTCAAACAAATGTTAGAATCTCTTTTGGGGGAAAATGATTAAAACACAGTACGTATTTTATGATGTCCATCATTTTGCCTGCAAGTATGAAACCTGAGCTAAGTGAGTTTTTAGCTTTTCTTTTCCAGCTCTATGGCGCTATGATTTTATGAGTAAAAGCATAAAATTATGATGATTTTGAAGTTAGAGAGTAAAGGCAATATTACATTATAAATTGAGAAAAAATCACCACATTGTTGACTACAGTGTGAAACTCCCGTCCAGTAAAAGACATCTTGGTACAAATGTAATCATTCATCTCCAAATGGGACAAGGTTTCTTAGAGTACAAGAAGACAAAGAAACTAGAAATTATTAAGCACCTATGGCAAACCAGGCATTTTCAAAATCTTAGGAAATAAGTACTATTTTAAGTGTTTTATGTGAAATAAAGTAAGGCTTCCCTGGTGCTCAGACGGTAAAGCGTCTGTCTACAATGTGGAAGACCTGGGTTCGATCCCTGGGTTGGGAAGTTCCCTGGAGAAGGAAACGGCAACCCACTCCAGTACTCTTGCCTAGAAAATCCGATGGATGGAGGAGCCTGCTGTCCATGGGGTCGCAAAGAGTCGGACACGACTGAGCAGCTTTCTTTCTTTCTTTAAAGTAAGGCTTATAGAAATAACATCCACCCAGTTTAGCAGTCAGAATTGGAATTTGAACTTAGATCTTATAGTCTCTCTTGCTCATTTCACTCCTCATGTAGGATTTTAAAGAATTTGTCTTACTTATGTGCTACAAAGATAAAAGCCTCGGGAGTTTGTAGATGTAAATATGGGCATCATTTGGTTACATTGAGTGTTTCGTTGACAGTGTTCCTGAGATTAATATATTATTGTTATAATATAGCAAGTAATATATTTATATTGCCATGATATATATAAATCATATTATAAATATATATGTAATATAACAAATATGCAGTAATGTAATTATTATTACAAAATGAGTGGTAAAGAATCTGCCTGCCAATGCAGGAGATGCAAGAAATGCAGGTTTATTCCCTGGGTTGGAAAGATCCCCTATAGTTATGAAATATTACAAAGTATTTGCTTTTTTGGTATTTTTAATGCTGAGTGGATTATTATATACCTCAAATAATAACAAGTATATGAAGTAAAATGCTAAGTGTTCTTCCACTTCTGCTTTCCCTTCCCACTTCTCATTTCTGTTCAGTTCAGTTCGGTTCATTTCTGTTACCTTCAGTTCAGTTCAGTCACTCAGTCGTGTCCGACTCTTTGCGACCCCGTGAATCGCAGCACTCCAGGCCTCCCTGTCCATCACCAACTCCCAGAGTTCACTCAGACTCGCGTCCATCGAGTCAGTGATGCCATCCAGCCATCTCATCCTCTGTCATCTCCTTTTCCTCCTGCCCCCAATCCCTCCCAGCATCAGAGTCTTTTCCAATGAGTCAACTCTTCGCATGAGGCGGCCAAAGTACTAGAGTTTCAGCTTTGGCATCATTCCTTCCAGAGAATCCCAGGTCTGATTTTCTTCAGAATGGACTGGTTGCCTAGATACAAATATTTTAAACAAGTTGGCATATGTCTTCCAGAGTTTTCCATAAACATATATATTTGCAATGAGTTTATATTACTACATATTTTTCTAGAATTTAGTTTTGTTTTAAATTTGTTGATCCTTATGATCATATTTTTATGTGCTTTATTTTAGAGTGTGTACAGATAGATTGGACTTCCCAGGTAGCGCTAGTGGTAAAGAACCCACCTGCCAGTGCATTAGACATAAGAGACACAGGTTCAATTCCTGGGTCAGGAAGATTCCCTAGAGGAGGGCTTGACAACTCACTCCATTATTCTTGCCTAGAGAATCCCCATGGACAGAGGAGCCTGACAAGCCACAGTCCATAGGATTGCAAAGAGTCAGACATGACTGAAGCAACTGAGCATGCATGCATGCACTGATAGAGCAGCAAAGATTTCTCTCATTATTATCGCTTTTATTTTAGTATTTATATAATAGTAAACTTATGATTAATTTAATCATTTTTACTGATGAATATTTGTTTCCAGCTTATCCAGAATCACCAGTCATCAGTCTATGGCTCCTTGAGGACAGGGACTGGCCGGAATTTGATCACTTGCATTAAGTTCTGCCAAGCACACCATTCAAATCATTGGAGATCTGCCTAACTTTAAGAGTTCTTTCTCGCTGCCTGCTACTTCTCTGCCTTACAGAATTAATGTGTATTTTCTTAAATACCCCAGATTTTGCAAATGTAAGTTCCTTCACCTGGAATGGGGTTCCCTCGTTGCTCAGCGGGTAAAGATCTGCCTGTGTGCAGGAGATAAAAGAGACGCGAGTTCGATCCCTGGGTTATTCTTCTCCTTACCACCCGTCCTCCTCAGTCACAGGATCAATGGGCTTTTCACCCAATTTGACGGAACCTGGGCTTCATCTCCTCAGAAAAAGTCCTTCCTGATGATTTATTTCTGCTTAGGTGCCTCCCCTCCTGTGAGATTCTGAGCTTGTCTGTCATGACAGTTATCGCTGTAGTAGATATGTTTTCAAGTTTGTCAGTCTGCCCATTGGCTCTGAGCTCTTTGAAAGCTGGAACTTGTTTCCTTTTCAATCCTTTAGTGTCTAGCATACTTTCTCCCACACAGCAGAGGCTCAAAATACCTTTAATGAACAGATAATTAAATGTTTGTCAAATCTAAAATATGTTTGAATCCATATTTTTAACTTTGCCTAATCCTTGATAGCTATAAAAATGTATTTTAATTAGTTCATCATTCATATTGATACTTATCTCATATTCAGCAATTAACCCTGAGTTAAATATAGGCATGGTTTGTTATATCATCAAAATAGCTAGGGTCAAATTCCATTAAAAATAGTATAAAATATTATTATATAATATAGTCACTCAATATTATGGACTTCTCTGGTGGCTCAGATGATAAAGGATCCACCTACAATGCAGGAGACCTGGGTTCTATCCCTGAGTTGGGAAGATCCCCTGGAGAAGGACATGGCAACCCACTTCAGTATTCTTGCCTGTAGAATCCCTATGGACAGAGGAGCCTGGTGGGCTACAGTCCATGGGGTGGCAAAGAGTTGAACACAGCAGAGCGACTAAGCACAGCACATAGTCACTCAAACATTATAAAGACTGTGAGTTGAGGGCTTAAATGACACATTCCACTTTTTTCCTATCATCTTCTGCAAAATCAGAGTGCTACAATTAATGTCCAATTGCAAAAATATAATGTTCAAGGTTGGAAAAAATCAACCCATAGGAATAAAAATATGTTTGCAGTTATTCACTTGGACTGCTCTTCCAAATATGAGATTTTATTAATGAGGGATTAATAAGCACTGAAAATTTACATGTTTTTTAAATGCTTATTTGTTTCCTATTGTCTTGTATACTTACCAAAGAGGTACTTATTACTATTCTTCAAATAAATGAATAATTGAATTGATCTTCCAAAAAAACCAAGTAGGGGGAAAATTTTTAAGTAGAATGAGTTATCCCCAGGGTGGCAGATTGACGTTGTTATCTGCAGTGCCACTTTCTAAGGGTATCAGTCTTGAAGTAGTGGGGAAAAAATTGAAGAACATTTTTATATACACATATACATATTATAGGGTGTTCACAAGTAAATGTAGATGCCCACTTCGTAAACTGGACTCTAGATATTATTCCTTAAGCAAATGATCTTTGCCAGTGAGCTGTACCCACTGAATGTTGAAAAGAGTTCCTAGAGTATAACATGTCATTAATATGAGCTTATTTACACACACAAAATTCCTCCCCTCAAGCCATGTAAGTCAAAGTATGTTCTAAATATAAGTAAATTTATTAAGTACAAGCAAATTTAATAGCATAAGCTAGTTTTAAAAAATACTCTGTCAGTTTTATAGGGATCATCTATAATGAATCAAAGAAAATGCTCGATAAATGGAGTATTATCTATTCATATGTAAATGGATATTTTGTATAAAATGCTGAAAGGTTTATCTTGACTAAACTAGATATTCCCCTTGCAAAATTTTAATTTGAATATTGCAAATTAACTTTTATTATTTTTAGTCACATTGTTTCACTATACGCTTCGTGCATATATTTATTTGATTCTGCAGAGTATTTAGTATGATTTTTAACTTACACTTTATACTTTCACTTAATTTTCTTTCCTCAGTGGATTTCTCAAATGCTGCAGATAAAATTGCATGCTGCAGAACTGCAGGGCAAGGACAAAGCAAAAAGTTTTAGACAGATCTGGCCCTACTATTTAAATACTTCTTCACTTCAGTTCAGTTGCTCAGTCGTGTCCGATTCTTTGCGACCCCATGGACTGCAGCATACCAGGCCTCCCTGTCCATCACCAACTCCCAGAGTTTACTCAAACTCATGTCCATTGAGTCAGTGATGACATCCAACCATCTCATCCTCTGTTATCCCCTTCTGCTCCCACCTTCAATCTTTCCCAGCATCAGGGTCTTTTCAAATGAATCAGTTCTTCCCATCAGGTGGCCAAAGTATTGGAGTTTCAGCTTCAGCATCAGTCCTTCCAGTGAATATTCAGGACTGATTTCCTTTAGGATTGACTGGTTTAATCTCCTTGAAGTCCAAGGGACTCTCAAGAGTCTTCTTAACGTTGGACAAACTAGTCTTTCTGAGCCTCAGTTTTCCCATCTTTAAGATGAGGATTCCATCTTCTCTGTTCATTCATTCATCAGAGATGAATGAATTAATGTTAAGTGCTTTGTGAGAGCTTGTTAAATGAAAACACTTACTATTTTTTTTCAAATAATGTAAATCCCAATTATTTTATAAGTCCTTTCAATTTACAGCCTTACATTGATACATAAGGATAAGTTTTTGTAGGTTTGTTTTTTTCTAAATTGAAAGACATAGATTATGCCAGATATTTAGCTTAGGTATTGTTAACAACTGCATTCATTGATTATATAAATTAATAAGTTATAACTTTAATGCCTTGAAATATCACTAAAATACGTGTTCTTTCATTGCCACCATCTGCGTGCAGTGTTATTCCTTAGTGACTTTTCTGTGAATACGTTATTATTTTCTACAGCAGTCACTTTTTAAAAATTCCTGATTTGCCCTATTATTTTAAATATTTAGGGGCAAGAGAAAGAGTTTTTGAGAGAAAGGAGATAAATCCCCCAACCAACAGGAGGATTATATTTATTGTGCCTGCATTTTTCATTTGCTGTTCTATTTTTGTTGTGTATTATTTTGCTCGCTATATTATTTCCATTCTTTTTAGCTTTCATCACCAGGAAAGGATGCAAGTTTCCTTCCAAGCTATGCTTCCCACTCCGTTTACCAGCGGGAAGTGTCATATTAGTGGTATGATATAGTCCTTAACTGCAGATGCCTCTGTCAGTTCTGCAGCTCTTTCACTTCCTATCAGCAGCAGTAGTTATTTTAAATAGAGTTGATATTATTTTCTGCATAGTGAAGTTAGCCCTACCTTTCCTTCAGTTTCTTTTCTTTCCATTTCTTGCTTGTGTGGGTTGAAAACTGTGAATTATAAGACTCTGAAAATCAGGATGAATCTAGGAAGTAAACTGTCGTACAGACTAATTTCTGTTTAGACTTTTGACTCGGAACTAGGGGACTCACTTTAAGACACCTAGCTGGCATTTGCCCTCTGATAAATCCATCAACCAGTAAAAGCCCAATTTAAAGGAATGCTAAGTTCAGTTCAGTTCAGTCGCTCAGCCGTGTCCTACTCTTTGCAACCCCATGAACTGCAGCACCCAGGCCTCCCTGTCCATCACCAGCTCCCGGAGTTCACTCAGACTCATATCCATCGAGTCAGTGATGCCAGCCAGCCATCTCATCCTCTTTCGTCCCCTTCTCTTCCTGCCCCCAATCCCTCCCAGCATCAGGGTCTTTTCCAGTGAGTCAACTCTTCGCATCAGGTGGCCAAAGTACTGGAGTTTCAGCTTTAGCATCAGTCCTTCCAATGAACACCCAGAACTGATCTCCTTTAGGATGGACTGGTTGGACCTCCTTGCAGTCCAAGGGACTCTCAAGAGTCTTCTCCAACACCACAGTTCAAAAGCATCAATTCTTCAGTGCTCACTTTTCTTCACAGTTCAACTCTCACATCCATACATGACCACTGGAAACACCATAGCCTTGACTAGAGTCAGTTACCTCAAAATTTCTTCCAGGTGTTAAGAGTAGAGTATGAAGCTAGTCATATGAATTTATACTAATCTTAGTGACTTGTCTCACAGCTGTTAGGATTTGTTTATTATCAGTACACAAAAATATCAGTCAACTTCATTGCATGAAACATGTTGTGTAAGTTCAGTTCAGTTCTGTTGCTCAGTCATGTCCAGCTCCTTATGACCCCATGGACTACAGCACTCCAGGCTTCCTTGTCCATCACCAACCCCTGGAACTTACTCAAACTCATGTCCATCGAGTCAGTGATGCCATCCAACCGTCTCATCCTGTAGTCCCCTTCTCCAGCCAAATTCATACCACCCTTCCCCCTCTTCCTTTGATGACTTGAATATTTGCTTCACTCCTCTCTACAAACTTAGTACCTTGGAGATATTCCTTTCATAACATTTTTCCAAATGTTTTATGATGCAGTTCCTAACTGCAAATATAAAATCCCTTTGCATACTTACTCCATGGTGCCTGGAATCCCTTGGCTTACGGACTTTTATTTCTCCTCAACATTTAAACGTTGGATGAATAACTGATGCATTGTGAGTATTGAAGAAAATGTTGATAGTGTCACAGGGGTTCTGAATAACCTTACCAAAGAAACTTTAAAACACTGTGGTATGTTCATTCATTGAGAAACAATGTACTTCACCTATTTTTGAAGTCAAATAGTGCAATAGTTGGAAAAAGTGGTGTTTTCTAATTAATCAGAGTGCCAGAAAAATTACTTTATCCAGAACATTTCATTCTCAGAATGTATCAGTTATCCTCTTATATAAAATTGAGAGCATATTTGACAGAAAAATGTAGAAGAATTTTTTTAAGTAGCTGAATGCAATTTAAAGAGGGGAATGCTTAAAGTTTTCTTGCATTCAAATTCTAAAGTAAAGCAAAGCAAAGCATCCAACTAGCATATACTACCAGATAAGATGAACATACTTGTCTTATTTAGAGAAAAAAAAAGGGCAACAAAAGGGATGACATATTGTTAAATCCATCCTAAATTATTTCTCTAACATTATTTGATCAGCTTGATTTCACATTAGGAGTTGGGTGGTCATTGACAGTCATTTAGACCTCTTCTTCAATTAGTGATTTGTTTCCAAACCCATATCAATCTCTGAGTATATCTCCTCAACCCAACCGGTAAGGTTGACCAATAAAAACAAAATTGGTCTAATGCTTTGAGGGGATTTCCTGGGCCAGTTTGGGACCAAGTGTGATATTTTTCTTTAAAATCTGGAGAGCTTTTTCCCAACTGCTCTTTTCAGTTCAGTTCAATCAGTTCAGTTCAGTCACTCAGTCGTGTCTGACTCTGCGACCCCATGAATCGCAGCACGCCAGGCCTCCCTGTCCATCACCAACTCCCAGAGTTCACTCAGACTCGCGTCCATCGAGTCAGTGATGACATCCAGCCATCTCATCCTCTGTCGTCCCCTTCTCCTCCTGCCCCCAATCCCTCCCAGCATCAAAGTCTTTACCAATGAGTCAATTCTTCACATGAGGTGGCCAAAGTACTGGAGTTTCAGCTTCAGCATCATTCCTTCCAAAGAAATCCCAGGGCTGATCTCCTTTAGAATGGACTGGTTGGATCTCCTTGCAGTCCAAGGGACTCTCAAGAGTCTTTTCCAACACCACAGTTCAAAAGCATCAGTTCTTCGGTGCTCAGCTTTCTTCACAGTCCAACTTTCACATCCGTACATGACCACTGGAAAAACCATAGCCTTGACTAGATGGACCTTTGTTGGCAAAGTAATGTCTCTGCTTTTGAATACACTATCTAGGTTGGTCATAATTTTCCTTCCAAGGAGTAAGCGTCTTTTAATTTCCTGGCTGCAGTCACCATCTGCAGCGTCTTTTAATTTCATGGCTGCGGTGATTTTGGAGCCCCAAAAATTAAAGTCTCATACTGTTTCCACTGTTTCCTCATCTATTTCCCATGAAGTGATGGGACCAGATGCCATGAGCTTCATTTTCTGAATGTTGAGCTTTAAGCCAACTTTTTCACTCTCCACTTTCACTTTCATCAAACTGCTCTTTTATCCTGTCCTTATTTCACTGAGGCTGTCTCATTCCACTGTAGTTCTCTTGCTTCTGATTCAACTGTCCATTCTTCTCCCCATATACTGATGCTCACTTGTTTCACTGAATTTCTAAGTATAGTGCAGACTTCTTATATCAGCTATTGCTTATAAATGAGACATTCCATCTGTCGCATGTCATGGGTAAATTTTCTCTTCCACCTAGACTAAATTATCCCACCCTTCTCACTGCTAACCCCTGGTACTCCTCCTGTTCCCTTCTACATGCACTTCCTCAGAGAAGCTGTCTGTAACCCTCTTTCAGCTGAATTAATTGGCCAATCCATGTGGTCTCTGTTAGTCCTACATGGAACTTTCTCATTACACACCTACTAAACTCTTATTTCAGTTGTTTGTTGTCTTCTCTGTGTTCCTGGAAGGCTGGGACTAAGTTGAGTTTGCTTTTATAGTCCCAGACTCTCACCAGAACTGTATCTGGCATGTGATAGGTATACAATAAATATCTTTGAGTATATCATTATTTTTACAATTTTTCTTTGCATTTAATTATTTTTCAGTGTTCAATATTTGGTAAGTTTGACCTCGTTGTTGTATGTGTGGCCTGGAGGAGATGAGTAGGGGAGTGCTAAGTGGTGACCAGTGGTGACAGTGATAAACTTCTTGGGGACTGTACATTCGTAAGTTTCTGTGTAACATAAACTTAATTAACATTACCATTTGATGGTGTACTCTGAAAACTGTTGAAATTTTCATAGCTGTGTATTACTTGACTGATACTGTTTCCTGGGCCAGTGAGATTTATAGGTACTTTTATTTTCATTAATTATAATTCTAATCTTAGTTTCTTCTCATTTTTAAAAAATACATATTATCATTGGGCCAATCATAGATAAAGGGTAGTTGATTTTAGTGATTTTACTAAAAATAGTAATTCTATTGAATAGTTTCTCCATTTTTATTGGTGTAGTTTTATTCGAGAGTTGGACCTAATGTGTATAACGTAGCATTTGGTTTTCTAAACATTCCTGCTTTTCAACAAGTCACATGAAAATATGTTCATTTGAACATTTTTAATATGTGTATTATTATTATAGTTAGAAGAACACAGCTAAATTCACTTAATGACTTTTTATAAAATATAAGATTGTGTGATTATAAACTGTGAAGCCAAGTAACTAAGGATATTTTTAGAGCAAGTTATCCCAACAGCAACTCTTATATGCTGCAATATGTGAGGATCACATATACTTTTATTATTTATTTCACTCCCTATTTCTGCAAGTATATTAATAACCATGCATTTTATTTCTATGATTAGATATGTTTATCTTTCTGCATAGTATCATGCTAGTTGTTGCATTAGAAATTCTTTTAAATGAAAATTAGTTGTTATATGATACAGAAGGTATACATTTTTTTAAGCTGTTTAAATGATTGATGTTTCTTATATTTCTCTAAATAAAAAGGATGATGCAAAACTGGGCATACACTTCAAATGATTGTGAATATTACTCTACATAGCTCATCTGTTATACTTCTATTTTAATGTCTTCTTAAAGGGTGTAAAAGTAGTTGAAACTGCTCCCTCAATTGTTGGTCGTATACAGGTGCTGTTTTTATTGGTTCATAGGTACCAAGCTTTACCCAAACTGTGAAGTGCTGTGGATTTCTTTGTGAATCACCATATCTAAGCTAATGTGGTGGTGGTTTACAAAGTAATTCATAGTGCTTCACAGGTGCTTCTGCAGTTGATCTACATCTCGAAGCCTAGGATCCCTTTACTGAGCCATTGAGAACAAGCTACTTTGTATTACAAGACTTACAAGGTCAAGAGATCCCTGGTAAATATACTGTAGAATCCTTCCATTTGGTACTTAGAGTTAATTATTATCAAAGTTGTGTCAAATGCACCAGAAATTTGATTTCTTTACTTAATACATATTTTACATAGTTGGTATATCTTATCTCTTCTGTTACTTTTCTGAAAAGTAATTTTATAATACTTCTTGGTTAAGAAACATAATACATCAGAAATTCATTAAATGGATATTTCCACCCAAATAATAAACATGCCATTTGAAATTTGAAGATTTTAATTTGCATTATTATACATACTCATGTAGAATTACTCTACATAAAGTCTATGTCACGTTAATGAATTAATTAGTTATTTTAACTGCTAAATGGTCAAGGGCTTATAAGAATCCTTGCTATGTGATACTTCTGTAAGTAACCAAGATTTCATTTCATTCACACCAGGAAAACATTGTTGGTGTAGGCAAAGAAACAACCTATTATGAAGAAGCATGTTAAATTAGGTATATTTTGGACACTCATTTCCTTTTACCTTTTGTGGGACCAGTTTTCTTTGTTCCCATTTTATGATTCAAAGGATTGAGTTACCTTCCCGAGGTCACAAAAGTCTATTTTCTTGCTGACATGTATTATTAAAACAAAGAACTTTGTGGTCATTTCAGTCATTAGAATTACTTAGGCTGATTGACTCATGAACCATTAATCAAACATTGGATGATTAACTGTTTTACTAATTGATTTAGATTCCTAATAGTTCTGTCGACCTTACCACATCCTTTTATTTACAGGGCTAGAACTTAAGACTTATCTCTGCTCAATGGTATGACCACAAGTCTTTCATAACTGAATACTTTTGGTCTTTTACTTCTTAAGTGGCATGTTTGCACACCAAAATGGCAGTGGTATAGGTTTCTGAAATTACTTGTGAATCTTCATACAGTGTATCTTTTGTATTCCTTATGACTTCATTTTTGTCTAATGTTTGATTCTTTAGAAGTGGGTTGTGAAT
>SJYQ01002035.1:170683-209218 GCA_006410935.1 Redunca redunca | reverse complement strand
CTTACTCCTTGGAAGAAAAGTTATGACCAACCTAGACAGTATATTAAAAAGCAGAGACATTACTTTGCCAACTAAGGTCCGTCTAGTCAAGGCTATGGTTTTTCCTGTGGTCATGTATGGATGTGAGAGTGGGACTGTGAAGAAGGCTGAGCACCAAAGAATTGATGCTTTTGAACTGTGATGTTGGAGAAGACTCTTGAGAGTCCCTTGGACTGCAAGGAGATCCAACCAGTTCATTCTGAAGGAGATCAACCCTGGGATTTCTTTGGAAGGCACTGGGGTCCATCCCCCGCAGGATCCAGGGAAACCCAAAGGAGAAACGGCGTCGGCCATTGTGATTGATTTAGAGGGAGAGATAGTTAAGAATGTTGTAGATAAGAAAGTAGAGGAGAGAAGAAAAGAGACTGATGTTCCTTGGTTTATACAGAAAGTCAATAAAGTCTCAAGACAAGAGACTTGCACCGTCTACGTGAGGCCACAGGTGCCCTCCCGGTCTCCCGAGGGAGTGCCCGTTCAGGTCTTAGAAACCCAGGCAAATAAGTAGACACGGCGGACTTCTGTACTCCAGATGGGAACTAGCCTGAAAGACAGAGTAAGAGGAGGAAAGTGATTGACATGAGGAGACCAAGCTGCTTTGATGAGCAAGATCCATAGCTTTATTTTTAAATGGAACTTATATACCTTTTTTGTACATAGAGGAAATGAAAGATGCAAGGTCATACAGAGTCAGCCCAACATTCCAGCAGTGTTGCCCTTATCGAAACCATGACTTTTTTGCATACCTTTTCCACAAAAGATGTTGTGTACAGTATCTTCTGGCCTTGGAGGCCTGTGAACATTTTATGGACCTCTTTTGATAAAGGTTGCTCAACTAGAAAACTTATTTTCCCTCAAAGTGTTTTTCTTTGTATTTCCAATCTATGTCAGCCTCAGAAAATGCCAAACAGAGTTATGTTTTTCACAGAGCAAAGGTGCAGTGAGTTACAAGAAAGAACCAATTAGCTCAAAAGTCTGATATGGTTAAATTCAAGGCTACACTTGTTTTCCTAGCATTCTCACTATGTTAACTAATGCATTCCCAGGTGCACAGTGGATAAGAGATATGGGAACTTAGCAACAAGCATTGGCCCAATAATGAAATCCTACATCAGCACTAGCACTACTCTAATAACTTTTAACTCTTTTAAAGGCTCTATGTTTTAGGCTTTCCATGCTTCTCATAGTTGGGAGGCTGTAAATAATTGTATGCATAGCTGCAAGAGTCTGGATATATCTGCCAAGCAAGCTAGAATGCTAATAGAGGAGGTTTGATTTGAAATATTTCTCTCATGTCCAAGAGACTTATTAGCTATAGCCCTAAGTTGATTTTCTCCAGAGAAAGGTGGTCAGGGTTAGCCCCCTGTTAATGTCAGAGGAGTTGGGGAAAGTCATGAAACAGTAAAACAGACAGATTCTGGTTTTGGGGTAGATGCTCGAGAAAGCCTAGGGAGCCCCTTGAGTTCTGAAGCCTTGCTTAACAGTTCTCTTCCACATGACTCTGTCATGGGTGGGATCTCCTGTGGCGGCTCCCAGCAGGAAGGAATGATGCTGAAGCTGAAATTCCAATACTTTGGCCACCTCATGCGAAGAGTTGACTCATCGGAAAAGACTCTGATGCTGGGAGGGATTGGGGGCAGGAGGAGAAGAGGACGACAGAGGATGAGATGGCTGGATGGCATCACTGACTCGATGGAAGTGAGTCTGAGTGAACTCCGGGAGTTGGTGATGGACAGGGAGGTCTGGAGTGCTGCGATTCATGGGGTCAAAAAGAGTCGGACATGATTGAGTGACTGAACTGAATGCTCATTATCTTCAATATATTTTATCTGATATTAACATGGCCAAACTAGCTTTATTTTAGTATTTGCTTGGAATATCATTTTCATTCCTTTTACTTTTAATTATTCTAAGTTCTTTTGCTTTAGAAGTACTCAGAAATCCAGACGGACTTTTAAAAAATTCTGATTAATTTCTGTCTTGTAACTGTCAATTTTTGTCCACATATTTATTGTAATTCTTGATATATTTGAAAGTGATTCTGATTTCTACTTGACCCATGTTTTCTGTTTCTGGCTTTTTTTCTTTCTTACTTTTCCCCCCTCTTTTCTTTCTTTTTGGATTAACTGAGTTATTTTTGAACTTTATTTCTATTCCATGTTTTTCTTTGTAAATATTTGGAATTATGCTTTCTCTTTTTAGTGGTTACCGTTAAAATTTATCATGCATTCTAAAGTTTAAACACAATGTTGACATTCTCTTCTACACAGTACAAGAGCTTTTGAATAATTTAGCACTTTTCTTACCGCTTCTGAATAATACAGCACTATTTTCTAATTTTTGGTTCTGTTTTTTCTCTTTTTTTTTTAACTCCATAAACTGGTCATTGTCATTTTATTCTACCCAGACAACATTTGTTTGAGTTTACGTACAGAGAAAGAAGGAGAGTTAATATGAGGATGTGTTTATAGACTAGCTGCCACTACATGCAAATAGGATAGCTTGATGTTATGGGACTGTTCTCCAAAAAGTCACATAAAATGTGTTTCAGGAAAGTCTGCCTGGGAAAACATTTTAAAGATGTCTTCAATTACTTAATAAACTGTCTTGGAGAAAGAAGACAGGAATTGTCTCACTGGCTCCTGCTTTCCTTCTGTTAGGAGAGTTAACTCCCTGCCCCTTGTGCCACGCAGTGTGCCCCATGGTTTTGGATGTCTCTGCATCCACTGGGTAGCCAGGAGGGAAGAGGTGTGCAGTGTTAGCAGAGAGTGTGTACTTGCGTGAAAGTGGGTGGAGTGTATGCAGAGCTGGCCCAGATTAAAAGTGAGGCCAAGGAAATGTCAAGTGGAGCATATAATGAAAAATAAAGAGGGAGAAGTTTCTCAAAAGAAGGAATAGCATTTTAGAGGCACAGGGATGGAAGGAAGCTCTCTTCGTTTCAGGGAAAGGCAAGAATAGCAATTTCTGAGAATTCCCTGGCAGTCCAGTGGATAGGACTCCGAGCTCCCACTGCCAGGGGCCCAGGTTCAATTCCTGGACAGGGGACTAAGATAGCTGCAAAACAGTTTCTTTCAAACTGAAGAATTTCCTTTTCTGTGACCTCTTAAAGATCTATTTTTACTTCTGTGAGCCTTTTCTGTAAGCTCAAAGTTCAGGTTGTATATACATGAATTAATTTCTAACATTGGGAGTAATTACAGATAGAAGGTACAGGTTACTGGGAAGAAGAAAATTATGTTTGTGGGCATATATGTTTTTGCTGTGATAGTTTGGTAGAGGTAAAAAGCTAAGGCAAAGAAAAGTCTTTGGAATGGTCCATCTCAATATCCCTGCCAGGAATGGTACTGAATATGTCAGGACTTCTCAAGAGCCAGATCAGTGTGTTCTGTTAATGTTCTGGTGGGTTCTCAAAGTTTTTACTGGCAGAATTTTACATTTGAGAAATACTTTGGGTGTTATTAAGGACTTCCATTTTAAAAATCTCTGAGCGAGGGAGAATAAATTAAAATCATCCAAGGACGTTTCAAAACATTGTATCAGACCAAACCTCCCGAGAAGAATAGGTAGAAGAGCTGGATAAAACATTTTAAAAAATATCTATTTGAAAGCATATCCACTGAGATAGCAAAGGATTTAAGAGTGAAGAGACTGGAGAAGAGGGAATCCCACAGAAGTGAGACCAACATTTGACCCCACATATGGTATTTACTATTAGCTTTCCTGGTGGCTCAGTGATAAAGAGTCCACCTGCCAATGTTTCCTGGCCACCTGCTAATGCAGGAGATGTGGGTTCAATCCCTGGGTCACGAAGATTGTCTGGAGAAGAAAATGGCAATCCAATCCAGTATTCTTTCTTGGGAAATGCCACGGACAGAGGAGCCTGGTGGGCTATAGTCCATGGGGGTCACAAAGAGTTAGACATGACTTAGGGACTAAACAGCAACAACAACTGTATTTTTGAATTCTGAAGTCAAAGCTGTGAGGGTAAGAAGCTAGAGAGAGCTTTTGGAAGGGGGACAGTAACTGAAGTTCAGAACTCACTGATGAGAAGGGTCCTGGTAAACATACCAGGTTTAGATTGGGATCCCTAACTCTCAAGGAAATTGAAATCCAGCTTGAAACAATTCAATCTTAGATGTATTAAGAGGTTTGCCCCTATCTTAACCTCTCCTATGCACCATCTTCCCTGGGAGAAGATAATATTGCCCAGTACTTCAAACATTTTCATACAGTACATCTAGCATTTAATGAAAAATAGGGTGGAAAAAAAGAATAGACTTTCCCAAAATTCAGACACAAGATAAATAATAAAAAGAGGTCAACAGGAAATCCACATATTAGAGTTATCATACACAGAGTTTAAGATGGCTATAATGAATGTGTTTCAGAAATTAAATTACAAATACAGTATTTTTGGCCTGTGGTTGTACAGTAAAAATGTATTTTTTGTCCTCCCAACTCACATCAATTGTTTTTACAAAACAACATGCAGGGGAATTCTCAAGTTACATTGCAAATACAGGATTGTTGGTAGAATATCAGAATCAGATGTTTTGAGACGTAAACCCAGTGTCAACAAAGGAGGTGCATATAGGGATACTGGTTTTTAAAAAAGCCATTCTACTGCATGCAGAACAGCTGTTTGCTAACAATTATATTAATTATTGAGAGTTTTAGCATTTTCTATCCTATTATTATCATCTGTTACTTCAGTTCAGTTCAGTCGCTCAGTCATGTCCGACTCTTTGAGACCCCATGAATCGCAGCACTCCAGACCTCCCTGTCCATCACCAACTCTCGGAGTTCACTCAAACTCACGTCCATCAAGTCAGTGATGCCATCCAGCCATCTCATCCTGAGTCGTCCCCTTCTCCTCCTGCCCTCAATCCCTCCCAGCATCAGAGTCTTTTCCAATGAGTCAACTCTTCACAGGTAGCCAAAGTATTGGAGTTTCAGCTTTAGCATCATTTCTTCCAATGAACACCCAGGACTGATCTCCTTTAGAATGGAGTAGTTGGATCTCCTTGCAGTCCATGGGACTCTCAAGAGTCTTCTCCAACACCACAGTTCAAAAGCATCAATTCTTCAGTACTCAGCTTTCTTCACAGTCCAACTCTCACATCCATACATGACCACTGGAAAAACCATAGCCTTGACTAGACGGCCCTTTGTTGGCAAAGTGATGTCTCTGCTTTTGAATATGCTATCTAGGTTGGTCATAACTTTCCTTCCAAGGAGTAAGTATCTTTTAATTTCATGGCTGCAATCACCACCTGCGGTGATTTTGGAGCCCAGAAAAATAAAGTCAGCCAATGTTTCCACCGTTTCCCCATCTATTTCCCATGAAGTGATGGGACCAGATGCCATGATCTTCGTTTTCTGAATGTTGAGCTTTAAGCCAACTTTTTACAGGTGTTCTATTGTGTTTAGTTTTAGGAAATTGATTAGAGAGTTTGGTTTGAAATTTAATACATTATAATTTTTTCCTTTTAAAATAATGGGGAAAAAATCAACAAAGCCAAAAGCTGGTTCTTTGAAAGGATAAATAAAATTGACAAACCATTAGCCAGACTCATCAAGAAACAAAGGGAGAAAAATCAAATCAATAAAATTAGAAATGAAAATGGAGAGATCACAACAGACAACACAGAACTACAAAGGATCATAGGAGACTACTATCAGCAATTATATGCCAATAAAATGGACAATGTGGAAGAAATGGACAAATTCTTAGAAAAGTACAACTTTCCAGAACTGAACCAGGAAGAAATAGAAACTCTTAACAGACACATCACAAGCACGGAAATTGAAACTGTAATCAGAAATCTTCCAGCAAACAAAAGCCCAGGTCCAGACAGCTTCACAGCTGAATTCTACCAAAAATTTAGAGAAAAGCTAACACTGATCCTACTCAAACTCTTCCAGAAAATTTCAGAGGAAGATAAACTTCCAAACTCATTCTATGAGGCCACCATCACCCTAATACCAAAACCTGAAAAGATGCCACAAAAAAAGAAAACTACAGGCCAATATCATTGATGAACATAGATGCAAAAATCCTTAACAAAATTCTAGCAATCAGAATCCAACAACATAATAAAAGGATCATACACCATGACCAAGTGGGCTTTATCCCAGGGATGAAAGGATTCTTCAATATCCGCAAATCAATCAATGTAATACACCACATTAACAAATTGAAAAATAAAAGCTACATGATTATCTCAATAGATGCAGAGAAAGCCTTTGACAAAATTCAACATCCATTTATGACAAAACTCTCCAGAAA
The DNA here is from genome assembly GCA_006410935.1 of Redunca redunca. Taxonomy (NCBI): domain Eukaryota; kingdom Metazoa; phylum Chordata; class Mammalia; order Artiodactyla; family Bovidae; genus Redunca; species Redunca redunca. The sequence goes on along the minus strand of SJYQ01002035.1, from coordinate 202,893 downwards.
GCAGGAATAGAAGGAACATACCTCAACATAATAAAAGCTATATATGACAAACCCACAGCAAACATTATCCTCAATGGTGAAAAATTGAAAGCATTTCCCCTAAAGTCAGGAACAAGACAAGGGTGCCCACTTTCACTGCTACTATTCAACATAGTTTTGGAAGTTTTGGCCACAGCAATCAGAGCAAAGAAAGAAATAAAGGAATCCAAATTGGAAAAGAAGAAGTAAAACTCTCACTGTTTGCAGATGACATGATCTTCTACATAGAAAACCCTAAAGACTCCATCAGAAAATTACTAGAGCTAATCAATGAATATAGTAAAGTTTCAGGATATAAAATCAACACACAGAAATATCTTGCATTCCTATACACTAATAATGAGAAAGTAGAAAGAGAAATTAAGGAAACAATTCCATTCACCATGGCAATGAAAAGAATAAAATACTTAGGAATATATCTACCTAAAGAAACTAAAGACACATATATAGAAAACTATAAAACACTGGTGAAAGAAATCAAAGAGGACACTAACAGATGGAGAAATATACCATGTTCATGGGTTGGAAGAATCAATATAGTGAAAATGAGTATACTACCCGAAGCAATCTATAGATTCAATGCAATCCCTATCAAGCTATCAACGGTATTTTTCACAGAGCTAGAACAAATAATTTCACAATTTGTATGGAAATACAAAAACTCTTGAATATCCAAAGCAATTTGAGAAAGAAGAATGGAAATGGAAGAATCAACCTACCTGACTTCAGGCTCTACTACAAAGCCACAGTCATCAAGACAGTATGGTGCTGGCATAAAGACAGAAGTATAGATCAATGGAACAAAACAGAAAGCCCAGAGATAAATCCACGCACCTGTGGACACCTTATCTTTGACAAAGGAGGCAAGAATATACAATGGATTAAAGACAATCTCTTTAACAAGTGGTGCTGGGAAAACTGGTCAACCACTTGTAAAAGAATGAAACTAGATGACTTTCTAACACCATACACAAAAATAAACTCAAAATGGATTAGAGATCTAAATGTAAGACCAGAAACTATAAAACTCCTAGAGGAGGACACAGGCAAAACACTCTCCGACATACATCACAGCAGGATCCTCTATGACCCACCTCCCAGAATATTGGAAATAAAAGCAAAAATAAACAAATGGGACCTAATTAAGCTTAAAAGCTTCTGCACAACAAAGGAAACTATAAGCAAGGTGAAAAGACAGCCTTCTGAATGGGGAAAAATAATAGCAAATGAAGCAACTGACAAACAACTAATCTCAAAAATATACAAGCAACTCCTGCAGCTCAACTCCAGGAAAATAAACAACCCAGTCGAAAAATGGGCTAAAGAACTAAATAGACATTTCTCCAAAGAAGACATACAGATGGCTAACAAACACATGAAAAGATGCTCAACATCACTCATTATCAGAGAAATGCAAATCAAAACCACAGTGAGGTACCATTTCATGCCAGTCAGAATGGCTGTGATCCAAAAGTCTACAAGCAATAAATGCTGGAGAGGGTGTGGAGAAAAGGGAACCCTCTTACACTGTTGGTGGGAATGCAAACTAGTACAGCCACTATGGAGAACAGTGTGGAGATTCCTTAAAAAACTGGAAATAGAACAGCCTTATGACCCAGCAATCCCACTGCTGGGCATACACACCGAGGAAACCAGAATTGAAAGAGACATGTGTACCCCAGTGTTCATCGCAGCACTGTTTATAATAGCCAGGGCATGGAAGCAACCTAGATGTCCATCAGCAGATGAATGGATAAGAAAGCTGTGGTACGTATACACAATGGAGTATTACTCAGCCATTAAAAAAGAATACATTTGAATCAGTTCTAATGAGGTGGATGAAACTGGAGCCAATTATACAGAGTGAAGTAAGCCAGAAAGAAGGACACCAATACAGTATACTAACGCATATAATGGAATTTAGAAAGATGGTAATGATAACTCTTATAAAAGACAGCAAAAGAGACACAGATGTATATAACAGGCTTTTGGACTCTGTGGGAGAGGGAAAGGGTAGGATGATTTGGGAGAATGGCATTGAAACATGTATAATATCATATATGAAATGAATCGCCAGTCCAGGTTTGATGCATGATACTGGATGCTTGGGGCTGGTGCACTGGGACGACCCAGAGGGATGGTACGGGGAGGGAGGAGGGAGGGGGGTTCAGGATGGGGAACACGTGTATACCTGTGGTGGATTCATGTTGATGTATGGCAAAACCAATACAATATTGTAAAGTAATTAACCTCCAATGAAAATAAATAAATTTATATTAAAAAATAATAAAATAATGGAGAATGAGTCCTGATTAGATTTTTTGTGCAGAATATCTGGTTTTCAGGATTGGATTACTGATATTATCAGGCATTATCAGGTGATACTTGGTGAGCAGGTTTCACTGTATCTTTTTTTTTTTCAATTGCTGCAGTTTTTAATGCTCTCTTCCTAAACTCCATTTTGTAATCAGTTATTAATGGTGTATAACTATGCAACTAACTTTTGCATATTTATTTTATGTTCAGCTTTTAAAATTCTACTGATTTGTTTATTTTATGTATTTTTCACATAGATAATATGTCCTGTGAATACCAGATTTGACTGTTCCCTTCTAGTCTGTATACATTTTATTCACTTTTTTCTTTTTGGTCTTACTGTTCCAGGTAGAAACTGTAATATAGGAAGTAGTGGTTTTAAAACATGTCTGCATGTTTAAACCTCTTCTCACAAAAGGGGAATATGGGTTGTTGTAATGACTTGCTTCTAATGAATAAAATTTGGCAGAATTAATGCTGCGGTGTGATTTCCAATGTTATGCATAAAATGCAGTATTGCTTTGTGCCTCTTTTTCTGTCTATCTTAAACGAAATCAGTTTCCCTCACGTTTATCAATTTTCAATCAACCTTGGCTTTATTGATCCTGTTTTCAATTTCATCATTTCTCTACTTATTATTTTCTTCCTGATATTTTCCTCTTTATTAGTCTGTTGTTCTTTCTCTAATTTCTTAAGTTGGACATTTAGCTCCTTATTTTTATTCTCTCCACATTTCTAACTAATTTCCCTTCTTTTAGGATGTCACCAACTTTTTATTTCTAGAAGTTCAGTTTTGCACTTTTTCATAGCAAGGTCATTTTTACAGTCTTGTTCCTTACCCATGTGTCTAAGTCTTTTTTTTTTTTTAATCTACCAATATATTTGTTTTTGTTTATATGATCATTTCAATACCACACATCTTTGTGGGTCTGATTTCGCTGTAGGTTTTTCTTCTGATTTTCTCAGATGAGGTCTTGTTTTCTCATTTATTCTGTAATTTTTATTGTGCTCTTCTGTTTGTTGAAACTGTATTGTGAGCAATATTTGAGGCCTACATTAAGGGTATTTCCCTTAGAAACACTTTTTCTTTCAGCTTACTGTGTCAGGGACACTCCAAACTTGGGACCACTCTGAACTGAATTTTTGGCCTGGAGTTTTCTGATCAAGCAGTAGCATGAATTTGGTTACCAAATCTTTGTGAGGGCCAACTTGCTGCTTATGAATTATTTGGGGGAAATTTTACCTTACTCCACTCAAGAGCTATATCCCTCTCCCTTTATGAAGCAAACTTTTCACAGAGAGTATAGCCCTTTGACAGTACTGGCTTTATGCAAGCTTTTAAAACCAAATTTCCAACTTGCAAGGGCACTAAACTTGGCTTTCTGTTTCATAGCATGGTTGATGAAACTACAGTTCTAGGTTACTGGGGGTCATGAGATGCTCCTAGGAAGGGGGCTGCATTCAGTGCTCATTCACCCTCTGGTTTTATGCTTTTGATTTATTTTAGCTTCTGAGGAATTCCCTTACTTTCTTGCCTGCTCAGCTACACACACACACACACACACACATGGAGATTTTAAAATATATTTTATTTAGTATTTTTAGGAATTGTTTTTAAAGCAGGAGTGTTTTTTTGTTTGTTTGTTTTGCAGTGCTTTGAATGTAACTTTTCTTTCATATTGCCAGAATGGGAGCCCCGTTAATTCTCCAATGCTTGCTGAAGCTTCCATTCCTACCACTTTGCTAAAACTAATTTTGTTGAAGCTATCAACTATTTCCATGGTGCCATACTTAATGACCCTTTCAGTGTCCTTGCACTTACTTGACCTATTCAGCACATTTTTATTACATCCTTTTCTTTGAAACATTCAAAAAGTAGATTCAAACGGTATTAAAATTCTCTTCCTGGCTTCACAACTGTTGCTTGTTCCACTCTCAACACTGCTACTGAATACAAATATATATTAAATATTTAATTGAAAGCATTGTAATCAGTATCATTCCCTTTAGACGTATTCCCAAAACCTTCAGGCTTCTTATGCAACTGCTGACATTTACTACAACATAAAATCAAAGCAATATGATGAGAGTAGAATAAACTTGTAACCAACTTTCTATTTTTTATAAGCACGTTATCTACTTTGTGAATTATGTACTGTGATGTGATACTTTTCCTTAAAGTCATGATCCCACCCCTGAGCTATCAGTTAAATCATTAACAACATGACATAACCAGAAGAGAAGTTTTTGGTGAGGATACTGATGAATAGCCTGGTTAGTCACTGCAGAGAGAAAACTTAAAATTCCTTTGGCATTTAGTTCCTAACTTATTCTTCCAGCCTCATTACTCCCCAAAAAAGTTCACTTTTTGCAACAATATGGTCTATGGTCTAGTCCCTTCCCTGAAAACACTTACCCACTTTTCTCCCGTATATCTTCTTTATTTCTGTGCTTCCTTTCTGTATTTCCCTCCACTTTTCTCTCATTCTGCTGAATTTCTCACTCTTAAGTTGTGCCTTTCCAGTTCCTCCCCCATGAAGCCGTTCAGGCTATTCCAATGGTCACAGGAAGCATCTGACCTGGCTCCAATACTCCCTACCTCTGGTATTCGTGCCCTTGTATAATCTTCTCCCCTCCAGTGTGGGCTGGACCCAGTGCCTTGCTCCTAACAAGCAAACAGAATAGAGCAAAGTAATGAGGTAGCAGGTCCGTGACTTTTGTTTTGCTAATATTCTCTTTTGCTGGTACTATTTCTTCCCCTTCACTTCCTCACTCTGATGTTGTGGGATATTCTCCAGAGAGACTTACATGGCAAGGAACTGAAGGTGGCCTCAGTGCAAAAACTCATGAGGAATTGACCCTGACAACCACCATGAGAGTGAACTTGCAAGCAGATCCTTCTCAGTTGAGTCTTCAGCTGAGATGGCAGCTGTAAGCTGACACTCTGAATGTGGCTCGTGTGAGTCTGTGAAGCAGAGGACCCAGTAAATTCCTAACTCACAGAAACTGTGACATAGTAAATATATTTTGTTTTTAGCACTAAGTTTGTGGGACAGTTTGTTACAGAACAATAGATAACTAATACACCATCCTATATGTATTGTTACAGTCCATAGGGTCTCAAAGAGTGGGACAGGACTGAAGCCACTGAGCATGCACCCACGCACGCACCTGTGAACACAAAGTATTTGTTATCCACAGTTTGTAATTTATTATAAAAGACATACATGTGCATGATGAAAAAATGCAACAGTATAAATGTCCTAAAATAAAAAGCAAAAGACTGCCATAACCTGTTCCTGATGACCCTCTAGGGTAAATACTACAATCATTTCTTATGTACTTTAGAAGTGTTTTACCATAAATGGGATCATACTATAGATACTGTCCAACAATTTACCTTTTTTCACTTAACAGCCCATCTTTCCATATATCACTTCATGGCAAATAGATGGGGAAACAGTGGAAACAATGGCTGACTTTATTTTTCTGGGCTCCAAAATCACTGCAGATGGTGATTGCAGCCATGAAATTAAAGATGTTTACTCCTTGGAAGGAAAGTTATGACCAACCTAGACAGCATTTTCAAAAGCAGAAACATTATTTGCCAACAAAGGTCTGGCTACTCAAGGCTATGGTTCTTCCAGTGGTCATGTATGGATGTGAGAGTTGGACTATAAAGAAAGCTGAGTGCCAAAGAATTGATGTGTTTGAACGGTGGTGTTGGATAAGACTCTTGAGAGTTCCTTGGACTGCAAGAAGATCCAACCAGTCCATCCTAAAGGAAATCAATCCTGAATGTTCACTGGAAGGACTGATGCTGAAGCTGAAACTCCCAATACTTTGGCCACCTGATGCGAAGAGCAGACTCATTTGAAAAGACCCTGATGCTGGGAAAGATTGAGGGCAGGAGGAGAAGGGGACGACAGAGGATGAAATGGTTGGATGGCATCACTGACTCATTGGACATGGGTTTGGGTGGACCCCAGGAGTTGGTAATGGACAGCGAGGTGTGGTGTGTGGCGGTTCATGGGATCGCAAAGAGTCAGACATGACTGAGCGACTGAACTGAACTGATAGGACTTTTAGAAATATAAAGTATATTCATTGCTTTTCCCCTTGTTTATGAAAATAGTACATGGTCTTAGATGAAAATCTGACATATAGATAAAAACATGAAAAATTAATTTCCCTCTACTCCCACCACCCAGAGGTAAAGTATGGGACTGAATGTCTCTTGTGGTCTGTCTCAGGCCTCTTCTGGCTCTCTTCTGTACAGAACTCCTTTCTTGTGAGGAATGCATCTGATACAATCAGTTTGGGCCTACCTTCCCTCTCTAGGTGTGGTTCTATGACCTATATCTGGCCAATTAGAACCCTCCTCCACGCTTCTGCCTTCTAGAGTGGTATATAGTTGGGCATGCAGCTCAGCCAAGCAGGAGAACAATCAGTCTTTCTAAGCTTTTGCAGGGGGTTGTGGGGGAACTAATGATGGCTTCTTTTTCCAGGTTGTTAAACTAGAATTGATGCTTTTGAAGTGTGGTGTTGGAGAAGACTCTTGAGAGTCCCTTGGACTGCAAGGAGATCCAACTAGCCCATTCTAAAGGAGATCAGTCCTGGGTGTTCTTTGGAAGGAATGATGCTAAAGCTGAAACTCCAGTACTTTGGCCACCTCATGCGAAGAGTTGACTCATTGGAAAAGACTCTGATGCTGGGAGGGATTGGGGACAGGAGGAGAAGGGGATGACAGAGGATGAGATGGCTGGATGGCATCATGGACTCGATGGACGTGAGTCTGAGTGAACTCCGGGAGATGGTGACGGACAGGGAGGACTGGCGTGCTGCGATTCATGGGGTCGCAGAGAGTCGGACACGACTGAGTGACTGAACTGAACTGAAACAAGGATTGTGTGATATGAGGCCTTCCAGAGGCCATCTCACTGTCATTTGGGGAGTGGATATCTGGCCTCATGGCCAAGGAGGGATAAATAAAACTGAAAGATGAAGAGAGTGGAGCCCCGAGGACATCTTTGATCCATGCATGTCTGAATTGACTGGAATTCAGGTAAACCCTTGGTTATCTCAATTTTTGATATCAGCAAATTCCCTTTCATCTTTTCATCATCCCTGTATCCAAGGGAGCTTTACCTAATAGAAGTATTATGCTGACCTTTGTTTGAATTTGATAGAAACAAAGCAAAATTTAAATGAAAATGGAAGAAGTGATGACAATAGATCATTTCTTAAAGGCCCTTTAAATGAAACATGTTTTGAAATGTTTTGAAAACATTTAAAGGTTGAAGCATTGTGTTTTGTGCTTTATAGTTTGACTTGAGGTTTCATAATGAATATAAGTTTAAATATCTAGAATAACTCAGTCAATTGTCTCAAAAACTAAAAGCTATCTCTGATGTCTAACCAGTCAACTAACCAAACATATCCCTTTAATTTTTTAAAAAGGAAAACAAATTAAATTTTATATCTATATATATGTATGGGCTTCCCTGGTGGCTCAGCTGATAAAGAATCCACCAGCAATGCAAGAGACCTGGGCTTGATCCCTGGGTTGGGAAGATCCCCTAGAGAAAGGAATGGCTACCCACTCCAGTATTCTGGTCTGGAGAATTCCATGGACTGTATAGTCCATGGGGTAGCAAAGAGTCAGACACATTGGAGCAACTTTCACTTTCACTATAATATGTACACGTGAATAATTTTGAATGCAAATATTTTATGCAGAAATGTCATGAGGTTTTTTGGATTTTTTTAAATTGAAATATAGTTGATGTTCAATATTTTATGTCACAGGTGTACAATATACTAAGGACAATTTTTAAAGGTTATATTCCATTTATAGTAGCTATAAAATATTGGTTATATTCCCTGTGCTATATAATATGTCCTTGTAGCTTATTTATTTTATGTATTGAGTTGGCCAAAACGTTTGTTCAAATTGTCCTCTAAGCTGTTATGGAAAAGCCTCAATGAACTTTTTGGCCAACTCAATAAGCTAGTTTGTACCTCTTAATTCCCTATCTCTATCTTGCCCCCAATCCCCTCTTCACAGGTAACCACCAGTTAAAACAAATATTTTGTAAAATATAAGTCCTAAGCCTACCTTTAGGGTCATTCTTTAAATTATTAGGGGACGTGAGGCTTCCCTGGTGGCTCAGTGGTAAAGAATCCACCTGCCAATGCAGGAGACACAGGTTTGATCCCTGATCTGGGAAGGTGCCGCAGAGCAACTAAGTCAGTGTGCCACAACTATTGAGCCTGTGCTCTGGAGCCCGGGAGCCACAGCGAAGGAGCCTGTGTGATGCAACTACGGAAGCCCGTGCACCCACAACGAGAGAGGCCACTGCAATGTGAGGGCCCCACACCACAACTAGAGAGTAGCCCCGACTCTCTGCAGCTAGAGAAAAGCCCAAAGAGCAACAAAGACCCAGCACAGCCAAACAGAAGGTAAAATAAATAAAATTATATAAAAAATCATTAGGGAAGAAATTAATACAGATGAGATTGATCGATAAGCACAATATTTTTTTGTGTAAAGAAATCTCCACTTTTCAAGAAAAATAAAAATACCAAAAACAGGAGAAATAATGATGGTTATTGCCTATTATAGATCTGAAGTGAACTCACTTAATCCAAATGGTTCCAATACATCATTCAAATGATTCCCTCATTGCTCTCTTGTACTTAGTCCGTGTAGATTAAAGCCAGTTGTTATTGTGTTAAATTTCTTTTAATGTTCCAGTGACTTAAAAAACCCACAATTCTTCTTAGAGAATCTGCAGAATATTTTGGAAAAAAAGATTTAAGCTAATTTGGATACTGGCACCAAATATCCCCCAGTGTATTTTACTTCAGGAAGAACCATTTCGTCTATATTCTACTGGAAGTAATATGGTTATCATGTGGAAGAACCCATCTTGTCTAATGGCATATTTAATAAAAGCATATATGGGAAGACAATGTAACTGTCTCCCCAGCCCAAGAATGAAGAATGGTCTTCAGTGGAAGTATGACCTGTTCAATTTCCATCAGTTTAGAAACGATCAACCTCAACCTGGGCAGCTGTCCATGGCCTTGGAGAGGCCAGCTCAGGGTCCTGCCTAGTGAATGCTATTGATTGACAATGCCAGGTGAGGATAAATTTGTGCATGCTCATATCCCTGTGGCAGGTTAGCTATCCAGAGAATCTCTTTCACCATAAGCTTTCCCATGTAACTGAAAGCTGTAACTGCTGTGCTCAGTCACACCCAACTCTCCGCGACCCCACAGACTATAGCCCGCCAGGCTCCTCTGTTCTTGGGGATTCTCCAGGCGAGAATACTGGAGTGGGTTAGCATAAATTTGTAGTTATGTCTTTCTTTGGTTTATTTCTTGTTTTCTACCCCAATAAATATTTATGTTGAATTTTCAAGCTGGCTAGGGCCCTGAAACAGCTGAGGATAAATTTCTATCTGACAGGCAGCGTGTGCTGTGTTGTGCTTAGTTGCTTCAGTTGTGTCCGACTCTTTGTGACCCAGTGAACTGCAGCCCACCAGGCTCCTCTGTCCCTGGGATCCTCCTGGCAAGAATACTGGAGTGGGTGGCCATGCCCTCCTCCTCCAGGGGATCTTCCCGACCCAGGGACTGAACCCACATCTCCCGTGATACCTTCACTGCAGGAGGATTCTTTACCACTGAGCCACCAGGGAAGCCCAAAGGTCATTGTAGTGGTGGCCTAAAATCAGGTCTTTGAGTCCTCGCTCTGCTGGGTGCCAGCCAGACAACCCTCCCTGGGCAAGTCTTGAAATCACTAGTGCCTGTTTCTGCATCTATAAATTCAGGAAAGTGATAGTCTTCTTGCTTATTTCCTACGATTGTTGTAAGGATCAAATGATACAATGGATAGAAAAGAGCTTTGGAAATGAAAAAGGGCTATGTCAAAATGTTGCTTTATCACCCACATAGTATTCTGAAACATTTCTGAAAATTTTCTTCATTTGTTAGAACTTATACACCCAATCCAACCAGTCCATTCTGAAGGAGATCAGCCCTGGAATTTCTTTGGAGGGAATGATGCTGAAGCTGAAACTCCAGTACTTTGGCCACCTCATGCGAAGAGTTGACTCATTGGGAAAGACTCTGATGCCGGGAGGGATTGGGGGCAGGAGGAGAAGGGGAGGACAGAGGATGAGATGGCTGGATCGCATCACTGACCTGATGGATGTGAGTCTGCGTGAACTCCGGTAGTTGGTGATGGACAGGGAGGCCTGGCGTGCTGCGATTCATGGGGTTGCAAAGAGTCGGACATGACTGAGCGACTGAACTGAACTGAACTGATACACTCAATTACCAAAACACCATTTGTTTGTATACCTAATCACTTCTATGCAAATTCAGTAGATTTATTTCCTTACTTAGTTCCTGGGTAAATAACAAATAAAAACACAATTAGTGAAATGTGAAAATGTGCAGTTTCAGATAGTCAAGGGTAATGTGTTTCCTTTATGGATTTGGAACTCTGTATAAGCCAAAGGCCTTCCTCTTTGCCTGCCATTAATGATAAACTACATTTCAGCCAGTGGCACACTGCTTCCTGGAGAGACTTGCTCAGGGCTCTGCTCTTTGCCAGGTGTTGGCAGATTTTCTCACCCACCTTGGAGCTGTGATCAGGGCTCCCCCTGCGGGTGGCTGTAGCTCTGACACCTGCTGCAGGGTTGGAGCTGTGGCCCTGTCCTCTCTGAGGAAAGGAAGCGGGAAGCTGCTCCATTTGCTATTTGGCCACTTGGCTGCCACCCAGGATGGTATAATTCTTCCTTTAAATGCAGGCATCCCAAAGTGGCTGGGCATTTGGCCGAATGATAAAACAGGTCATTTTGTTAACAGTTGCCTTCTGGCTCATAAGCTCAATAAGGAGAATTGAGGCTTCAAAATGCCATTTGTAACAGCAAATCAGTACTAGTTATATACAGGAATAAACAAATGTAATCTCTCTATGAAGAAAATTATAAAACATAACTGAATGACAATTTAAAAAATAGGATGAAACATGTTCCTGGGTAGGATGATTCACTATCATGTCAGTTGCAATTCCTCTTCTCCCTCTTCTTGGCCCCCTCCTGCTACTCAAAACACTAAGTCCTGTTGGTTCTGCTTCCTTCTCTTTCATCTGCCCACTTCTCTCCCACTCTCACTAATTCAAATTTATTTCAAGTTCTTGTTATTCTTTCCCGAATTACTGAAGCAGCCTCATAACTGTTGCTCCTTTCCAATCCATTTTTCTACAACTGCAATAAGTTTATCTTGCTAAAGTGCTCATATAAGCATGCCACTCCTGCTTTTCACCCTCCAGTGACTTATCATCCTTAGAATTGAGCCCAAACTCCATAGCAAGGCATTCCAGGGCTCGGTGTTTGTAGCTCCCCAGGCTGCCCTGGCTCCACTTCCTCCTGCCTCCCCATCAGCACCCTCTTCCTCTCTTCCCTTTGTCACCTAATGAGCTCCTTCTAATTATTCAGAACTAAGCTTAACTCTAACCTCTTCTGGGAGGCTTTCCTTCAGCTGTCAAGGCTCAACAATCTGTCTTTCCTAATGGCCACAAGACTCAATTTCCTCATCTGCCAAGTGGGGATAATAATTCCTATGTTATATGGGCTTGGTATTGGTCTAGTGGTAGGTAGGGCCAGATATCCTGGTTTATGCCTGTTGTTCCTAAGTCATGTCTAGTTAGCGTCCCTGAGAATGGAAACCATCTACACGTAGTTTAATAGGGTTAGGAACAAACACTTCATTAACAATACTTGAACTTCAGGAAACTCCAGCTTAGGAATCTGTATCCTATCATTTTGCCTTTTCCTACTGTTCATGGGGTTCTCAAGGCAAGAATACTGAAGTGGCTTTCCATTCCCTTCTCCAGTGGACCACATTCTGTCAGGCCTCACCACCATGACCCGCCCGTCTTGGGTTGCCCCGCAGGCATGGCTTGGTTTCATTGAGTTAGACAGGGCTGTGGTCCTAGTGTGATTAGAATGACTAGTTTTCTGTGAGTATGGTTCCAGTGTGTCTGCCCTCTGATGCCTTCTTGCAACACTTACCATCTTACGGCTGCGACGGCCAGCGCACTCAGCGAATCTATAAATATCACTGTTGCTTATCTCAGGCACATCTAGAAAAACCCACTTATTTGAACGTAGACTACTCAGCTAGTCCTCATCAGAGTAATAGCCCCCTTCTCACTCAGCAGTCGATCACTCAACTGGCTTGTGAAACACCTGTATACTCCTCCACGTTCCCTTGAAACCCTCGCCTCCCGGTATCTGCCAATTCTAAACTATGAGATCAGGATTTTGGTCAGTTCCAGCCATCCTCTCAGGCCCCTGAATTGAAAGACCCCATTTAGGCCCAACTCTTCAAACCTTCTGAACCCACAACCGCCTTCTTAGAGGAGACACTATTAAGGTAATGGTCTCCCTTGCTGCATTAAGTAAGAAACCTAACTTTGCTGATAAGCAGGTGATTTACATGATCTCTTTGAGGAATCAGCAGTTGACACCCTTTTACTCTGAAAAGAATCGCAGTTTGGATGATAAATTAAATGATTCCTACTTTAAACTGTTACCGTATTAATCTATAACATCTATTGCTTTCATTTAATCTCTACAGCACCACAAGGTATGTACTATGACTCTACTGCTGTACAGACATAAAAATGAAGGCACAGGGAGATTCAGTAATTTGTCCAAGATCCTGCAATTGCACGCATGGACTCAGACTCCAGAACTGATGTTCTTTTTTTAAAAAAGGCAGTCTTCCATATAATTTTAAAATCACAAACTTACAGAAAAGTTACAAGTATAGTACAAAGAACTGCCCCTTCCCTTCAAATCACTGGAGAGTAAGTTGTTAACTTATGCAATGCCCCATTCAGTTCAGTTCAGTTCAGTTCAGTCGCTCAGTCGTGTCCGACTCTTTGCAACCCCATGAATCACAGCATGCCAGGCCTCCCTGTTCATCACCAACTTCTGGAGTTCACTCAGACTCACGTCCATCAAGTCCGTGATGCCATCCAGTCATCTCATCCTCTGACGTCCCCTTCTCCTCCTACCCCCAGTCCTTCCCAGCATCAAAGTCTTTTCCAGTGAGTCAACTCTTCACATGAGGTGGCCAAAGTACTGGAGTTTCAGCTTTAGCATTATTTCTTCCAAAGAAATCCCAGGGTTGATCTCCTTCAGAATGGACTGGTTGGATCTTCTTGCAGTCCAAGGGACTCTCAAGAGTCTTCTCCAACACCACGGTTCAAAAGCATCAATTCTTCGGCGCTCAGCCTTCTTCACAGTCCAACTCTCACATCCATACATGACTACTGGAAAAACCATAGCTTTGACTAGATGGACCTTAGTCGGCAAAGTAATGTCTCTGCTTTTGAATATACTATCTAGGTTGCTCATAACTTTTCTTCCAAGGAGTAAGCGTCTTTTAATTTCGTGGCTGCAATCACCATCTGCAGTGATTTTTGAGCCCCCCAAAATAAAGTCAGCCACTGTTTCCACTGTTTCCCCATCTATTTCCCATGAAATGATGGGACTGGATGCCATGATCTTTGTTTTCTGAATGTTGAGCTTTAAGCCAACTTTTTCACTCTCCTCTTTCACTTTCATCAAGAGGCTTTTTAGTTCCTCTTCAATTTCTGTCATAATTAGTCTCTGTATTTAGTATTTGTCCTACAAATAAGGACATTTTCCTTGATAACCACAACACAGTCATCAAAATCAGAAATTTAACAGATATATAACAACCATATAACCCTCAGAGCCCACTCCAGGTTGCCGATTGTCCCTATAATAACCTTTGTAGCAGAAGAATCCAGTTCAGAACATCTTGTATTTGGTTCTTAAGTCTTTCAGTCTTTCAGACTTTCCTTCAGTCTGGAACAGTTCCCCAGGCTTTCCTTAATTTTCATGACCTTGACACTCTTGAAGATTACAAGAATGTTAGCCTCACTCCTAAACACTCCTAAAGTCATTTTAAGAAGCCACCATCACCCTGATACCAAAACTAGACAAAGACACTATGAAAAAATACCAAAAAATAGGTCAATATCTTTGATGAATATAGGTAAAAAATCCTCAACAAAATATTAGCAAGCTGAACCCAACACATAAAAATGATAATACACCATGATCAAGTTGGATTCATTCCAGGGTCACAAGGATGTTGCTGCTCAGTCGCTCAGTCGTGTCCGACTCTTTGTGACCCCATGGACTGCAGCATGCCAGGCTTCCCTGTCCATTGCCAACTTCTGGAGCTTGCTCAAACTCATGTCTATTGAGTCAGTGATGCCATCTAACCATCTCATCCTCTGTTGTCCCCTTCTCCTTCTGTCTTCAATCTTTGCCAGTATCAGGGTCTTTTCCAATAAGTTGGGTCTTTTCCAGTAATTTGGCTCTTTGCATCAGGTGGCCAAAGTATTGAAGCTTCAGCTTCAGCATCAGTCCTTCCAATGAATATTCAGGACTGATTTCCTTTGTGATTGACTGGTTTGATCTTACAATCCAAGGGTCTCTCAAGAGTCTTCTCCGACACCACAGTTTGAAAGCATCAATTCTTCAGTGCTCAGCCTTCTTTATGGTTCAACTCTCACATCTGTACAGGACTACTAGAAAAACCAGAGCTTTGACTAGACGGACATTTGTCAGCAAAGTGATGTCTCTGCTTTTTAATATACTGTCCTAGGTTTGTCATAGCTTTTCTTCCAAGAAGCAAGTGTCTTTTAATTTCACTTCTGCAGTCACCATCCACAGTGATTTTGGAGCCCAAGAAAATAAAGTCTGTCACTGTTTCCATTTTTTACCCCATGTATTTGCCATGAAGTGATGGGACCAGATGCCATGGTCTTAGTTTTTTGAATGTTGAGTTTTGAACCATTCACAAGGATGGTTCAAATGAATTCAGCAAGCTAGCAGGATATGAGATTAATATACAGAAATCTGTTTTATTTCTTTACACTAACAATGAAATATCAGAAAGAAAAGTAAAAAAAAAAAACCTCATTTAAAACTACATCAAAACCATAATGAAATATCACCTTACACATGTTAGAATGTCTATTATCAAAAAGACAACAAGCAAGAAGTATTGGTAAGGATGTGGCAAAATGGAAATTCTTGTGCGTTTCTGGAGGGGATGTAAATACGGCAGCCACTTAGAATTACTGTATGATCCAGCAATTCCACTCCTGGGAATACACTTGAAGAAAGTGAAAACACTAATTTGAAAAGATACATGCACCCCAATGTTCATAGCAGCATTATTTGGAATAGCCAGGAAATAGAAGCAATGTAAGTATCCATCAGCAGATGAATGGATAAAGAAGATATCATATACAATGGATATACCACTTTATATATACATATACAATACTACTTATTCTACATACAATGTTTATGGAATATATAATGGAATATTGTATACATATACAGTGGAATACTACTTATTATAAAACAATGAAATTTTGCCATTTGCAACAACATGGATGGACTGGGAGTGTGTAACACTTAGTGAAATAAGTCAGAGAAAGACACATGCTGTATAATATCACTTATATGTGGAACCTGAAAAGTTAAACGACCTAGTGAATGTAGCAAAAGGTGGAAATAGACTCACAGATATAGAGAACAGTAGAAGTTACAGTTGGAGAGGGAAGGGGGAGGGGCAACACAGGGAAAGAGGATTAAGAGGTACAAACTACTATGTATAAAATCATTACGCTATAAGGATACATTGCACACTAGAGAGAATACAGCCAATATCTTCTAATACTATAAATGGAATATGACCTTTAAAAATTGTGAATCATTATGTTGTACACATAAAGCATATGATGTTGTAAATAAACTATACCTCAATACAAAAATTGGACTACCACCGTGGAAAACAGGAAAGAGATGCCTCAAAAAATTAAAAATGAAACTACCATATGATCCAGCAATTCCACTCCTGGGTATTGATCTGAAGAAAATGAAAACACTATAATTAGAAATTTGTCTGTACCTCTCTTTTTGTTGCAGCATCTTTTTTAATAGCCAAGATATGGTGGGGAACTTAATGCCCCCAAACAGATGAATGGATAAAGAAGATATGATATATAGAGACAATGGAATATTACTCAGCCACAAAAAGAATGAAATCTTGCCATTTGTGACAACATGGATAGACCTAGAGGGTCTATTATGCCAAGGGAAATAAATCAAACAGAAAAAGACAAATACTGTATCATTTCACTTATATGTGAAATCTGAAAAACAAAACAAATGAACAAACATAAAACAGAAACAGGCACATAGAGAAAAACAGGTGGTTGCCCAAGGGGAGGGGTAGAAATAGGAAGGAAATAGGTGAGGGAAATTATAAGGTAGAAACATCCAGTTGCAAAATAAATGCATCATGGGTATGAAATACACAGTGTGGGGAATATAGTCAATACCTACATCCTTGTATGGTGATACAACTAGATTTGCAGTAAAGATCATTTTGGAATGTATAGAAGTACTGAATCGTGTAACAAGGACTAACATATTATGGGTCAATTACACTTCAAAAACAAAGCAAAGAAACAAATTCATAGAAAAAGAGATCAGATTTGTGGTTACCAGACGCAGGGGGGCAGGAGGAAATGGATGGAATTGGATGAAGGTAGTCAAAAGGTACAAACTTCTAGCTATAAGATAAATAAACACTAGGAATGTAATATATACCGTGATAAATATAATTAACACTGATGTATGTTATATTTGAAAATTGTTGAGATCAAATCCTAAGAGTTCTTATCACAAAGAAAAAAATGTTTAAGTTTGTGCCTTTATGAGACAATGGATGTTTACTATACTTATTGTGATAATCATTTCATGTTGCATGTAAGTCATCCTGCTGTACACTTTAAATGGGTATAGCGCTGTATGTCAGTTACATCTCAGTAAAACTGGAAGAAGAACAAAATAAACTATATATTTGCAGGCTTTAAAAAATCTACTTGTCAACAAATTTCAAGGGCTGTAAACAGAATAGTATTATTATTATTATTATTAAGAGTTTAATAAGACAAGATTCATTTCTTCTCAGAGTTTACATGAAACATGGGTTGCTGGTAAGAAAGATCCTCTTCTTCACAAGCCACAAAGGATAAGGCGATGGAGATACCAGTTAGAACAGTATTATTAACTATAGTCAGTATCTGTACTTCTGATCTCCAGAAGTTCTTTATTGTGAATAACTAAAGCTTTGTACCCTTTGAACCAATGTCTCATTTCCCCATAACCCTTGCTGCTGCTGCTGCTGCTGCTAAGTCACTTCAGTCTTGTCTGACTCTGTGCGACCCCATAGACAGCAGCCCACCAGGCTCCCCCATCCCTGGGATTCTCCAGCCAAGAACACTGGAGAGGGTTGCCATTTCCTTCTCCAATGCATGAAAGTGAAAAGTGAAAGTGAAGTCGCTCAGTCGTGTCCTACTCTTAGCGACCCCATGAACTGCAGCCCACCAGGCTCCTCTGTCCATGGGATTTTCCAGGCAAGAGTACTGGAGTGGGGTGCCATTGCCTTCTCCGCCCCGTGCAAACACCATTTTACTCTCTGCTTCTAAGAGATCTGCTATTTTAAATTCTATATATAAATCAGATCATGTGATACTTGTCTTTTTGTGCCTGGCTTTTTTTACTTAGCATAATGCCCTTCAGGTTCATCCATGACCTGTACTGTCATACATAACAAGATTTCTTTCTTTTTTTGAAAAAAAGACTGAATAATATTCCATTGTGTGTGTGCACATATATTTGTTGTTGTTTAGTCACTAAGTCATGTCTGACTCTTTTGTGAGAATGTAACTTGGTGCAGCCACTGTGGAGAACAGTATTTGTTGTTGATGTTTAGTTGCTAAATCCTTTCTCTTGCAATCCCTTGGATTGTAGCCCACCAGGCTCCTCTGTCCATGGGATTCTCCAGGCAAGAATACCGGAGTGGGTTGCCATTTCCCTCTCCAAGAGATCTTCCCAACCCAGGGATTGAACCCACATCTGCATTGGCACGTGGGTTCACTGAGCCATCAGGAAAGCCTATATATATATATTCACATTTTCTCTCTCTATATAATATATATATTATTCACATTTTCTTTATCTATTCATCTGTCAACAGAAACTGGTGGTTTCCACATCTTGGCTACTATGAATAATGCTACAGTGAGCATGGGAGTACAGATATCTCTTTAAGACACTGATTTTGTTTCCTTTGGATATGTACCCCAAAGTGGGAAGGACTGCTAGATCATATGATAGTTCTATTTTTAATTTTCTGATGAACCTCCATATTATTTTCTTGTACTGTGTACCAATTTACGTTCTATAGGGTGATATTATAAAACTAGGGTGATACTATAAAACTATGTAAATGTCCTATTCTTCATCAAATTTTCTATTTATTCATTTAATTTATGTACATCAGTACAGGGTCATACTTCCTATTTTATTCAATAGGCTGTAATTTGTCACTTCATTATTTATTTTGATGCCCTAATTTTTCTGGATTTGTCCATTGGGAGTGCTTTCAAGCTGCCTTCCAAATCTTTCTGACAATTTCTTGTTTTGGCAGATAGTATTTTTTACTTATCTGAAAGACTGAATTAGGTATATATAGAATTTAAGTTAATTGCATTTGCTCAAAAGATGGTATTTTGTGCTAAAATGAAATATCCTCCCAGAGTTTTAAATCATGCAGTGTGAACAGATACAAATGAGAGTACCAGTTTATCAATGGGAGCTCTCACTGAGCGTCTGTTATATCAGGAGAAATGAAGCCGTTCCATGTTTTCTCCATTAGGAGACTATAATTAGAAATGGAGCCTTAGAATAGCATTTTTTTAAGTCACTCTTAATTTTTAGTTTCTCATTAAAAAGCCCATATATTTGTTGTTCTGTGAAAATTTATTAATAGTTCTGCAAATTCTCTGCTGCCCTTAGGGAACAGATTGTGTATTTAAATAAGTCTTCTCAGGCACTTATGTGTGAGTGTCTCCCTCTTAGGGGCTCCGGCTACCTACTTATCAGTCTGCAGTCTCATCTTATTCACTAGTCTATTGCAGTCTCCTCAGGGCAGGGGCTTCAGTGCCTACGCCTTTGTACTGTCTGGACCCAGGAGCAGGCCTGGTATGTTACAGATGCCCAGCCAGTGCTGGCGGGATGGCCAGGTGGTCACACACTGTGTCTCGCTTCTGCCCACAGGATGGCAGCATTTAGTCAAGGCTCCAGCCCCACCAGTGGCCTGGCTGGGAATTTGAAAGTACCTGGTTTCTTCTTGAAATGAAAACAGTCTTCGGGTCTGCTCCTACGAAGAAACCCTCCATAAAATAATGCACAATGTTATCTGCCCAGCCTCTCCCCAGTGGGCTTTCTGGAAGATGACCTCTTTGAGGTGAATTACAGGATATTATTGGACTGTGGGCATCCATCCTCGAAGGACTATTTAGGTCTAGGGTTTGTGTTAGTTAAAACTGAGCAGGTAGGCTGAAATCACTAGCCCATTTCACATACAGTCATTAGATGCAAAGAACTGTTGCTATTTAAAGAGAAAAAAGGAAAAAGGAATTCTTGGGTGCTTGCTGTATGCTTTGTGCTTTAAACCAGGGGCTCTCATTCCTGTGTGGGCATCAGAATCACCTGGAAGACTGGTTAAAACACAGATTCCTGGACCTTACTCCCAGAGTTTCTGGTTCAGTAGGTCTGGGATGGGGCTGGGGAATTTGCATTTTAACAAACCCCCAGGTTGTGTTGATACCACTGGTCCAGGAAACCATTGCTTTAAACAATCACACTTGATCCTCAGCAGCTGTTTCACATGCTCTCTCCATTTTGCAGATGAGAAAACTGAGGTCCAAAAGTTGAAATAACTGATACGTCCTAGTAAGTGGAGAGGTGGGATATGAACCCTGGTCATTCTGACTCCAAACCCTTGCTCTGCTCACTGAACCATCTATAAGAGAAAGGGAATGAATCTGTACTTTGGGGGTTTCTCAGACTCACGTGCGGTGCTGTGCTTAGTCGCTCAGTCATGTTCGACTCTGTGACCCCATGGACTGTAGCCTGCCAGGCTTCTCTGTCCATAATGATTCTTCAGGCAAGAATACTGGAGTGGGCTGCCATGCCCTCCTCCAGGGGATCTTCCCAACCCAGGTCTCCTGTGTTGCAGGTGGAATCTTCACTAGCTGAGCTAACAGGGAAGCCCTTCTCAGAATAATAAGGCTCCAAAAAATATGAAACAATACCCATTACCAGTGTAATACTTTTAATTTTTAAGAGTTTAGCAATAACACTTAATCTTTGCAATTCCTCTGGTACAAAAGTAATCAGGAAAACTGCCAAGCTGAAATAAACAGGTGCACTTGTGTATGAAGGTACTGGAAGCTTTGCACTATTCATTTAAAATTCAAATGTCGTTGGAAACAAAATATTGATGTTAGAGATATTTTAATCACCAAACTCCCAACTTTGAGACTAGAATAGGATGGGAAAATAAGGCAGAAGTAAGTAATTATCAAATCCATTAGCTTGCCCATGGAGATAGAAGACGCAGTTTGTCTACGGAAATTAATGAGGAAGTCAAAGCTGGGGGGCTTCTTCCAGAATTGAATCAGCAAATTAATGACTCGGCTACAGGTTCCAGCCGTCACTGTGGCCCTGGTGTGTCAGCGTATGATGTATTGAGAATCTGTTCTGTATTTATTACTCAGACATAGCTCGCCTCCACCACACTCCCCCCGATTTTATAGAAAAAAATTAAACTTGATCTCTCAGAGGCAAGGGTGGAGTTTATTCTAAATGTTTGTGGAGAAGGAGTAGGACATGGAGGAAGAGGATGGAAAGTGAGCAATGACCTCAACTCAAGCTGAGGCTGCCAGTCTAGCCAAACAAAATGGTCTCTTCCATTGGCCAGGCCCCTTCTTGGCTCCTGCTTCTCCTCGACAGTCAGGTCTCACCTGTCGGGTTCAAACTGAACAGCCTTGTTCAGCCTGGCCTTTAAAATGCTGCACCAAAGGCCTTAGGAATAGACCACGGAGGGGCAGGGGTGGGCAAGCTGGGAGGTGCAATCCCGCCGTGCTGACCCCCTCCAGTCCTGGCTGAGTCTCACCTGCTGCCTGGAGTCTGCATTTCTAAGGGGAAACTTGGTTACTCGAATCTGTGATAGGAACTTTCAGAGCCTGCTCCAGACCTGAGGGCTCCTCAATGTTTCCTTCTATCGCCTTGCCCCCAGAGCATCAGGCACCTGGGAAAGAGAGGTGCCTCTGTCTGGGGCACTGAGTGGCTCCCTGAGCAGTGGGGTCACCTGGCAGGGCGCTGGGAACAGGGGGGCTGTGAGTCTGGAGGAGAGTCACCTATCCTCCCAGCCTGCCCCAGCCACTGCAGCCTGCCGGGAGGGTCACAGGTCCAGGGTTGACCTTCAGCCCCTTCACCCTGACACACTGAACTTCTCAGGGAGTGTGAGCCCACAGCAGGAAAGCAGAGGCTTCCGAGGAACAGAATGCTATAAACCAAAGACTGTAAACCGAGAAGCTTATAGACAAAGCGAAAATACTACTCGATGGTCTGAAGTTTGGGAGGGCTTCCCAGGTGGCACTAATGGCAAAGAATCCACCTGCCAACGCAGGAGACCCGGGTTCGATCCCTGAGTCGGGAAGATCCCCTGGAGAAGGAAATGGCAACCCACTCCGTATTCTTGCCTGGGAAATCCCATGGACAGAGGAGCCTGGTGGGCTACAGGCCATGGGGTCGAAAGAGATGGACATGACTGAAGCAACTGAACACACCCTCTGGGGACTGGGAACCATGGCTTTCACAGGCGCTGATGGTGGGGGGTGTGTTCTTGACTCCAGCCCCTTCATTCTTTGCTACCAAGTTCCAACACAGGTCCCCGGGGCACGTCACCTCGCTCCAGCTCTGCTGGTTGGGGCAGGTATCCCAGGCTCTGTTTCCAGATCCAGGTGAAGGCCGCTGCTGCTCTCCCGGTGAGAGGGAGCTCAGGCCACATGCCTTCCACGTGACTTTAACTTCTTTGTTAAATTGGGTTTCTGCTGCTGCTCCCTTGACCAATTACTCCTCTGGGAACCCCTGGGTGAGTGGAGGACCCACAGCTCACCCATGTGCCTCCTCCATCTGACACGTGTGCTTAAAAAGAACCCAAAGAAACATATTCTTCAAGCTTTCCCAGAGGCAGACCCCATGGCGAATGCATCACAAATGTTACTCTTAATTAGAGAACATCAACAAATAGGACTTTCAGACTTCTACCCCTTCTCTCAAGGAGGTAAACTTGGGTAAATTCATCAATAACAAAGCTTTGTTAATTGATTTATGTACTGTTTTCGTAGATGATTTGGAAATGACTTACTACATTAAAATACACAGAGAAGAGAGTAAATAAAAGATAAGAAATCAAGAGATGCATGATCCATTACTACTCTTTGCCTCCATTTTCTTACCTATAAAATAGGGAGACTACTATCCTTACCACCAGATTCCTTGTGAAGGAGATAATCCTTGTGAAGACATTCTCCCAAGGGTGGTGTGTGGCCCAGTGCCAGCCTGGGGAGCTGCTCAGAGACTCGGACCACTGTTCTTGACGGATTCTCTCCCTCCCTGCTTTTTTTTTTCCCCTCCCTGCTTTCTTTTCTTATTAATTCACATTTCAGCCAATATTAATGGAGGGCCGACTAGATGGCATTTATTGTGCTAGGTGTTGGGGATACAAAGATGCCCAAGACATGGATCCCAGCTACACAGAATTTAACAGCCAATGTTAAGTGGTCCATCCAAATGGTAAGGCCATTTCAATGTGACTTGCTCGCCACACATGTAAAGTGCCACGTGGTTCATGGGAACTGACCTAGGATCCAAGGGCGGGCTTGGTCTTAGATCCTAGATCTGGCTATGAACCCTAGGCTTCTTTTTCTCTCTAAGCTGCAGATCCTGCATTGTAAACTATGATTAATCATAACTATCCTTCAGGGCTGTTGTGAAGATTACGTGAAGTGTGTACCAGAAACACATAATAATAGTTAACACCAATTAAACACTGACTCGGTGCCAGGTGGTTGTCCTGTATTAGCTCACTAAAAACTCACAGCTCTGTGAAGTAGACACCATTATTACTGCTGTGCCTATTTTATGGAACATAGAGAAGCTGAGTGACTTGCCCAAGGTCAGGCAGCCAGTTAGTAGCAGAGCCAGGCTTTACATCATTTGGTTCCAGAGCCCAGGATCTCAGCTGTTACACAGCGCAGCTTTTCAGCCACGGCCGTGCGAGAGCGTCACCTGTGAGGCTTTCAAATGCTTTGTTCCCACCGGGGAGAATCTGACTTGGAAGGTCTGGGATGAGGTCCAGGAATATGTATTTGTAGAGAGCTCTCCAGGTGATCTTGATGTGCAGGTTGAAAACCAATAGGTGTTTAGCCAAATGAGGGCTGTTATCCTTAGAGTGAGGGAGATGGAGAGGGCTTTAGCAAAGCGAGTCTTGAAGCATGAGGTAGAATTTTCTTGGCAAAATGGAGGTAAGGGCTCTCCAGCAGAAGGAGAGCCCATGTAAACCCTTAGGGAACACAAGTATGTGAAACTCAGGTTTATGAAACCCAGCTGCGTGTGCATGAGTGTGAGGCGAACAGAAGAAGGAGAGGAAGGGAGGATGGGGAAAGAACAAGACAGGGAGGGAGGGAAGGAGGCTGGAAGGTGGGTTGGGGTCACAGTGGGCCAAGGATTAGAAAGGGATATAGACTTGACCTCACAGACAGGGAGAGACTGAAGAATTTCCATGCAGGGCAGAACCTAATTTGTTCTCCACATGGTCTTTATTTAAAAGCTCGCCTTTTTGATTCCAAGAATTTTGACATATTGAAGGAAAATAAACATAAGCAGGAAAAGGAAGATCACAATTTATAATTAATTTAGCTAGAAGCATCTTAGCGCTTTTGGTGAGAGAAGAGAGTAGACTGTCGAAAATTGAATGCACTGTGAAGTGGCTATTATTTCACTGACTTACCTCATTTGGAAGAAAAAGGAGGGAGAGAGTATTTTCACAGCAGAGGACATGGGGGCTCGATAAGGGTTTGAATCGATCGCTGCGCCTTACCGGGTGGAAGGTGGCAAAAGGGAGGCAGAAGAGCACTCAGCTGCGGCGGGAACGGGGCAGGGGAGGCGGGGCGGGGAACCGGCGTGGGGACAAGGGGAATGAGAGGCAGCAGGAAGAGGTTCCGGGGGCATCCTCCTCCGCAGGAACTCGAAGCTGCTGCCTCCCATGGCCCCTGGGTTTCCCAAATGATCCATGCCTCCCTCTGCATGCCCTTAAGAATTGCAGACCTCTGTGAAATGAAATTGGGAGGAGATATTTGTCAGTCCTTACGATTTCTTGATGATTAGGAGGATTGACAAGATTGCGCGGTGGAGACAGTCAAGCCTCTTTTTAATCACAGTGAATAATGCGCTTTAGACTCCCGGGTGTAGTAAGAGTCGTGTGAGCTGCATTCTTGATTTGCGCCCCTGGGACACTCTGTCGGGATTTCCAGCCCTCTTTATTTTATGCTGATGGAGTCGGTTGAATCTAGGCATGGGGGAGGCTAGAAAGCACCATCATTAGATGGAAAGAAGCAATGGTTGTGTAAGTCAGCTCCCTCTGGGTAAAACATCAAGCTTGAAAATAAGCGATTCCATACAAGCAGCAGCAGATGGGGCTAGCCCTGTGTGGTGTGGGAGGTGACCTCACATAGGTTAGCCATTTAATTTTCATAGCAGCTCTCCTGCAGGAGTACTATTACTGAGCCCATTTTACAGATGAGGAAACTGAAGCCTGGAGCTCTTCCATCTCACAGGTCACCAGCTATATAAGCACTAAAGTCAGCATAAGAAAGCCAGGCTAGCTGACTCTAAATCCAGCTGTTGGATACTTAAGTCGTTCTTGACAAAATAAGACATCCTTTAGCAGGGCTTCTCTTCCTCTTGTTACATGTAAGGACTGCTTTCTCCTTCCTCATTAGGTTCAGGAGTGTCTGTCATGTGCTCAAGGTCAAAGTTCTCTGGATAAAAGTTCTGTTGGTAACTGAAGAAGTATGGATGTCATTTATGGGCATCTCTTTTGTTTCCTAAAGTCTGAAACCACATTTGAGGCTTCCAGGGTGTACCTTAAGCTTTGTCCTGCTTTCCTGAATGTTGGGTCATTCCTTCTACTTACCTTAGAGGGTGCGTGCATGCATGCCAAGTTGCTTCAGTTGTGTCCGACTCTTTGCAGTCAATCCTATGGACTAACCCTCTGTCCATGGGATTCTTCAGTCAAATATACTGGAGTGGGTTGCCATGCCCTCCTCCAGGGGATCTTCCTGACCCAGGGATCAAACCTGCATCTCTTATGTCTCCTGAATTGGCAAACATGTTCTTAACCAGTAGCGCCACCTGGGAAGCCCACCTTAGGTGGTACTACTGCCTATAACGCCAGCCAGCTGTACTAGATTGAGGAAAAAGCTGAGATATGTTGGGTGCTGCTTTATTAACAACTTTGAAAAACTATGAGGCATAATAGGTATACAAAAGAATGTATGAATGCGTTTTGTACAGGTTAAAGAATAATAATAAAATGAACGTCTGTGTCTTATCTACCTGGATTGAAATATAGGAAGTGTTTAGAAGCTTAGAATTCCCTGACATCCCTCTCCAATCCCATCCCCCATCCTCCCTTCTTCCCCATGACACACCAATGTCTGTATCTTTAAGATCATTTAGTTCTGCTTGGTTTTGACTATCATATCACAGGCACATACAATGTGTATTCTTCCTGGGCTGTTTTCCCGCTTAATATTATGTGACCAGGAGTCATTTTCGCTGGTGTACATGGTTGAGCTCACTGATTTCATTTTCACTGCTGCATAATATTCCACCATGTGACCAACTCTCCATAATTTTTCTGCTCATTCTATTCTTGTTGGAGGTTGATGCCAGTGGCATTTCGTTTGCTTGTTTGTTTTACGAATAATACTGGGTCATTGGATATACACATTCTCAACCAATCTAAGTAATGACAAATTGTTTTCTAAAGTGGTTACACCAATTTATACTCCCACCAGTGGTGGGTGACAGTTCCTGTTGCCCCACACACGTATAACCTTTGGAACTGATTTTCAATTTCACTCTAGTGGGTATG
This sequence comes from Redunca redunca, assembly GCA_006410935.1. Classification (NCBI taxonomy): domain Eukaryota; kingdom Metazoa; phylum Chordata; class Mammalia; order Artiodactyla; family Bovidae; genus Redunca; species Redunca redunca. The sequence goes on along the minus strand of SJYQ01002035.1, from coordinate 176,328 downwards.
ACAGTAACTTGTGATTTTGTTGGCATCTCCTTGATCACTGGAAGCTGACCACATTTGCAATATGTTTATGAACACTTGTGGCTCCTTTTTCTGTGAAATTCATGTTTCTTTCTTCTTCCTCCCCCTGCAACCCCTGCCGCTTTGGTTTGTGTGACTTGGTCATACAGGTTGTAACTCCCTTCTCACTTAAAAAAAATATGGGATAGAAAGTCTTAATATACTCAGATTTGTCAGCCATTTTCTCTTGGTTTGAGCTTTTGGAGTCTTGTTTAAGGAATGATATCTACTGTCTTCTGAAAGTGTCACGTTTTTCTTTATGTTTTTATTTCAACCAGCGTTAATTTTTGTGTATGAATTGTTTCATACAATAGTCATTGTGTCAGTGCTGTTCCGTGAGCAGTCCATTTTTTCCAGCTGATTTACAAGGCCATCTCTATAATAGATCAGGTTTCCAAAAATGTATGTTTGCTTGTCAGCTCTCAGTTATGTTTCATCGTTTAATTTGTCTTTCTCTCTCTCCACAAAGGCCACATTACCTTATGACCAACCTAGACAGCATGTTCAAAGGCAGAGACATTACTTTGCCGACTAAGGGCCGTCTAGTCAAGGCTATGGTTTTTCCTGTGGTCATGTATGGATGTGAGAGTTGGACTGTGAAGAAGGCTGAGCACCGAAGAATTGATGCGTTTGCACTGTGATGTTGGAGAAGACTCTTGAGAGTCCCTTGGACTGCAAGGAGATCCAACCAGTCCATTCTAAAGGAGATCAAACCTGGGATTTCTTTGGAAGGAATGATGCTGAAGCTGAAACTCCAGTACTTTGGCCACCTCATGAGAAGTGTTGACTCATTGAAAAAGACTCTGATGCTGGGAGGGATTGGGGGCAGGAGGAGAAGGGGACGACCGAGGATGAGATGGCTGGATGGCATCATGGACTCGATGGACGCGAGTCTGAGTGAACTCCGGGAGTTGGTGCTGGACAGGGAGGCCTGGCGTGCTGCGACTCATGGGGTCGCGGAGAGTTGGACGCGACTGAGCGACTGAATGACTGAACTGAGAGAGCTTTATGACAAACAGTCTTGATGTGTGGCAAGTCCTCCCACCTGCTCTCCTTCAGAGATGTCAGGATCTCTTTGTTTCTGTATCAATTTAACATTCAATTTGTCATGTTTCACACACACCCAAAAACCTGTAGATTAATTTGGGGGGGAGAATAAACATATTTGTAATCCCGAAATTTAATATTTTCCTGTTTAAGTTTTTTTTTAATTGTCCTTTAATAATGTTTCATAATTGTCTCTCTAAAACTGTAATATATATTGTTGGTTTATTGCCAGAGTTTTAATATTTTTGGATGCTATTATAAATGGTTGCTTTTGTAAAATTTCATTTCCTAGCTTCTTATTGATAAGATATCAATAAGAATGATTAATTTTTATTGATTGAATTTGTATCCAGCAACCATGCTGTCTGATTAACTTATCTCTAATGATTTGTTGATTTATCTGTAATAGTTTATCTTCAGATATTTGGGGGGTAGACAAGCAGACAATCATATCAGCTGCAAATAATGACAAAATTTTTTTTACTTTCTGCTCCTTTCCCTCTTTTCTACAGATATTGCACTGCTAGTAATTCCACTGTAGAGGTGGTAATAACAGGCATCTTGATTTCACCATTAAATGTGGTGTGTGCTTTAGGAAGAGATTATTTTGTAATATCATTTATTAGGTTAAGAAAGTTCCCTTTGTATTAGTTTTCTATCGCTGTGCAACAGTTTGTTCAAAACGACACATATCTATTATCTCAGTTTCCATGGGTCAAGGGTACAGCCACAGCTTAGCTGGGTCATTTGTACAGAGTCTCACAGGGTAAATCATCTTGCTAGCTAGCCTGCAGTCTCATCCAGAGGCTCAACTGGGGAAGGATCGTTTTTCAAAGCTCATTCAGACTGTTGACAGAATTCATTCCTTTACATGACTGAGAGTTCTGGCTTTTTACCCGCTACTGGCTGCCCTCAGGTCTGACAGGCCACTTGCTCCTTGCCACAGAACCCTTTCCAAGGGCAGTTGACAACATGTCTGTTTGCCTCTTCAAAGTCAGCAGGAGACCCTCTCAGTCCACTAGGATGGGGTGCACATAATCACAGGAGGGACATCTTATCACCTTTGCCATCTTCTGTTGGCTACAAGTAAGTCACAGGTCCCACCCACACTCAAGAGGTGAAGGGTATACGAAGGCATGAATCATGGACTGATTGCTGTTGTTCAGTTGCTAAAAGATGTCTGACTCTTTGTGACCCAGTGGGCTACAGCACATCAGGCTCCCCTATCCTTCACTATCTCCCGGAGTTTGCTCAAACTCATGCCTAATTTTCTCAGTGTTCTGTCTTTAATTAACCAATGTTGACATTAATTAATTTCTTTTAAAGTTACTATTTATTTAAAAATGTTTTTTTATTTATTTACTAGGCTGCGCCCGGGGCCTTGGGATCTCTTAGCAGCAGCATGCAGGATCTTTTTAGTTGTGGCATGCGAGTCCTTGGGGCTTCCCTGGTGCCTCAATGGTAAAGAATCTGCCTGCCATATGCAGGAGATGCAGGTTCAGAAAGCTCCCCTGGAGAAGGACCTGGCAACTCACTCTAGTATTTCTGCCCAGGAAATCTCATGGACAGAGAAGCCTGGTAGGCTACAGTCCATGGGGTCCCCAAAGAGCAGGACACAACTTAGTGACTACAACAACAATAAACAACACGAACTCTTAGTTGTGGCGTGTGAATTCTTAGTTGTAGCAGGTGGGATCTAGTTCCCTGACCAAGGATCAAACCTGCATCAGAAGGGTAGAGTCTTGGCCACTGGACCACCAGGAAAGTCCCTAATTAATTTCTTTTAAAATCTATTATGATTAAATGATCTTTATCCTTTGATTTATTAATATGGCAAATTTCATTATTTTTCTAATATTAAATAAACATTTTGGGGACAAACAATTTAATTATGATGTATTTTCCCTCATTTGTTTCTAGATTTAGTTTGATAATAGTATGTTTAGGATGTTTGCATCTAAAGTCATAAATAAAACTGGTCTATAGTTTTCCATTCCTGTACTGTCCTTATGGTTCTGATATCAATGTTATGCTAGCCTCATAAAATGAACTGGAGAACAGCCCCCCCCCTTTTTTTTGTTATGCTTTGGAAAAAGTGTATTGAGATTGGAATTATTTTGCTCTTGAATATTAGATAGAATTTGCTGCTAAAATCATCCAGGCTAGGCCCTTTCTTTGTGGGAAAACCTGAACCATTTACTTACTTATTTTTAATGATTTTATGATTATTCTATTTTTTAACTATTTTTTTGAGTCAATTTTGGTAATTAGATTTTTTTTATAGAAATCTATTTTTCCATTTATTTCCAAATAGCCTCCTATTATCTTTTCAGTGATTATAGCATCATTCCTAAGATTGCTTTGTTTTTTCTCTCTCTTCTGCTCCTCCCTTCCTTCTCTGACTCTTTTTGTTCAATCTTGCTAGAGGTTTATCAATTTTAATTGTTTTTTCACAGAATCAACTTTTGGATTCTTAAAAGTCATATATATTTATTTTCTACTTAATTTCTGCTCTTGTCTCTATTTGCTCATTCTGCCTTTAATAAAATGGCATTCAACTAATTTTGAAATGTATTTTCATTAAAGTTCTGTTTTACATATTTGAAAATTTCTATTATGATTTATTTTTTGACTCATGAATTATTCATAAGTATGGTTCTTAGTTTCCAAAGGACATTCTTTTGGTTAGAATTTTTTGTTTTACTGATTTTTAGTTTATATTACATTGTACTCAGAATGTTTGTATGGTGCATGTGTATGTGTTCAGCCACCTCAGTTGTGTTCAAGCCTTTGCCACCCTACAGATTGCAGTCTGCCAGGCTCCTCTCTCCATGGGACTCACCAGGTAAGAATACTGGAGTGAGATGCATGCCCTCCTCCAGGGGATCTTCCCGATCCAGGGACTGAACCCGTATCTCCTGCATTAAAGGCAAGTTCTTTACTGCTGAGCCAGTGGGAAAGCCCCCTGTTTGTATGGTACCAGTCCCTTAAAATGTGTTTATGGCTCATTAAGTGGTTGATTTTCATTAATGTTCCATGTACTAGGAAAAGGTGTAATTTTATGATTATTAAGTCATTCACATTTTCAATATCCTTTCAGATTTTTTTTGCCTGTTTGATCTACCCTTACTCAGAGAGATGTGTTAAATTTTCTCACTATAATTGTGGGCTCGTCTGTGTTTTGCTGTAGTTCCACAAATGTTTGCTTTATGTATTTTGGGGCCAAATGACTAAATATATAAATTCAGATTTGTTATAGTTTCTTGGTGAACTCAATGCTTTTTACATTAAATTATAGTTCCCCATGATATTTATATAGTTACACCACTTTGTTTTGGTTAGAATATACTTGGTGTAGCTTTTAAAATTTGTATGTTCAATTTGTCTTTATGTTTTAGATGCATCCCTTATAAATAGCATTTATCGATATCTGGGTAATTAAAAACATTGGGTCTGACAATCCTTTTCTATTGCCTAGAGCATTTAGTCTGTTATTTTGTCGTGATTATGGAAATAGTTGGATATGTCCATCATTTTGTTTTGTCCTCTTAAAAATATTTACCTATTTGTTTGGCTGAGCCAGCTCTTAGTTGTGGGATCTTTGATCTTTTGTGGCATGCGGGACCTTTTAGTTGCAGTGTGCAAACTCCTGTTTGCAGCTTGTGGGATCTAGTTCTCTGACCAGGGATTGAACCGGGGCTCCCTGTACTGGGAGTGCAGCCTTAGCCTCTGGACCACCAGGGAAGTCCCTTGTCCTTTCAGTTTGTTCCATCTTTTCTGTGTTTTTCCTCCTTTTGAATTGATTTTTCCCCCTCAGCTTTTCAACCTCTACTAATTTGAAAGTAACAGACTCCGTTTCAACTATATAACTTATTATAATTTTAATTATCTAACTCTGAAGTTATCAATATTTACCTTCCTTCCAAGTGATAACCCAGGTCACTTTTACTGCACTCCTCTCCCTGACCTGACTGATGAATCACGGTCTGGTTTAGTTTCTTCTTTCTGTGAATACCTGGCTGATTCATGGAACAGGATCTCATTCTGTATCTTTCCTTCCATCACCCTTATACCCTGGTCAAGGTACACTCTAGAGTCAGTTTTGGCATTTTCCAATTTTCTTGTTATCCTATTTAGTTTTTGTGTTTTAAACTTTTTAAGATCATGGCATCCGGTCCCATCACTTCATGGGAAATAGATGGGGAAACGGTGGAAACAGTGTCAGACTTTATTTTTTTGGGCTCCAAAATCACTGCAGATGGTTATTGCAGCCATGAAATTAAAAGACGCTTACTCCTTGGAAGAAAAGTTATGACCAACCTAGATAGTATATTCAAAAGCAGAGACATTACTTTGCCAACTAAGGCCCATCTAGTCAAGGCTATGGTTTTTCCTGTGGTCGTGTATGGATGTGAGAGTTGGACTGTGAAGAAGGCTGAGCACCGAAGAATTGATACTTTTGAACTGTGGTGTTGGAGAAGACTCTTGAGAGTCCCTTGGACTGCAAGGAGATCCAACCAGTCCATCCTAAAGGAGATCAA
>SJYQ01002035.1:106181-169984 GCA_006410935.1 Redunca redunca | reverse complement strand
GTGTGTGTGTGTGTGTATGAACATGTATGTGTAGGGGGAAGCAGGGCATTTTATTTTTAGCTAACATTTGCAAAATTGACAAGTGACTAAGAGGATGAATCTAGGAAGAATGTGGTAAGGCTCTGGGCAGGCCTCAGCTTTCCACACCGGCACAGAAGGCATTCTCAACATGGGGTGGCAGCGTTCCAGTTCAGTTTCTGCCCAATTAGGCAGAAGTTCTCTGTTTTGAGCCAATCACTTCTCTTGCCCCTCCATTTCCTGTGTGTCAGGTAAAGGGACATGAAACAAATTTCCCGGATGCCGGTGTAGTTTTTCTAGTCCCTTGGTTGCTGTATTTCTGTCTTACCTGCAGGGGGCAGTCTTACTCAGAGGGCCCCGTATTTAGCAGGATTGCCCCGTTCTGAGAACTGGGCCCACTTTGGGGTTCCAATGTCCCTTTCCCCCACTTTTCATAACTATGCGTAATGTGATAACGGATCAAGTTTTCTTTAAGATAGGAGTCATTTTATTTAATGGTTAAATGTAGTTAGGAAAGGATCCGTGAGTGCCACACGGCAGGTTTACCCTGTTTTTGTGTTAGGTTTAATGAGACGTCTGCTAGCAAGGGCAACGTGTTATTTTCAAGTTTAATCTTTTTTGCCTAATGACAAATGTTGGGATGGCCCTCCCCGAATCCTCCTAGAGACCTAAGGCCAAAGAAAGATATTATGCCCCAGACAGACTGTGTGTCAGGAGAACGCAGAAGGCTGCAGCAGCCAGGCAGAGAAATACTGAGTGAATAATAGCCTGGCAGCATTGTTTGCCAATACGTGCAGAGCTGAATGCAAATTAGCACAGGTTCACGGTCCAGAACTGGAAAGAAACGAGGGCAGGATGAAAGGAATGGAGCTTCAAGCAAATCCCCATCTTAATGCAAATCTCACCCTTTCTGCCCCCTCCCCAATGGCTCCTTGCCAACTCGGGAGGGTAGAGATCCCCGGGGGGGCCACTGGCCAGGCTGGACACCTGTGGGGATCTCACTTCAGCAAGCTCTGGATCAGCCTTCAACTCTGAGAGCCCTTTAGACCCCCTGGGGGCTTCAGGGAAACTCCCCGGGCACCACCCCAGACTCTGCCTTCTGAATCTCAGGTCTCAGGGGCACTGGCTTGAATGTTTTCAAAAGCTTCTGAGGTGCTTCTAGTGTGAAACCAAGACCGAGAACCTCTGCTCAGATAAATGGAATCACCGTACTGTGTAACTGCCTGATCCTTTATTTGAACATAGCTGCAAGCGTACTTTATCACACATCAGTGTGTCTATACATCCTCATTGATAACAGTCGCTTACCTCTGGCACAGTTCTTGCTTTCTCCCCAACGTTGTTAAAACTGGGTTAGATACTAAACCCGTTCACATGTTCACTTCTTGGCAGGGCCAATCTCTTGAGTCAGGCACTGCCATCAACACTAAGACAATGCTGACCTTGATTAAAGAAAAGAGGCAACTTTTTCCAGGGGGCTCTGTTCCCAATCTAAATTAAGATTTCCTCCTTTAAAAATTCCTGTTTTCACAACTGCAGACATAGGGAAGGAAGAAGATAAAATTAAAGGAAATCAGCCGCTTGCGCTTTTGCTTTTGTGTTTGAGTCAATTCCCTTCTTGTTTTTATTTAATGCCATCGTATTGTATCAGCATTTACCAGAACATTTTTAAAATGCCCCTTCTCTCTAGCTTCAGTTCAAGAGGAAGTGGCGAAGGCCGTAGACTCAGCTCACCCTCAGTGGCACAACTCTCACACTTGGCACAAAGAAAGAGATGTCGTCTCCCACCCAGACCTCCAAACCCACCCACCATTTACATTCCAAGCCTGGGTCTAGGCATGTGGTTGACATACATTCTTGGTCTTCACAAAGGTGGCCAGCAATAGAATTTGAACCGTTAATTTCCGTTCTTTCCCAAATGTGCTGAAAAGCCTTGGGTTGTGTTTTCAGCTTAACTCCTGACTTTGATAAGTCATTTGCTGCTTGCTTTTCTCTAGCTCAATTTTCCCATCTGAATAATGGGAATAATATTTGTCATCTACCTCATGGGGCGATAACTAAATTATTGACATTTGAGGTCCTTGGATGAAAGTTATTATTAAGTATGAAGTATTGTTTTGTAATCACTGGGTTGGTAAATGCATTACTTCAATAAGGGATTTTGGAAAGAGCTTTAAGTAATGAATGGCTACAGAAATATAGCTAGATATTTTTTGAAAATATTTTAACAGAAAAAACCCTCAAATATTAGATACCGGTTTTGAAAGTACCTAAATTGCATTTTCTTCTTCTTTTCTTATTGGAGCTACAGAAAAGTTCATGGGGAGAACAGTATGGTATGGGGGTTCAATTTGGGGAACTTGGTTTGCCAAGCCTTTAAAAAAAATTAATTAACTTGACTGTGTGCATCGGGTCTTAGTTGCAGCACATGCAAGTGGAACCTTCCAGGTATAAAACCCACGTCCCCCACACTACAAGGCGGATTCTCTACCACTGAGCCACCAGGAAGGTCCTGCCAAGCCTTCTTAATGACAGTTCCACAAACGTGGCTGTAGCAGTGGGACACCTGGAGAGACTGGCTGTCCTTCTGGGCCCCTCTGATGTTTCGAAGTGTCTCTTCTGATTGACACCGTGAATGGGCATTACCTCTCTGGCCTGGCCCTGGCTGTAATGAGGGCATTGGCACTTGGGCAAGGAAATGGAGAGAAGATTTAGTTGATGTGAAGAAGTAAAGTGTTTCCTTGAGCTCATGAACAGAGCCATGGAGACCATGGGGCTCTGCCTGGGACTCTGGAGAGCTTCTAACCAGAGAGGCGGGTCCCTTAAAAGCTATCACACCATAGAATGAGAGGACCTTTGGTAGACAGGCTGATTGATACAGATGATTGTATTATTGTAGAAAGGCAGGGAGCAGGAGCCCTAGGAAGTTCACTGGGGTCCCTTGGCTGACCATCTTAGACAGAGTCTCACCTGGTTCAGGGAGAGAAATTCCTACTTGTCCTTCTGTGAGTGCTACTAAATGGAAGCAATATTTGTTTGGTTAGTCTCTAAGTCATGTCCAGCTCTTTTTCTGTGACCCATGGACTGTAGCCCACCAGGCTCCTCTGTCGATGGGACTTCCCAGGCAAGAATACTGGAGTGGGCTACTGTTTCCTTCTCTAGGAGATCTTCCTGACCCAGGGATCGAGCCCATCTTGGCTGGCAGGCAGAATTTTTACCTCTGAGGTACCTGTGAAACCCAAGCAGTATTTGAGCCCCATCTCCTACAATTTAGTCTTTCAGATGACAACAAAACCGTGCCTAGCTCATAAAGACCAGAGCCTTCTGATGCTGCTGTGTGAAGAGAACTTGGCACTAGAGTGAACAAAAGGTTTGCTGTTAAAATGGATTATAATGAAATTACAAAATCACCGTAACCACTTTTACTTAGGCAGTCCTGCAGAGGAAGAACAACAAGCCACTGAAACAGAAAAATGGTTCCCGAAAGCAAATTCAATTTCCTTTTTGGCGACCTGAGAAAGTTGACCACAGTTCCATTCAAAACCTTCAGGCACTTGACTTTTTATATCCTTTACCTTTTTAATAAAAAGTAAAAAACAAACAAAAAAATACATCAATGTCCGGGATAGAACCTCTCTATGTAAAGGTCTCACTAAACAAATAAACATAGGACCAGACGAAATGGAGCTGCAAATAGCAATATGATATATTATGAAGCATTTATATATGTATGTATATGTTATATATGAATGTGCAGGGTATATGTGTGTGCACCTATGTATGTATAAATATGTAAATATTTGCCTACATATGTCACACACACACATATATTTATACTGACCTCTTTAGATTGAAGTCCAAGGCACTTTTTACAATGAACAGGTTAAAGCCATTAATTCAGAACATAACTGTTTCTGGGTACATATCAATTTATGGCGCCAATATCACAATTCACATCTTTCCTTGCTTACCTCGGAGTGTCAGGTTGGTGTAATGAATAAGAGACTTGGTTTAAAGAGAGATTAGGAATGTTTCTAGATGGTTAAATTAACTTCTCTTGCTAGTTTCCTCTAGGGAGGAGAGTTCCCATTGGTGGGATGCTGAGTTTCTCAAGGGAGGAACACAGATGCAGCTATTTCTGCGTTATGCTGAGCAGGGAGACAGGTGGCCTTCCAGGGGACCTGGCCCAAGGAACCACCTGATATTCTGATAGCCCTGCCAGCATTCGCTAAAACAAAAATCTTAAAAAGGTGCTTTGAGATGGCTCAAGGCTAGGAAGCAAGTCCTTTTAAAATAAGACTGGGAAAAGACTGCTTCTTTGTATATACCACTCGACCTATCTGACCTCAAGAGGAATTTTAAGGTGCATTTGTTTTTATGATCATATGGGACCTTTACTTCATCAAATAATTCTATATCTATACATGAGGGTCAAGGAAGAAATAGGTTGATTTTCTGAATAGCAATAATGTTATTTACCATTGCTGTGTGGCCAGGACAGTGCTTACAATTAATATGTATACCACATGGGGGCCTTGTTAAAATGCCTAATATGATTGAGTAGGTCTGGGTCCGAGATTATGCATTTCTAACGAGTTCCCAAGTGATGCTAATGCTGCCGATCTGTGGACCACACTTTGACTTACAACTGTCAGCATATAGCTACATGCCTGAATTACTGTCCAAAGGTCCTGTTTTCCCCAAATCAGGAATTTGTATTGGTTTTCTTAATTCTAGATGGAATAATAACTTTGAGTAGAAAAATCAGAACACTGTATAAATGTAGAAGTCTTCGTCTGAGAACAGCTAGAAGGGAAAGCCAAAGACAGTTCTATTTAGTAGCAGAAAAGTATTATGAGACAAATTACCACCAGTACATTCACCAGTCAATTATAAAATTGAGAATAAACTAATTTCCATTACCAAATGAGTGAGTAACTTGCTAAAAACAGGTGCCCTGGAGTTCTGATGGCTTTAATGGAGCTCAGCCAAACATGTAACTGAGGACCAGTATAGAGACTGAGAGAATTCAGCTCAATAAAAGTACAATGTGTGTTCAGGTACACAGGGCTATATTTAACATGGATAACTAACAAGGACAACTTGTATAGCACAGGGAACTCCGCTCAATGTTAACTGGGAAACTGGATGGGAGCGAGTTTGGGGGAGAAGGGATACATGTATATGTATGGCCGAGTCCCTTTGCTGTCCACCTGAAACTATCTCAACACTGTTAATCGGCTATACTCCAATACAAAATAAAAGGCTTAACGAATAAAAATGAAATAAAATGTGTCTCCAAGTTAGCTCTCAGCCACATGAGGTGACTGAAGCTGGGCATTTAGATATTTCTCTTTCAAATGGCATGAATAACATCACGGAGGCCCCAGCCTTATCTATACTTAAGCTCAAATAAAATGGAAGTGTGAGAGGATTCCAGCCTTTTTCCCAGGAGAAAACCTACTGTTTTGCACTATCAGTACATCTGTGTGAATTTTCAGAGATTGTGAAGGGAAGAGATACACTCAGTTGAAGAATCTATCCTGATGCTTCTTGGTTGTACCTGGTGCAATATTTTACCAATGTGATAACAAGCAAGGGTCCTCCTTGGGAGGCCACTGATTCCAGAGAACCTTCGTTCTGTGACCAAATGCATCCCGTTTTCATCTACAAATAGTCCCATGGCCAAAGGAAGGAAGTGAGAAATTTTACACATGTGTCTCAACTGCTCTATCAGAGAAGGAAGGTCATCGATATCGTAGTTGCTGAAGTAGAAAATTTGTCACAGTTTTGCCGATAAAGGAAAACATCTTGATGGAAACTCTTTCTTTCCTCCCACCTAAACTAGCAGAAAAGGAAGCCCAGCTCTTTGCATGTCCTGCCTCCTCCCTTCATCCCCTTAGGAGCTGTGCTCCATGTTGTGGTTAAATGTGTGGAAACCTGGCTCCCTCAAGGAGCCGACTCAGAAAAGCATAACTGCCCGCTGGGCTCTCACTGAGCCCCCAGGGAAATGGAATTCCAATCCCAGTTATACTCTGACACAGAGAAACTTACAATGCCTAGGAGTCTGAATCTTTTGTGTCACAGGAGAACAAGACCCTTCCTTATGCCCCATTCTGCCATTGCCAAAGGAAAAACTGATTGGCTGAGTTTGAGACAAATCATTTATGTAATAGGACCTTTGCATTTAGATAGAAAGAGCCTGCCCTTTAATTAAACTGGCTTTGCACAGCTACTAAAGGAGTGATGGCTTTTAAAATCTCTTCTGAAATGGCTTGAGAGAATTTAGGGTAGAATTAGTCTTCTAACTGGGGTGTAACGCTCTTTTTTATCTCTATTAGTCAGGTCTCAGAGAATTAGAATATGGCAGTTCAGTAGGCTGAGGACCCTTGGTCTGGGTGCCAGGCAGTCACTAACAGTGATGTGTACTCAGAAACAGTCGTTGGGAGAGCAGGTTGACACTGTACCTGCTAAAGACTAGTTTGATACAAAATGTTAATTGAAAGTTACAATATATTTTATAATATAGCAATATATTTCATATTTAAAATAAACTGTTATACTTTCTCCTATCATTAAAAAATAGCAAGCAGTACAGAGGCAAGATGCAAATTCATATTGAAGCTCATCTGATTCTGAATATAAACACATCAGTTTCTGAGTTCGCCATGGATATCTTTCCTCCATTGACATCCTGCTGCTCTCTTCTGTTGTTCTCTTCCAGTCAGCGCAGAATGGAGAGTCTGGGACCAACACTGAGTTGTTGCGCCATTAAAAGGTGTGTCTGATGAAGGTAGATCAGTCCTGGTTGAGGTTCAAAAACTGAGACGATATGATACAGCTAGAGAATGTTGTTTATTCCCTGTCCTTCTGTGAACTTTCATGTTGGCTGTCCCGATCAGATTGATATTTGATTTGTCAAAAACAATTTTTTTTGGCTATAAATTCAGCATCTCTTTGGGATCTGAACTATAGGTTGGTATTGAATTTTGTGCTTTTCCTCCATCAGCTTGGTTGGTCACAACGTCTGTTTGGTTTGTCTCAACACATGGTCCAAGCCCAAGAGTACAGCTTCCAGAACATATTTCTCAGGTGTGTAAACAACTGTGGCAGGGCACTTGGCACCTAGATTTGGAGGTCATACGTTGACGATTTGATAATGGTTTTGTTCAGAGGGAACTCCAGTTCATATTTGGGCATTTCCAGTAATGGTGTAAGGAAAAAGATCACAGTTTTGTTTTTTTTTTCCTCTATCTGTATATACTTCTATACCATTCCACTGAGAACTTTTTAATAAGCTTCAGTCTATTTTAGTAAAAATCTACGTATTACTTGTCTGACAGGAGTTTAGTGTTAATTTCTATTCATGCAGCTCGGCACAAGCTTTCAGGATGAAGAGCAACTCACCTATATTCTACCACCAGAGGCAGACACTTAATATTGCTATCCCTGTAACATTCCTTTCTTAGTGGTATCAGTGATCCCATTCTCACAATGTTTACTTTGGCGGCAGTAGAGAAGGAAGGGATACTGTCCAGGGTGTCATTAAGCCGACTGACTGTAGCGGAAGGATGGGAAGGGAAGAGGCTGTTCCCGCCTACCAGGAAGCCATCAGGTAGCTGTCTAAGGTACTGAAACCGAACGCGTGCAGAGTCAATAGGGGCAGCAAAACAATGACTGACAGAGCCTTCATCTGGTTCTAAGCAACATCTAGGGAAGTGGGATGACTGCAGAACTGGGGGTATATTTTACGATTTAAAAGCAGTAACTTTAAAAGAGCAGTAACCTACTGGTAGTGCAATGACTTCATAGTGTCTCAATCTGGTACTGTGATGGCAGCAACGTCAAGGGTTCTGGAATGAAACACTGATTCTTAATTCGGCGTGCACTGTTTGATGAGGTACACTCTGAAGGAGGAGAGACGTCTTGGGACTATGTGCTAATCCCATGCTTCTCTCCCTGCTAATTTCACATAGGTCAATATGTAAGAATTACTTTTTGGTAACTACTGAGTACAGTCTGAGGCAACACCGAAGTGTGGACTAGACAGAGTTGGTTTGGGCTGGTGTTGTTGACAATAGTGATTCCGTTTTAAAATCTATTGAATACTTCCCACTTAAGAATAGTAATTGTTATCTTCATTTTAAGTATAGAGAAATTGAGGTCTGAGGTGGTTATATTCATTGGCCAAAGATGTGGATCCAGTGTTAGATTTTTATTTATTCTGATTCTGTATCTCTAGATTTATTCTCTTCCATCATGATTTATTCATAAGAAATTATAAAATATCAAAGAGGGAGGCCCTAAATGTATTAAAATTATTATTTCTTCAGTGTTGTTTCTTCCCAGCCTTTAATATACAACAGCAGTTTGCACTTGCTCAACACTTTAGAATTTACTTGTGAATACATTTTCCATACCTTCTCACTTACAAGATTATTGTTACACCACTGGTACTTGCTGAGGTCAGAAGTTAGTGGTGGTTCAAGGCCTTACCCCTCTTGCTCTTTTGCATTGTATTATACCTTTCTAGAGATATGATGTCATGAAGTTACAGATTATGAGGATGGCAAAAGCAGCTCATAGACACTTTTATGATCATTTATAGATGATGATCACACATATGTGGCCTTTGATCCAGTGATGCAGATTTTTATTTGGACTTCAATCTAAGGAAGGGTGAGCCCCTAGTCTGGTATAACTTACCAACTGATGTTCTGTCCTGAAATCCCACTGAGATTAGTGGTCTTAAGTCATCATATACATCCCTGCCTTTACAGTACATGAAGCTATAATATGGCTTAAGCAATGAGGGGGTGGCTCTATATTTTTAATTCAAGTGTCTAAATATTTTAGGGAATATCAGAGTATACTTTGATCTGACACTGAGTTAACAGCAAGATTATAGGAGGGACTTGGCCACTGGGTCTGACTTCCAGGAGGGGGAAGAACTCAATCAGTTCAGTACTGGAATGGGGTTACCGTAATTGTTTCTTTTTCATATAGCCAACTCTTGAATAGATAATTAAATCTCCTCTACCACCAAACTTGAAATTACAGGACAAGAAGGTGTAAACGAAAACCCACCCGGCCCCCTTTCCCATCTGTCTGTGATGCTGAGGCACAGTGGACTTAGCCAAAAGAAGGGCTGTAGGAAGGAAACGGGTGGGTGACATCCTGGATAATCAATACCTAAGTCATCAAAGGTTGATTGTACTTGCAGGAGAATGGGTCACTTCCTCACCTAAAGCTGAAATAGCGCAGAGAAACAATGTCCCATTTACCACTGGAGGGTCAACATGCGAAGTCAACCATAATCTTTTTTTGAAGAGTAAGGACTCTTTTCCCAAGGAGAAAAACCATACTTAGCTATTGCACTACCAATAGGTCTAGTCACACTACAAACGCCTGTGTGTTTCTAGGATAACCAGTGACTGCTGTCACCGAAAGTATCTCCAGCCACTCTCTTTGCTAGTGTTGCTAGCTTGGTCATTAGGATTTACCCAAGTGAACAGTATTAGTGATGCATTAAAGAAGAGCCACCCATAGACAACAATGGGTCAGTGGCAGTCTGCACATCCTTTTTGGCAGGAGGAGCAGCAGTGGAATCTTGCGTGCCATTTGTTTGAAATTCAAATTAAATCCCTACATATGCACATGTGCACACGCACGCACATCATAGGGCTACCTGGGGAACGGGAAGAGTGACTAGGAATTAAGAACTGAGGGCTGCAGTTTAGATGATCGAGATTGGCATGCTCAGGTTGACCTGTCAGTGCTTTTCACACTGTGAAATGAACTAATGCCCCTAAGAAAACACATGGTTATTTCATCTGCTTATCTGTCTGTTTAGACTTTCAGCTGTCACTGAAAACAGAAGCACCATTCTTGGGACATAAAAAAAGATACGGATCTTTTAGATAATCAATAGGTAAAATAACAATTAAAAAAAAAAGCCAGCAAGCAGTAAGTGTGGCGTCTATGGTATACAAAACAACCAAGGAAAATGCTCAAAGGAGTTATTGAGATAAAAATGAGGCCATCAAGGGAAGAGCAACAGCAATAAAAAAAGATAAAAGGAGAAATTTAACAAGAGACCAGATCTTCTTGAAAGAGTGGCCTTCCCAGGGTTGTCTACCTTTTGCTGTCTGATTATTCCCTTGTCCTTAGAAGACCAGGCCCAGAGCTGTAGAAGTTTCCACAGCTAGACTCTGCTTTCAGAAAGGGGATGATTGTCCTGTGATACCCCACAGGACAATCATCCGCACCACAGATGACACCCTTCATTTTACCCTAAACAGATGAAATATTCCCTGCAGTATCATTTAAGTCCCCACAAGCAGAAGTCAGAGACCTCGGAATGAGAAATGTGATGAGCAGTGGGATGGTTTTCACATCAAAGCATTATGTATAGTTAGATGGTGGTATGAGAAAAATATCTTGCATCCGGATGCCCTGTCCTCACAATTCCTGTCATACACTGGATCTGGATGTTTCTGAAGTTGGAGAAGTATTACAATAATTTTTGCACCGAGATAAACGTGGCACAATAGGAATAGGCTACCGACAAATCTGTGTCACCTTATCTTACCCACAATGTTCCCTAAGGGCTCCCTTTATCTTCAAAATCTTGCACTTTGACGTGGTTTTAGGTCACATAGAAGGGACCACCTGGGTCACTCATCCTCACTTCTCCTCCCAGCTCTCATGTGAGGCCCTTGACACATGTGTGCTCTTAACATCTGGGGCTGGAAAACTGTTACTGGATAAATATCACTGAACAAACCCCCAGACAATACTTCTATTCATGAAGGTGTCCTGGCATTGCACCTATTCACACATGTGTGTGCATGCGTGCACAGATCCTCTTCCCCTGCCCTCATATCCATACACCTGATCATGCACTCCTGTGGAACACAGCTTGTTTGGATACAAGATAAAAACTCTGCAGAAGCTGTTATTTTTAGAAGGCTGCTTATCTCTCCAGAATGCCAATTTTGGCTTGTCATTCATCTCAGAGCAAGCATGGTGTACCCTGTTTTGTATTTGAAGGGATCTGTGTCTTCAGTGAGGCTCGGAATGTGGCAACACCGGCAAACCCACTGAACTGACAGCACCCACATCCAGATTCAGACCAACTCAATGTGCATTTATAGAGTGCCTACTGTGTGCAGAGTAAAGTACCAGGTCCCTCTTTACTTGGGTCAAGTGCAAACAAGAAAAGACCTGGGTTGAATGTGGGGTATGTGTGTGTGCGTGCGTGCATGCACACGCTTGCAAATACATGGGTTTATATGAGTATTAATATTGAATGGAGAGTCTGGCTTTTTATTCATCAATTTTTCTTTCAGTCTAAATTTTATGACTGTGTAAGGGATGGGAGGAAAGAACATCTATTTTGGCAAGCTGTGGACAGCTCTCTCTTACTTTTGTCGTCTGGGGGCTTCCTTAGACAAAAGGAAAGGAAAGCAGTGGGCTGGAGGACCCAGGGGTGAGGAGCCCATCTCCCAAGCCTGATGCCACACCCTCCCCCCAGCGGGACCCACCTCCAGGCTGGCTTCACTGTTGGCTACTTCAGTGCATCTGACCCCCCACCCCTCCCCACGTGAAGACCTGAGATTGAACGTGGATTTCTGCTCTCCACCAACTCTGCAGCAAGGGCCCTGCCAGAGGCGTCGCTTCCTGTCATCTCCTCTTCCTGCTCCCAAGTAGAGGCACCTAAACAGAGATTAGATTTCTGGTTTCAAGGCATATCAAACCAAGCACGCTGAATGAACATGAGTTAGTTAATTAGCTCGGTGTCTCTTCTTTACGATCCCTGGTCTGAAATGTTCCTTGATGGCAAAGTGACCAGGAGAGAGTTGATTTGCATCTTAAGACCTATGGGTAATGCTTCTGGAGTGGGGAGTTTTATTTAGCAACTGCTTGAACTTGTGTATGGGGTCGGGAAGGAGGTGGAGCTGACCCCGATCGGGCTGTCGGAGAGTGGGGTGTGGGTGGTGCCCACCGCCACGCTGACGCCCCGGGCCTCCATGAGGGCAGACAGGAGCTGCTGCTGCTGCTGGCGCAAGGTGTCGGCGATGAGCAGGGGCAGGGAATTGAAGCTGGCGGTGAGGTGCTCCAGCTTAGACTCCAGGCTGCCAATCTGTTTCTCCAGGTCTTCGCTCCGATCGTTGAGTTCTGTGATCAAGTCATACATGACGTTCTGCATCTGTTTGGGGAGATGGAGAGGTGAGAGATGGGAAGACAGCAGGCCATCACAGGGGAATCTGTGATGAGAAAAGTGAGACACTCTGCCAGATGACAGTGGAAAGCCCACCCTCCAGGGACCAGCTTCCACATCGGCTGCGTCTGCTCTGGCCAAGGATGGAGAAGCCGTTTACTTTCTTAAAGACACGGAGGCTCCTGGCACAGTGTTTTTTGTTATTGTTTTATTACAAAAACAGTGCATATTACCTATAAAAATATATATTAGAAAATAGGATGGAAAAGCAGCAGCACTTCTGAAATAGAACAAGTCCCTGATGTGTCCTGTTTCTTACTGCATCCAACCTCTCAGCTCGTACAGCAATGACACCTACTGATTAAAAAGAGAGGGCTCTGAGGCAGGGAGTGGACAATGCAACAGACTCATCACTGGTAGGCCAGGGTTCAAGTACATGTATGCTGCTCACTAACAGTGCGCCTTCCCTCAGGTCCCTTAAACGCTCTGAACCTTGGTTTCCTTACAAAACAGAAGGTAATAATAACTACACATAATAATGAAGTCATTGCTCCGCCCCCCGCTCACTTTCAACACTGCAGCCAGGATGTACCATTATCTGATGAAACTCACTCTGGGTGGCAGCGAAAGGGAGCCGCCTTGCAGAGATTATAGCGCCTCTCCTGCCTGGTCAAGAATGGACAGCGCCTCAATTTGGGACACCCCTGAAGGGCCAGTCCACCTTGGGAACCGCCATGGGCCGGTCGAGAATTTTGTCTATCGTATCATGGTTCAGACTCTCTGCCACGTTCTATCCGCCTCTCCCTCTGACAGGTACGGTCCTGACACTGCCCCCCAGTAAACATCCTGCTCTTGTGCCACTTCCCAGTGTCCCAGGGACCCGCCCATCGCCAGTACTCACCCCATACACATCCCATGGCCAACAGTCTGACCTCCTCTAAACCTCCCTTAAAAATCACCTCCCCACAGAAGGAAAGGGTGGGACAAATTGAGAGAGTGGCACTGACATACATATACTTCCATGTTAAAGCAGATACTAGTGGGAAGCTCTGTGTAGCATACAGAACTCACAGCGGTGCTGTGTGATGACCTAGAGTGGTGGGATGGGGGCAGGGGGGAGATCTAAAGGGAGGGGATATATGTATGCATATGACTGATTCACGTTGCTGTACAGCAGAAATTAACACAACATTGTAAAGCTAGTAGACTCCAATTAAAAAAAAAAATCCCCTCCCCTCCCCCACACCCTTGTTAATAAGCCACCTTGTCCCCATTCCACTCCTGACCCGCTAACCCTGCTCAATGCTTTCCTTTCTTTGACGCTGTCTTCTAATACACTATCTGCTGTTTCTTTTGCATGTTGTTGCTGTCTGCCCTCTCCCACTAGAAGGAAATCCCCTCTGGGGCAGGGACCTTTGCCTGTTGTGTTCACTGAAGTGTCCCAAGGACTTAAAATAGTATCTGGCACATAGGAGATGCTCAGCTAACATTTTTTGATGAATAAATATTCACAGATGTGCCTAGCAAGGGGGTCTGTTGCACATGGTCAGCACCAAAAGCTGTTGGTAGGACTAGTGAATGAATGAAGTGCTGTCTCAGGGGAAAACCTCTGCCCTTCCATTCTTCAGCCAACGTAAAAGTTTAACTGATGGGAGAAGACCTCTTGTACCACAAGTTATTTCCATATAACTAGACGATTTCCCAGTGTTTCCCGCTGAGACCTGAGTGGCTGAAGGAGAGGAGAGAAGAGTCCCGGGGGGGCCCAGCCCAGGGCCCGCCTCTGGAGAGCAGGTGCTCAGGAAGTTTTTGTGAATGAACCCTGAAGGAGGTCGTGAGAGCAGGCAAGCAAACATCGGAGTACCTCCAGGGAACTGCAAATACAATTCAACTTGAGAGTAATAAACTCATCTTCTAAACCAGGTCAGCAGAGTGCTAAACAAATGCAACTCACACCTAGTGGGCCATCTTCCATTCTACCTCTGTTCTCTGCCAGTGGTCCTTAACTCCAGGAGAGGCTGTTCACTCAAGCTGTTCCCACCTGAAACCTGGGCACCATCCTCTCCTGGCCCCTGTCTCACCAGTACAAAGTCCTGCCCACTATACATCTAATGATCACTATATCATCTAATGATCATTATATATCATTATATCATCTAATGATCATTCAATTGAAATGAAACCACTTTTGTTCCATTCACTACCACCATGGTTCTGACTCTACTCTTATCAGGCAACTTTCTGGTTATAATTTGGCTTCCTGGGTTGGTCTGTAGGGACTTTATCAACATGACAGTCACATTTCTCCTTGCAAATTAACAAATGGCATTAGACTTGGGAGGAAGATTCTTGGGAGACTTCAGGAACACATTGTTGGGTGTTTCTGTGGCTGCAAGGGCAGAGCCGGGTTTGCGGTTGCTTTGTACCTTCCAAGCCTCACCTACATACAGGTACTGTGGCTCTGGTCATTTGCCAGTGACCCTTTGATCCTAGTTCATCTGAAATTTCAAGTTACTCCAGGAAGATGCATAAACCATGGGTGCAGGCAGGGGCCAAGGGAGTAGGAAGTGGGGCAAATGAAAAAAAGGGTTAGAGGTGGCAAAATGTGAGAAGCCAGAGAGGAGACAGGAGAAGGGGCGTTGAGAATGTAGTGATACCTTCCCAGGGTTTCGCTGGTGGCACATGGTAAAGAACCCACCTGCCAATGCAGGAGGTGCAGGAGACGTGGGTTCAATCCCTGGGTCGGGAAGATCCCTTGGAGGAGGAAATGGCAACCCTTTCCAGTATTCTTGCATGGGAGACCTCATGAACAGACGAGCCTGGCAGGCTACAGTCCATGGAGTTGCACAGAGTTGGACATGACTGAGCAACTAAGCACGCACGCCCAACACCTTCCTACCAGGAAATTGGCTGCAGCCCCGGAA
Source organism: Redunca redunca (assembly GCA_006410935.1). Lineage (NCBI taxonomy): Eukaryota > Metazoa > Chordata > Mammalia > Artiodactyla > Bovidae > Redunca > Redunca redunca. The sequence goes on along the minus strand of SJYQ01002035.1, from coordinate 154,822 downwards.
GGAATGAGGCAGCTGTGACTTCTCCAGGGCAGGACTCCACTGTGGCCCTCTCAGAGGAGGGGCTGTTTAGGGGTGGCAGTGCTTCCTTTGTTAATTACCATTCACAGAAGTTCCTCAAGGTACGTGTTCTTCCCAGAATGTACAAAACCGCAAATGGATTTTCTTGCAGGGCACCCTGACGAGCTCTGGACTGAGTCTGGGCCCCGGGATCCCAGCCCCAGCATGGCAGCTCGACAACAGACCGAACTTGGGGTGGTCTCTTTGATCCTTGGGATCTTGGTTTCCTCATCTAGATTTCTAATCAGAACTACCAGGTTCTGAACCATTATAGTTTTGGGGGCATTTTCACAGATATCACCTTATCTGATCAGTTGAGCCTCAGATGTGGGGAAGGAGTTTTACATCTCAATGGAAGACACTGAAGCTAGGTATAAAGAGCCCCAGCACACACACCCCTCCCCGGCCCCCCAGCTCTGCCACCCTACAGGAGAGCTCTTCCGTAGAGCAAGTGATATTTGGAGGCCACATGCTCTTTTCTTAATCTCGAGAGGACCACAGGACAGGAGTGGGAAGTGGTGAGCCGGGTGGACAAAGCACAGAGAGAAAAGGAGAGAACACCGTGTTATTATTGTCTCCCCTGTTTTGTTGCTTGGCGACAAGATGCCAGGCGGGAATGCGGACCAGTGTGAAAGATGCTAGGCTGCTGCCAGGACCTTGGCTGAGCCTCCTGGGAGGAAAGATGGAGCGTGGCAGAGTTCACACCACCCCTGCAGCCCAGCAAACACCTTCCCTTAAGCCTTTCCCCCACACCCTTTCTTTCCAGTTATCGATGGTTTGGTTTCCCCACCCAGTTTCTGTGAGCCTCTTTCCAGTTCATGGAGTTTGCTTCACCCAGTCTGCTCTGCTGGGGCCCCATCTCTATGATAAGCAGTGACTGACAATGAAGGAATGCAGGCTTGAAAGTCCAGGGTGTCTGCTATTTCCAGGGGAACTCCAGCCACAGAGTGTCCTGCCAGGTGACCGAAGGCAGAAATACGGCTACTTGTTAAAGAAATATCTTGGGGCTTGGTGACCATTCCTGCATCCCCCAGTGTGGGTTCCCCAGAAATGTTTGCCTTCCCTGACCCTCCTCCTGGCCTCAGGTGATTGGTCTGAGGGTGAACATGTGACCCAAACTGGACAGTAATCTCATCCCTTCTGAGAATTTAGAAATAAGATCAATAGGAGGCCAGTCAATTTGTCTTTGCCTGTGGCTAGAACTAGAACCTGGACTCTCTGGATAGAGGCCTCCCATGGAGACAAGGGGCATAGGAAGTTGTCAGGAGATGGGGGAGAGGAAGAAAGAGAGAACTGACTCGAGCACTTGAACATGAGAGAGAAGGGGGGGGCACCTATTTCCTGGGGTGAAGTCCACTTCTAGTTAGTTCCTTCCTGAAGTCTAACCACATGCCTGCCCTGAGGTTCTGCCTGGAATGAGACTTCCTTGTATTCTTAAATTAAACACCTACATTTTTAAAACTACTTCCAAAGGGTTTCCGACACTAGAAGCCAAGAGTGTTGAGCAACGCACGCTAGACCCTGGTGAGGGGTTCCCTTCTGCATTCGGGCATTCCATTCACATTCTTGCCTCCTCCAGAATCGCAGGAAGCCTCAGTCTACCTCAGCACCCCCTGCAAAGACAAACAGGCCTGTGGGCTTCTCCCAACCCATGCCAGCCACACATTCCCCGATTAAAGTCCTCCCAAGCTTGGGAGATCCTTTCTCTGGCCTGATGCCTTCATTGAACAAGGCACTGCACGTGGCCCAGGAACCGGCAATTTCTCTGATTACACCCTCTTTTCAAAGGGGGTTTAATTTGCCTGAGGGAGTTTCTCTTGCTTACTCAGGGAACCTGTTCGGTGATGATAATTGACATCTGCTGGAATGTTCTGCCAGCCTGGCCCTGGGCTATACACTTGACATACAATTTCTATCAAGAGGCAATGAGGAGGAGGAGCTGAGGAGGGGAGGTCCTTTCTTCAGTGGCGCCTACACTCAGCTCTGCCAGCGAGCGGTGCAGCCTCCGATCCTTTCACTCCAGAGATTCCCAAAGGAGCGAGTTCCTCTACAGTATTTGCAGCAGTTCAGGGCCAGAAATGCAGAACGACTGTAGGGCTCTGAAAGGAGGGCTCTCTCCTTTGGCATCTTTGTGAGATAGAAAGAAATGCACCTCCCCCCGCTCCTGACTCGGGGCCAGAAAATCTTGAGCTGTAAGGACTGAAGGATGCAGGAAAATGAGCTTACAATTATAACCACAAATCAGAAGGATCCTTCTAGGTGTGACCTAGACAAGCAGCATCGCCATCATCACCATTTGGTCTTGTCAGCGTGCTTCACCCTGCAAACTCAGTGTACAGCTAATCAAGCGACAGACTAAACGGCGTTAGCAGGTCAGTCCATCAGTTCCCAGCAAAGCCCGACCTGAGCGATAGAATTAAAGGAACACATGCCAGGTTTTCAAAGTCAATAACACACACTGCTGCTGCTGCTGCTAAGTCACTTCAGAGTCGTGTCCGACTCTGTGTGACCCCATAGACGGCAGCCCACCAGGCTCCCCCGTCCCTGGGTAGCTTGCAAATGTCAAGAACTTGAACCTAGATTATTTTTTAAGGAAGGAGGAAGTGGCCTTAACTTTCCTGGCCCTGCTCTGTCCAGCTTAGCCATGGCCACTTCTTCACAGCCACACCTGAGGAGAAGAAAGGCCAGCGTCTCAGAACCCTTTATGAGGTCTTTGGATTTGGCCACTCACCTTGGAAAGGTCCACCAGGGTGTTGGCTTGGTCACTCAGCTTCCTCTGCTCCATCTTGACGCTCCTCAGTCTGTGGGAAAGAGTCGTTAAGAGCCATACTCTTCAAGTGCGTGCTGGGTTCACCCCACCAGCTGATTCCACATCCATGTCAATTCATCTGGTTTTGGAACCCAGCCCAGGACCTTAAACATGGGTGACAACTGACCAGAATCAAGGGCTTGGCAGGTCCCCAAGAAAGCAAACTCATCTCCATGGATGCTTGCCTCTAGTCACTATAGCTTGCCCACCACTCTCAGCTCATGTCCCAGCTTCCATGCCTTTTTCAAGGCTGTGCCTTCCACCTTGAAGGTCTTATGCTCAGCCCTTCAGGATTTCCCAAAACTTCCAGGTCAGACTAAATGTTTTCATCCTCTACTTTTAAACCTCCACTATACTTTGTAAAATACTTAGCTTATAGAAAGCACTGATCACAATTTGCCCTGCTTCCAGTGGTAATGTGATGCATGTGTGTGCGTATGTAGACTGAGAGAGCTCCCTGAGGCTCTTATCTAGTTTTTACCTTCCATGGCAGCCTGTCCAATGTCTGGCAGGGGCAGGTGCAATAAGTGAATAAAGAGACTGATCTGGATCCAGTTCACCACCCCCTGTGCTTGGTGAGTGGAACAGAATAGCTCTCTCCCGCTCTAAGTGTGTGAGCGGACGCCGGGGGGCTCGGGGCCCACCGCTCCTCATTTGGTGGCGCACTCACTGGTGAATAGCCTGCAGGAACTTCCTCTGGTGCTTCCTGACTTTGGCGTGGTCAATCTTCTTTAGCAGCTTTGTGTGTTTGTAGATTAGCCACGTTTCCCGAAGGACATTGGCTGCAGCATTCTTGATCTAAGGAAAAGCAAATAAGCAGGTGACTATCAGGTGAGTCTTCCTAGCTTCACATGACATGTGATGGGGGGGCGGGGTCTGCCGATAGAGTCGATCTGGCAAGGAAACGAGTCTGCAATGATCTTTTTCCTTAATCAAATCGTGCTCCCTTAGAAAGGATGATGAAAATTCATCTCTCATTAATCCTGTATTGGACACAGTAGACTGGAGGCTGAAGTTGAGGAGTGCCTCTTTCTCTTAATTATTCTGGGACTGCCTCTCCACTGCTGTTGCTATATTTAGATAGGCTGCCTTACCGAGGCCTGGAGGCCTGGGGTACACTTTGAATAGATAAATATGTGCCACTGCTGCCCTTGGATGCAGAGTTCCATGCTCTACATGGGATTTTTATTTAGTGCACACGGCACATTTCTTGGATTCCGAGAGTAAACAGCTTTCCTATCAGCTAGAGATTGTAGTTATTTAAAATTTAACTAAAACTTTTTTTTTTAATGTAAAGGTTACTTTCCACTTACAGTTATTACAAAACATCAGGTGCACTCCCCATGCTGTCCTATACGTCCCCGAGCCTGTCTTACACTCAGGAGTTTGTACCTCCACTCCCCAGCTGCTATGTCACCCCTCCCGCCTCCCCACTGGGAACCACTAATTCGTTCTCTTTATCTGTGAGTCTGCTTCTTTTGGTTGTTATGTTCACTAGCTTGTCTTTTTTAGATTCCACGTGTAAGTGATATCACACGGTGTTTGTCTTTCTCTGACTTATTTCACTTCAGCTGCAGATTTTACAAGGCCTCTTTGAGGAAATCTTTCCCACCAAATGGAGCTCTAGGTATCAACAAGTCCATTGTTTCCTTTCCCAAATGGCCCAAAACAGTTACACCGCAACTTTACATGTAAGCATAATTGGCATAAAACTGACATCATTTCCAAGAAGGGTCTGCAAATCAGTGGAAGATATTTTGGTGTGAAACCAGAGCTGCTTCCTTCCGCAGGCTGGCTCCTTCTCTGCACTGCAATCACACATTTCCACATATGACGCTGTCATCTGTTGACATGGAAACCACTGATATCATCCAGCTCACGATGGAACTGAGACATATCAATGGCATCCAGATGGCAGGGGACAAAGTTTTAATCCAAACACAGACATCTTCAGCAATTAGTAACAAGAGCAAGAGGAAACATTTCTTATTAAGCACAGGCGAAACAGATTTTTGATGAACTGTTCCCATTTCTATCAGCCATGCACACTGGCACAGGCCCACAGGCCCAGGGCCTGGAAGTAAGTAGGCCAGCCTACTAGAAATCAGGTTACTAGCCAGAAAAGATTTTAATAAAATTGGAGAGTACAGGCCTGCTTCTTCAGACTGACATCAACAGATGGGACGTTGTTAAAATACTGAGACGTGTGGGAAGGCTTAGGAAACATTGTTTTGTAGGCTGATAACTTTTGTGTGTGTGTTTAAAAAATTTATTACGAAGGCTGGATTATATTTTTCATTGGCGCTGAAGTGATGTTATAAAAGAACAGCTAGGTCTTCTCAGAAATGTCTAAGTGACATAAATACTGCTTTTCTGCTCAGTAAAAATCTACCATGGAAATGGTTTTAAGTGACTTAATTGCCCACCTCTGGCACTTTCTTGCCTGAGAGGAAGCAGGTGGTGGTGAGTGGAAGCTGGGAACAGTGAGTGTCCAGGTGAGGAGGCGGGGAGAAGAGGTGGGGGTCATCGCGGGGGTTCTGTTCAGGGGCTAGAGTGGACGTCAGCCTCCTGGCAAAAGAGGCAGCATCGAAGGGAGGCTCTCTGTGGAGGGCCTCCTCTCGCCACCCGTCTGCAGGGAGAGGGCAACTTGACAGGTGGTTTCTTCAGTTTTCCGAGGCGTGTAGCCTCCTAGGAGAGCCTCCCAGAAGAATAGGAGGGAAAAGCCTGCCCCAGCATTTAGGGTGACTGGCAGCGCCCCAGTTACTCAAGTCTCATCCCTGGAACACTTTTAAAGGCACGGAACATCAGCGTGGATGAGCCCCTGACAACGGTCTCTGTGTTGGTGGGGAACCAGTACTGGAAACTGGAAAACCTGCAGGTAAATCCTTGTTCTGCCAGTTTAGGAGTAAGTGCTTAATTACCCACAAGATGGCAAAAATAAATCCTTACCTTAAGGGTTGTTTTGAGGCCCCTAGGAGGCAATTAGCATTGTGCTGATGGTGCTAAAGGTGAACATTTACCGGTGCCAGATTACATATGCGCGTGTGCATTTAATCTTCACAACAGCCCTGTCAGGCAGGCACTCACGTTATCCCCATTTTACAGATGAAGAAACGGAGACACAGACCAAGACCCTAAAGTTATAAATGGCAAACTGAGTCAAGGTGAATTTAAGTGTCATAGCAACTATAAAGCACCATAAAGATGTTAGTTATCATCATCTGGCCCGAGGCCCCGCTGAGAATATGAGGAAATGGCAGCTCCAGAGATAGGATGTGAGGGTCAGAATCCCACAGCTAGCTAACGGCAGGGTCAAAACAAGAGCCAGGTCCAAAAAGAGCAGAAGGTTTTCATGTAGTCTGAAGAAAGACCTGACGAGATGTCATCTCTACGCAAACAAAATTATTTCCTGTTTTCCAGGATCAAGGAACTGGAAAGGACATTAGATGTGTTTTTAATCATCACGGCCCTCACTTAGCAATATGACAGAACAGGGAGTCCAGGTCCTGCACTTAACTTCATCCCAAATACAAGGTACTAAAACCTCAGCACAGCCCGGGTAGCTGAGCGAAGCAGTCACAGCGTCTTTATGGGTTTGAACAGGAGGCCCCCGCGTATTTGAGAAAGCGATGTTAAATGCGAGCCTTGGTGCTGACTCTGAATTAATTGTTAGCAAACAGCCTGGCACAAAGCTAAGTAGATCAATATCTGCAAGAGAAAAAGAAATAGGCTTTTAACTGCACTGTGCTTTCCTGAGTCGACAGTAAACGCTATTGTGACCAGGCTCTCCCTCCAATTCACCTGGCTGATTGCTTTGGGCATCACTGGGGTGGGAAGTGGTAGAGGTCATGTGCACCTCCTGGGATTCACTGAGCTTCACAGGGTTCCCAAGCACTATTTCACAATGGGGGTTTGGGTACCTACTGAGCGCTCCTGATGGCCAGGGGCATCAGGGCCCAAAGATACTCTTGGGGGTGACAGTGGGTGGGTCAGGGAACTGGGAAGGTCTAGGTAAGCTTGGCTATGATCTGATGGACTCAGGAACAGTTAGAAGAGGGCTGTTTGTGCATGAAGACTGGCTATTCCATCCCCCAAATCTGTAGCACATGAGCTAATTATTTCTGTGGGTCCATTCATTCTCTCCCCCAAACTGTGTGCTTTCACTCTGATGGTGGCCAGAGAAAAGGCTCAGTGACTTACATACTTCAGGGAGGGCTCAGAGATTCATGGGCCTGGGCAAGAAAGTCGTCCAACTAAGATCTTGCACACAGCACCGACAGCTAACATCCACTGAGTGCTTACTATGTGCCTGGCTCCGTGCTCAACACTTTATGTTTACATTGCTCCACTGGCCCCTCGGAAAAACCTCACAAGGGGATGATCAACTTCACTTCGGACCAGTTGGGAAAGCTCTCTGAGACTCAATTTTCTCATTCATTCCTTCCCAAATCATTTACTGCAGCCCAAAGACGGGGCTGACACTGTTCTAGGAAGGAAGAATCCTGGGAGGCACAAACCAATAACCTTTCTTCCCTCAGGGAGCTTCTAATCCTGTGGGGCCGGCATGCCCTGTAGCTGCCAGCACAGAAGGGTGCTACAGAGTAAGTTCTGACCCGTGAAACGGGATTGCAGGGTTGATTCAATGCGAATGCACTTCAAACACTTAGCACAGAGCCTGGTTGCCCGGCACCTTGGTACCTGGTGCCTTACTGATGCTCTTCCCCCGCAACAAATGTCAGCTTCTTCCTCCACCTCCAGCGAAAGAAAACACAGAACACATATGTCTGTTCCTTGAGCTCTTGGCTGTTATTATACATGTCCATAACTTGCTCTGGCCACCTCTCTGCAGGGTAATCTGTTCCTCTGTGTTATGTGGGAGAGGGGCTGGTTGTTGAAGGAGGAACGTGTAAGGCAGGAGGAGAAGCACCCTTCTTGCCTGCCTCCCCATGCTTCCAGTGGCCACAGGGAGTGCTGGGAGAGCAATTCCAGGAGCCCTGTTGGTGGGGCCCCCAGAGAAGAACTATTAGCATACCCACAAGGCTGCCAGCACTCCATACCAGGGAGAGGGTGTTTGTACCTGGAGGATAGAGAAGAGGGAAAGGAGGAGGGCAGATCCTTTCCCTGCTTACACTCGCCCTCCTTCCTCCCCATCTTACTCCACATTCCCTTTTCAGGCCCCTCTGCCTGCCTTGCCCAGAAGCCATCACTGAACACCAAGAAATGGGCTCCTGCGGCTGGCAGGACACGGGCTGGGAGCAGGCAGGGCTGCGCTTCCATGCCCAAAGCTGGAGTCTGGTCTCTCCCCAGAGCAACACGGTCCTGAATCTGTGGATTCAGCAGGCTAGTTCCATAATGCTATTAATGTGATGCTCAGCTTGTTTGGAGATATACTGGCTTTTTCTTCCAGCAGACCTGGGACCCTCACCACTATTCTGAATTCCAAGGAAACAATTGCTCTGGGAAACCCACTGGGTTATGGCTGGAGAGCTGCCTACCAGCCTGAGAACAAACAGCAGCCCTGGCTGGGACCCAGCTCACCGCATATGGCTGGGGGGCCCCCTCGCCTATCTCTGGGCCTGAGAGGCTCATCCCTAAGAACCTTCCAGCTCAAAAACTCAATGTTCCTATGACTATTGTTAAAAAAAAAACAACTGTACCCAATCTGTCTGAGACAGAACTTTAGTGGGTGATATAATTTATAATTCCCTTCTGGGGACAATTAGCATTCCTGATAACTGCTCAATTGATTATCTGACTAATTCTTAAAAGATTAAGACCTGTTCTGGGAATCCACTTGTGGGTCCTACCGGCTGTCAGCCAGGAATCTAGTGTCCTTTAGCCAGACTTTCTGTACCCAGAATAGCAATGACTACTATTGTTTTCTCTGATAAAAGACCCCTTCTCTGAGTAAACCTTTGAATTAGCCTGCTGGGAAAAAAAAATTTTTTTTACCCAGCAGGATTGTGATAAAACTCTGACACATGCTTGTAATTAAAGAAAAGTTTCCTTTAGCACTGATCAGTAGGTTCTGGGGGGCTAAGAAAGGTTTTTGAGCAGGTTGGTGGCATGTGCAGAGCTAAGTCTCAGCATCTAAGAAGAGTCACAAGGATAAAGTACAGGATGACCTGGGCAAGGGAGGTCCAGGTGAGATGAGAAGGTAGCAAGCAACTGAAATGGCACAAGATTGAGATGGTAGCTTAAAGTATGGTGCCCAGAGGACCCGGAGAGGCTGGTTTGGCCAGGTGGAATCAGACTCCGAAGCTGTTTGGATCCCTGTGGGTACCAGAGCAGAGAGGAGTCAGAGATGCTGCTAAATTTTCAGACCTGGAGACTGGAAGAATGATGATGTCATTAATAGGGAAGTCAGGAGAAGACAGTAGTGTTAGGAAGGTACAGGTTTGGTTTTTGTCTTACCCACTGATTGCAGGGGGAAATGTACTTGGATGACATATTTGAGGCAGGAACCCTTCATGGAAAGAATGAAGAGAGAACAGTCCTCAGCCGGTGGCACCACACCATGGAGGTGTCTGCAGATTTGATGTGGAGAGTGGGCAGGGCAAACAGAACATCTCCTGGTACCTCTTAAGCCAAGTGTGTACATCGGCAGCTACCTTGCTCTTTAGAAAGGAGAGGTGCTCTTTGAGGACAGGCAGTAAGTATGAGGGCAAGGACTGTCTCCTATTCATCTCGGTGTCCCCAGAACACAGGATGTGGTATCCTGCTGCAATGAATGTGTTTCATTGCATAAAATAGAGACACAGGGAAGGGTAGTGTTGCGTGGGAGAAAAGATGAGGATCTAGTATCTTTTATATAGTCTCTCTGTGTGTAATTTACATATATATTATCCAGTAGCCCAGAGGTTAGCAGTAAATTGTAATTCGAGATTAACAATGGCAGTAACACTGCAAAGTCCATGTGGGAAGATCTGACTGCATTAAATACAGAAATGATGTTGCCGCCAGGGTTGACAAGTTATACAAGTGATAGAAGAAAAGTCATGTGACTCAGAAAACCAGAAAATGAGTCTGGACCCTGTGCTATCAGACCACCACCCTACTTCCCCCTGGGAAATAAATGAATAAAAATAGTATGACTCTAATGGTAGAAAGGCTGGGCTGAAGCCTTTATTACAAATAAAGACTAGAACAATTTGAATATTTTCATGATTAATAGGTTAGAATTCCTCTTTTTAGTTTTTTGCTTAGATGTTTGAAGAATTAAGGCTGCATGTACTTGTAAGAGATGGCTTTTATCTGTTAAATCTGCTAATTGTCCACTCCTGGGAGGTTTGCAATTATGCCCCAATGAGCTCCTCCCACGATCGGATCTTTCTCTGTGAATTCACTGAGATCTTATGAGTAGACTAAGCTTAGCATCTGTTTGACCCATGAGCCACTCCATCTGGACACGGTGGGCCATTTGGAGAAGACGGAGGATGGACGAGGGAGTTATCACCAGGGGAAGGAAGGGGGCTTCTCTGAGATCAGGTGAAGGGGAGCTGAAGCCAGAGCAGGCCAAGCTCACAGCCAGTGTCCTTTCAATCACGGTTACGTAAAAGAACCTTTCCAGTCTTGCCAGCTTTGAGAATCCTCTGTGTGAGAATCATCCCTTTCGTGTTGGTTGTTTCTCTGGGAAAGAGATATTAGACATTAAAGGAACATTTCAACAGATTTAAGTGTTCTCAGACAAGTGAGATGTTACTCGATTAAAAAGGTGCCTTGTATTCATAGATGGGCAATAAATATTTGTTGATTTGGTTTTCAGTCCTACTTTTCAAAAAGTAAGTAGATTTGAGGAGGATTTTAGAGAATATGTTTAAAAGAAAGACTGAAATTAGTCACCACAACCTCATCTTTTACAATCATAGCACAGAAAAATTGTTTATTTTCTTGTCATAGGAGGGAGCTGGCTTTCTTCAACTTTATTTTCCTCTAGTGTCTGATTCAAACAGTGAAAAATGGAGAGGACAAAGGAATAACTTGAAATACAAAGTATATCCTTGGTTTCAAATGCAAATAGAATAAACAGAGAGGCTGTTAATGCCTGTGCTCTAAGAAACAGCTTCTGAGAAGGTTTTGGGGGCCAAATACCCTTGTTCTCGACTCCTGCACTACATTGTTCCAGGAGAATAGAGGGAAGTATATTTGTGGCTCAGACGGTAAAGAGTCTGCCATGCAGAAGACCAGGGTTCGGTCCCTGGGTCGGGAAGATCTCCTGGAGAAGGGAATAGCTACCCACTCCAGTATGCTTGCCTGGAGAATCCCCACAGACAGAGGAGTCTGGCAGGCCATAGTCCCTGGGGTAGCAAAGAGTCAGACACAACTGAACGATTAGTTTTTTCCCCAGTAACTTTGATAATTTGCTCAACTCCTAGCATGACTTCTACATGCATAGTAGGGGGCTGAAGGAAAGCAGCTGGGTTGCAGGGCCCTGAATGGAACCCGGCTGGCCTACCATGGGTACAGCCCTCAATGCTGCCGTCTTGATGCTACAAATCATGTTTCCTTTTGTACCACGGACAGCTCAGTGCCTTACTGTGCATACATAACCATCTATATGTCAACCACAGGAGAATACCTGCCTGTACGTTTTCTTCTTAACATCTTTAAAAAGGCTTGTTAAAGAATCCAATACATGTAATCAAAGACCAAACAATTAAACACCATAAAGAATTCTGCTGAGCAACTGGAGAGGCCTTGGCAACCTCCCCCTGCCCCACTGTCTCCCTCCCGAGCGCGCTCACCCTCTGTCACTCTCCCTCTCTCTTTTTTTCCCTCCCTTCCTGCCTTTGTCTCTATTTCAAACACATTTTTACTGTGCCACAACATTCATCACTGAATATTTTCTCCGGCTTTCAAAAACCCCAATCAAAATCTGGCTGCTCATGGGTCTCCCAGCTCCACTTAAATCCTACATGAGAAAGACTTGCTAGGGTGGCCAAGACCCCAGCACAGGTTTTTGCTTCTCTCTCACTTTGGAAAGAGGAGAGTTTTTGCAGGAAACCATATTCCTGACCTTCGTTCAGCCTGCAGCTCTAAAGAATTTTCCATAAAAGCTGTCATTAAATAAACAGCTCCTGCCTTGCTCATTTGGCCTGCTCTTATCCTGGAAGGCTTGCTTCTGTCTCTTCTACAGGGGCTTTTTCTTTTCTGACAAGTCAGGGGGAGGTCAGATTTTTAGCAGCTAAATGATCTCCCCCATTCCTGCTTCATCAGTTTTTAACCCTCCTTACCCACTTCCCTAAGGGCACAAGGGAGAAATATTATTTGGAAAACCCAAAAGGGGAAAGTTGGATGTTGATATTTTGATGAACATTACTTAGGAGTGATTGTCTGTAATGATTTTTTTAGGGGTTGAATTTAGATACATTTCCAATATCATTTTAAAGACTTTCTACTGCCCTTGCTAATGAAAATCGTGAAAATATTTAAGCAGAAACCAAAACATCTCATGCTGGGTGATTTACTTGGTACCATGAGGCAAGAGAGTAGGTTACATCATTGTAGGCTATAGATTTAATTATCAGGGAAATTATTTGGTTGCCTGAACCATACACGGTGATTTAAGAAGACAGGAGCCTGCAGCATTGAGGCATGTGGCCATTCTGCACCAGCTGTTTGCGTGTGTCTGGGGCTCCCTCAACCCTCCACTGAAAGGTGCAGCCCTACCCTGTTGTGGCTACTTTCTGACTAGCTCCCAGGTGGGTCTTAGGTCCCCCTTTAAGTCATGGGCAGTGGCATTTTACCCGTTTGGTGAGCTGAGTGTCCATCATGAAGTTGTGAACGTGCTTCTCCGCTTTGGTGAGTTCCAGCTTCCGGGCCACCACGGCCACCACCAGCGCAGTGCAGCCGGCGCCCTGTGGCAGGAGGGGGTGGGGCGGGCAAGAGGACCAGGGAGAGAGCACATCATTAATGAAGCAGGGCTCATGCGTAAGACTCCACGTGCCCCGGGCCCACTGAGGGGTTCTGGGAGTGGGGTGGAGACCTGAGCTCTGGCTAGTCAAGGCCAAGTCAAAAACCCAGCAGAACCCTGATCCCCACACACAAGAAGGTGTTGACCTCTGGGACATGAGCCTTCCTAGAGCTGACCACTTCCTCATAGAGCAGGGTACTCGATGGGGCTGAGGCTTGGGGTCATATAAAATACTGGACAATCGCTCGGTCACCTGCCAAGCTAAGCAGGGAATCCAGCACACGTGCGCCCTCTGCCTCACCCATACCCCAGCCCCACTGCCAGTCTAGAGCACGGGAGGCTGGGGAGGGCAGGATGAAAGACAGCCAGCCATGCAGTCTGGACGGATCATCTGCTGGTGGTGGACAGCTTTCCTGAAAATGATCTAATGAAGAGGCAAAGCATCTCCCCTCCCCCCGAGACTGCTTTCCAGGGCAACCCCGGATGGAGAGAGTCTATGCGCTCAATGACTGCGCTTGCGCCTCGGCTGGGTCTTTTCACAGGAGTTCTAGCCTGTGACTCAGCACAAGATATCAGTTCCTTCTTGCTTTCACCAGGAGGCTCCAGAATTCACCATCTTGCAGAGATTTTAAAGATGACAACAATATATCTGCCTCTACCCGGGATTTTAAAGGAATGCGCAGAAGGCGCTCAGTATTTTCCAGAGCAGTGTTCCTACTCTGCTCTGGAAGGTCTATTCCAGGGGAGCCCAGGGAGGGTGAATAAAAGAGGCAGGTTCCTGAAGACTCAATTTCTCTCTCCTAATCCTCTGGGCACATGCTTGACTGTCTGAGAAATGAGCAGAAAGGGACTCCTCCCAATATTCTCCTGAAGGACTTTGAAGTCCCCTTTGCTGTGCATCTTGAGTTGGGGGACAGGGTGGGGGGTGCCAGGGATGGCAAGAGAGAACTGCTCCTGCCCTGCTTCTCCTGCAGGCAGCAGTGATACCCCTGCCCTCTCCTGGTTCTTGGACAAGAGCACGTGCCTCTTGGGGACCATTGCCTCTCTCCTGCATGTGGGGCCCTGTGCTGCCCTGACCTCTACTCATGGAAAGATGATGAGTTCAGGAAAGTCAGCATCTAATGCTCTGGATGCCAAACAGTAATTATAGGTGCCACAGAGCTCAGTTTAGCAACTGAGGTCCCAGGATTCAAGGAATCCATCAAGAGCTTTGGGACTCATGCAGTCTAACAATGTAGGAAGTCATAAAGACTTTTTTCAAAGGTACTATCATCTGTATCAGAGTTGGGCAGCATGCGTATGAGAGATCAGTCCCCTACTCTCTCCCTCATAATCACTTTCTTTCCTTTGCCACAGACTGGCAAAGGCTAGCCGGTGTGAGGTTCTGGCAAAGCTGAAGTTGGCAATGTTTTTCCCTAGCTTTTTTAGAAGGGTTCTCATGAAAACAATCTCCTGTTTCTTGGTACATTTGGTCAGCGACCCATTTCTAGCACAACAAACTGAAAAGAACAGAGTCTGTGTGAACCTTCCTCTTTCTGACCTCATTTTCCTTTCTTGTTCGGGGACAGCCCTGTTTTCTTGGCATCTGTGACTTGCAGGAGACTCTGTGCCCAGTTTTCAAAGGATAGGTATGGGCAGTTGGACAGCCTGGTCTATAGGTGTCATCAATTGAGCCAAGCCTCTAAAAGCAAAAAATAGCTTAAAAAGCTCTTCTAGCAGGAAGATGTGTGATCCATTTCCCCTCAACCAGACCGAGTATATAATCCCACTCTTTTGTATGGAGTTCCAAAAGTACTTTGGGCTAAACGCCCAAAAAGCGGGATATATCATAGTGTTAAAAACAGAACATCAGATGTAGAGGGTTCTTCCCTGACTCCAGGCTCCCTAATCTCCCTGGATCCAGGGAAACTCTACTTAAATCATCCCTGAGAGCTGGGGGCAGAATTAGCCTGAAGGAGTCTCCTTGCTTGTCATGCCAGTTGGGGAATTTCATTAAAGCAATCAACCACCCACAATCCCAAAGTTTCAGGTGCTAGATGGATTGCTCCTTGGTTCCTGCCATGGCTTACAACCAAGCTTGCTGAATGCAGAGGGGTTCTAGAGAGAAGCTAGAGTGCTCTAATTAAGGAACCACCTATCTTGTATGATTAAGACACATTTCTGCATGGAGGCAGGAGGTTGGACTAGATGACATTTCTCAGTTTCCTTCAACTTAAAGAGGTCAAGACTTCCTTGTGGATATTTCCCAGAAGGATGCTTTGTTCTTAACCCGTAATTCTAACTCAAATAGGTAGCAGTGGATACTTTCAATTTCACTTTTCTTTTAGAAAAATCCATCATCTGGTTGGGTTAGGGAAGTAGCCAATAATGAAACCTAATCTGGTCATTCCCATTAAGAGGCAAACTTGCAAAGATGGGGTCAGACACCAGCAACCTTCAGAAAGTGGTGTGCAAGGTGCTGAAATCCAGACTGGTCCTCTCCTGTGTGTGAGAGAGAGAAAGAAAGAGAGGGAGGGAGAAAGGGAGAGAGAGAAGGAAGAAGGAAGGAAGGAAGGAAGGAAGGGAAGAGGCAAGATGGAGAGAGAGAGAGAGTTGGAGCAGAGACTGAGATAGGCAACAAGTTGTGCTGCCTCCCCAGCAGCATGGGACAGAGAGCAGAAGAGGAAAAGAAGTGAAAATAGGAAAGAAAATAGAAAGGAATAGGGAAGAAGGATGGGCTCAAGGGAATTGGGTGGGAGGCAGGAAGAACAAGGAGCCTAAGACTTGGGTCAGAAGTTAATGTCAACTTTGGCTGTTTAGAGGAAATAAAGGAAATAAAGACAGCAGGATCTCTCTCCTCTCACCTCCTGCTGTCTTTACTTTTAAGTGGTATAATGATTACTTCAGGCTTCCCTGATAGCTCACTCTAGTATTCTCAGCTAGTAAAGAATCCACCTGCAATGTGGGAAACCTGGGTTTGATCCCTGGGTTGGGAAGATCCCCTGGAGAAGGGAAAGGCTACCCACTCCAGTATTCTGGCCTGGAGAATTCCATAGACTATATAGTCCACGGCGTTGCAAAGAGTCGGATACGACTGAGCAGCGACTTTCACTTTCACTTCACTTTCAATGATTACTTCTGCTTTTTGGGGGACAACGGGCCTTTTTACTTGGGTGAGTTTATCAGCCAGATAGGGCCATGTGAACAGTTTAAGAAGGCTCATGCGATGTGGCAGGGATGTGGGTTGATTTCAAGAGACAAAGTGCCAAGGCCATGGCTGATTTGGGCGTGTGAGCACTCCTGCTGTCCCAGCTGTCCTCACGTGGAACGTCAGAAATCGCTGGTGGGCAGAGGGGGAATTCGAGGAGAGGACAGAGTGGGACCGAAGAGGGTAAGCAGCTACTGGTGTGACTTCCGCTGGATCAGACTGTGGAGCAAACCCATGACTCAGATTTTTGCCTTCAGAGGTGCCAAGTCCTGAATCCCCGTCGACACCAACTGGACTCCCTGGATCTTCTCATACAACACTATTTCCATGGGAGAGTGGTGGGAGGGGATAGGGTCCTCTAATGAGGTCGTACTTTCCAAGGTACATAGTGAGCAGGAGTGCAGGAGTGAACAGAGAAAGGAGTGGCTGGCCTGGGGTCAACATGCCTAACTCATCCATAGATTTGGACCCAAATCAAAGACCCAGTCTCCTTCACACTGGTCCTCCTACTTCTTGTTTCCAAGAAACAGTTTCCAGCTGGAAAACCTTAGACTCTCGAAAAATAAGTATCCCAAGGGGAAGAGTATGAGGTGTTCTTAACTAAAGAAGCATAAAATAAAATAAAACATAAATGAAAGTGACAAATGGAGGAGGGAAGCCTGGAGGATTTACAGTTGGATTCTGTTTCTGCAACAGATTCCATGTAACAACTAAAATAACATCAATTGGTTTGAAACTAAGGTGTTTCAGGGAGAAGCTCATCTTCTAAAACTGACATTAAGCAGATGTCTCGCTGAGCCCTCTTCTTTACCTCCTCCCCAAATGACTCAATTTGTGCCACCTTTTACTTCATCATCCCTTTCCTTTTGCAGTTCAAAGAAGCCTCTTGCATGAAATCTTGGGGGGAAAGCTCAGTGTCCCCAGCACATATCCTGGAATCTTTTGTCTATTTGTCCCTAATTCCTGAAGGGTCCACAGAGTGTGTCCAGCTCTCTTGTTCAGTCGCTCAGTCATGTCCAGTGCTTTGCAACCCCATGAACTGCAGCATGCCAGGTTTCCGGGTCCTTCACCGTCACTCAGAGATTGCTCAGACTCGCATCCATTGAGTCGGTGATGCCATCCAATCATCTCATCCTCTGTTGTCCCCTTCTCCTCTTGCCTTCAATCTTTCCCTGCATCAGGGTCTTTCCTAATGAGTCCAGCTTTAGAAAATGTATATCGAAATGGGATTTCTACCAATCAGTCTTGGGGTCCCAAAAGTCTTCCAGATGACTGTAGAGCCAGAAAGCCTTCCGAGGCCCACTCTGGATACTAAATATTGTCAGCTTTCTCTCTGCCTTATAACTGTCATCATAAAATTCTTTATGGAAAGATGCTGGACTTTGATATATCTGCTTTAGTGGTGAAATCTCTCAAACACACCAGGCCTGTGCCAACAATGTCAAGTTGTTCAGACAATTATATACCCTGCTTAATGGTTGATAATTACACTGTTACTGGGATTGCCAAGAGAAAACAATGATTAAGACTATTTACAGCCTGCACACACAAATTCTTCCTTTCCCTTCCCACTAGGCCTTGCCTTGGCCTGCGTGGTGTCCATGGTAACCAAACAGGAAGCCCTACCTTTCGTAAAGGCACTTGCAATAATAATCAGGAGAGGTACAAAGTGTTGGGAGACTGGGGGATGGGAGGAACGGATTCTCAGCCATGTGGAACCCTGGAAAGAAGTGACTCAGCTAGAGAAGTCCCATTTGTACGAAAAAAGAAATGCCACCAGGGTTCTTCACTGTGGCTGACCCCAGAGGGAGGCAGCTGATTTTAATTTGGGTAAAAACACAAGTGGAGGGAAGCTCCCTGTCCCTGTGTATAGACAGGTATCTATGCAGCAGGGTTGATGCAGAAAGAGAAGATGAAAGGCAGGTACTGTATTTTTAATACAGGGGGTGGGTATCAGTTCCTCCTCACTCGTTTATTCTCTCCACTTTGATCACACCTTTCTCCTCAAGGGACAAACACTTTCTTCCAAGCAGCTGTTGAAGCCCCTGGAGCAAAAGCAGGTGTGAAGACCACACCCAAGGAGAAGGCAGGGAGGGGCCAGGGTCCAGCTGGCCCACTGCCCAGCTATGCCGGAGCAGAGGCCCAGATATGCAGGAGTGAGGAAACCAGGGAAATGATGGCTCCCGGGCTCTGGTTTCTTGGCCAGGGCATAACGCCATGCTGAGAGGGAGAATGGCTAGTATTTAAAAATAACGGAGGCTCCCAGCAGGGCCGTTCACCTATCAGCAGCTGGGCTGCGTGCAGGCCAGACTGAGAGCTGGTTCTGAGGCACATAGCTGGCGCCCCAGGAGCGGCTCTGAGACAGGAAAGCTTTGGTCTTCGGGCGGCATTTCATTCTTTTCTGGAAGGAAGACTCATTCCCTGGTTTCCTGGTGACAGCTGGAGCTGTGCCAGGCAGACTCCTACCAACCAACGGGAGGTATTTGTTCTGAGCCCTTACACTTACCCATGGTTTATCCCAAGCCCAGCGCTAAGCCGCCTGTCATTAACTCCTGCCCAGGACCCACTAATAAGAGCCTGCCCTGGGTTTCACTCAAAAAAGGAGAGGACGGCGTCCAGTCGTGACATGGCAGCGCCGGAGCCCTCCTGCCCCGCGGCCCAGGCCTCTGACCCCACGGCCTCCGCTGCCCTGAGCAACTGGCTGCTGTCAGTCTCAGGAGGCCTCCATGCTAGTGAGGAGCTAAACCCCTGCCCACCGCGGGATGGAGTCATTTCCTTTCCAGAAGGAGGGTCTTTTGTTCCCTCCTGGAGAAATGGGGGTGATGGCTGAAATCTGAGGGAGCCCTGGAAGGCTTTTGATGACAGGGGTGCAGAGAGGACTCCTCGGGGTGGGCTGCCATGACCCACCAGAGACCTAGGAATAAGCTTCGGGCCTCCGGTCCCCTACCCCATCTCCACCAACACCTCCCCACCCCGCTCCAACACACAGCCTTAGATTCCTGCATCTTCTCTGACCCTCAGTTTCCTCTTTTGAAAAGAGGACCCTGCATGTTTACTCTGTGCTCTGGGAAGGAGGTCAAAGGGCCCGGTTGTCTGTCCTGGTCAGAAAGCAAGGAGAGAGGCAAGAAACCCTCATCCCGACCGACTGGTGAAAGAGCAGTGGGGGTAGGGACGCTGAGGGCTTGCCAGCCCTGAAGGCGGGTGCAGCTCCCTGTTGCTGACAGAGGGTTAACATAAGCGCTGCAGTCTACCCCCAGCAGCCAGGGCGGGGGGTGGAGCAGGCCTCCCGGCTGCACTTCCTACTGGAGAATGCTGAGGTCCAGCAGGCTGAGTGCCCTGCCTGGGTCCACACTGAGGTCCAGCTATGGGCATTCACACTCTGGTCTGAAACTCCCTACCCACTGCCCTCCCTTACTCCATACTGTGCGGTCATGTGATAGGCACGAGTGTGTGGCAGGCTGGGGATGGCAGGGGGATGGGGCAGGAAAAGTACACCTTGGAAGGCGGCAGCACAGCTGCTGGGCACCTGGGGAGGGATGGGGATGCTGTCACAGGCTAGCCGGCTGCCAGCACAGGGAGGGAACCGGCACTCGGAGCTCAGCACCTCAACACTTGGACGCAGAAGCCAAGAGCTGGCCCAGGGCCATGTCATCAACCGGGACCAAACCAGTGGCCAACCCAGGCTAGGACCTAGGTCTCTCACAGTCAGCTCAGAGCACTTGCCCCCATGAGTTCTAGCTACACTTTATCAGATGTGGCGCCAAGGTCTGTGGGGCCCAGGGCACTGGAAAGAGGACAATTAACTGCAGGCCCTGATGGGAGTGGAGGGTAAGACCCATGGCCAGCTTCACCCAGCCCATTCCTAGGGGTCTGTGAGGAGACCGTTAACTGTTCAGGAACCAGGACCTCTTCCTATCTCAGACAAGGAAATGAAAAAGCGAGAAGCTGTACAGATGTCATCTGTCTTTCTACGTGCACAGGCACACACGCTGGCCCGTTAACTAGCAGCTGGCCCTGCGCCCAGACAAGGAAGGCCCCCTGCACCTGCTGTAAAGGGATTGCTCCTAGCACATTCTACGGGTGGGGAAGGGTAATGGGTGGCGGCAGATACTCACCATGATGCCCGTGAGAAGACAGACACCTTTCCCACAGTACGTGTGGGGCACCATGTCCCCATAACCAATGGAAAGGAATGTGATAGAGATGAGCCACATGGCACCCAGAAAGTTACTAGTTACATCCTGCTGGTCATGGTACCTGCCGGGGAAGGGGTGGGGGAAGACAGGAGTTAGTCAGTGCAACTGCCATTCCCGGGTTCTGGGCATACCTGGACAAAGAAGGACATTTTGCTGAGGCAGAGAGAGCAGTGATAGCGGCACACAGATCTCTCCAAGAGACGGACGCTGTTGAAGCTCTGCCCACCCAGGTCCTGCCTGCAGCTCTCTGTCCATCCCCCCCAAACCCCCACCACAAGCTTGGTCCCGGCGGTAAAATGTTTTGTCATGATTTGCACCATATTGCAGATGTCCTTTTTGGTAAAATAGCTTTGGATGAAATCATGCAGTAATAAAATTTAGATTTTCCCTTCCAAGCTGACAGTCTAAATGTATGTGGATGTGATTAATCTGAAATCACAAGCTCCTGAACAGGGAAAATGTCAAAAAAAATCACCAAACGCATTTAGCAATTTCCCGTAAGAAGGTTGATGGAGCCCAAAGACTGGCACCTCCCTGGTGTCTGGAGGGAGGCTGCGGCAGCTGGGGTTCTTTTGGATCTGTTTCCTGGGAAGTTTCCAGAGTCTTCGTGGAGGCATGGCCTCCTCTTCTGAGCTGGATGGAGGCTCATGGCTGTCCTGCCCTGGGAGGAACTAGCTGGAAACATATCCCCACCATTCCCTCTGCCCAATACCCATTCCACCCCATCCCTCACCTCCTTCCCTTCATCCCCAAACACCAAGGCTTGCTGTGTGCCAGGCTTTGTGTCAAATACTGAAATAGAAAGATGAGCAGGATACAAGCTCTGCCCTTCAGCTTCTCAGCCCAGAGGAAGGGCCCATTTTAAGCATGTAGACATTTGAGGAAGAGTAAGGACGAGGCACCTGGAGGGCAGGAGGGAAAGGACAATGATCTTGACCCTGATGTAGGAGGGTAGGTCAGAGGCTGGAGTTTTCCAGGCAGACCAGGGGAAGGGTGTTCTGGGCAGAGGGAATAGTACCTTTGTGAAAAGCTAGGGCCCAACATCAGTGCAGCAGGTGGGCCTGGCTGCACCTGGGGGGCAGGGCAGATGAATGAAGGTGGGTGTTTTTTTTCAAAATGTTCTCTAACAGGATAAGCCTGAATGACACGGACATCACTCCTGGATAAACTCTTAGCATTAGCCTCTTGGAGACCCCTGGACGGGAAAAGTGAGAAATGGCCAGGGTGACCAAACCACCCTGGTTGGATAGAGCAGAAAGCCATTTAGGAGCCTTAATCCATAGAACGGAGTTACCAACAAGGCTTACATGACATGCTTGGCACAAGGCTGAGTACAGGAGACCCTCAGAAAGTATTCGCTGCCACTATCAGCGCTCTCCACGTCCCCCACAGGGCCTGGAGCCCAGTGGGCAACTGGCAAATGTTGTTCTTCTTTCCCTTACCCCCACCCCAAGTCAGGTGTGCTGGAAAGGCTGCAGGTACAGATGCGTCTGGAGAGGAGCCTAAAAGCCGGGAGAAGCCTGACGGTGAGAAAGGAGGTGGAGGGCGTGTGAGTGGTGAAAGCCAAGGGCACGGTAATATGGATTTCATTTATTGACTCAAGGGGCTTCCCAGGTGACTCTAGTGGTAAAGAACCTGCCTCCCAATGCAGGAGACGTAGGAGATGCAGGTTCCATCCCTGGGTCGGGAAGATCCTCTGGAGGAAGGCATGGCAACCCACTTCAGTATCCTTGCCTAGAAAATTCTGTGGACAGAGGAACCTGGCAGGCTACAGTACACGAGGTTGCAAAGAGTTGGTTGAAGCTACTTAGTACATTTATTGACTCGCACTATATTAGTGGGAGCCACACAGTACAACCTACCCTGTGGCTAGTACTTTGTATACAAACACTCTAATTCTCACAATATCTTGTAATGTATTTTTACAGGTAAGCAACTGGAAGCACATAGACATTGAGTGACTTGCCCCAAAACACACAGGACGTAACCAAAGTAAAGCCCATGCTCTTTTCACTCTTCCCTCAGCACCAGAGAGGTGGAAACGACTACTGTGTGCGTGGGGGAATGATAAGGAAGTTTAGCAACATGAGGACACCTGGGCTCCAATAGCAAGTGATGAGGTGGCCGTGGAGACAAAGGGTCTGATTTGGGAAGGCCTTGAATTCCAGGGTAAGAGGCTTGGATTTGGTCTTAGAAGCCTTGGAAATGATTCCAGGTCCTTGAGCAGCCGAATGACAAGATGACATGGCCCACTGGGGTGAGTGGTCTGTGGGTGGTGAACAGGATGTTTAAAAAGATGCAGCCCTGGGGTGGTGTAGCCAGGTGGGGAGCAAATGGCAAAGCCAGGATGGAGGTACAAGCGGCAGCCTTCATCGCACATCTGAGCCTGGCCCGAGCAGACCCTGGTGAGCACATCATTAGGGGGCTATTCAGCCCCAACTTGGGGCCTCTACCAGCAGTCAGAGGAGGGTCATTTTAGCCTTTCATAGCTGTGCACACGAGAGCATTCCCGGAACTCCAGGGGGACACCCGAAGAGCAGACATCCCCTCCCAAAGCTCAACTGAGAAGACGCTTTCCCTCCCCTCCCCTCCCTGCTCGGCTGGCTCCCCAGTGACACTCCGTTGCTACCCTAAGGGCACCCTGGCTGCCTCATCTCCCCAGGGCTGGGCCTCTGTCTGCTCACCTGGCTATACTGGAGTAGCATAGGCTGATGATGTCCAAATCTGATCCCCAAGATGGCGTGTGGCCTGCCCCAGTGCTCCAGCCCCATCCCAGGTCTGATGTGGCCTTGGACGGGCAGCCACTCTTCCCCTCCCATTCCCCAGGCCCTCAGGCTGATGTAGTCCCCTCCACTCACAGCCTGCTGCTCTTCGGCTGGGAAGAACGGTGGCAGCCCCGCTTCTCAGGGCCTGCGCTGAGGTGTTGGTGGGGACTCCTTCCTTCCAGGGATGCACTTTGGAGACTGTGAAGTGGCAAGACTCAGTGACAGATCGAATGTAGGGGCACAGAAGGGTGAAGACTTAAAGATGGCTCCATGCCACAAGCCAGCAACACGTAAACACATGGTGCAGAGTCAGGGTCTTCAGTTCATCAGACATCTCCTGGAAGGGGTCAGGTCTGAGGACGGGGACATCAAGGCAGTGCCTAGACAGGAGGTGAGCCTGTGGTCTTGAGCTTAGCTCGCCTGGCTTCAAGCCCCAGCTCTACCTTAAATAGCTCAATGGCTGTGGGCAAATGACTTAACCTCTCCGTGACCTAGTTTCTTTATCTACTGATGGGAGGATTAAGGAAAATAATCCACCAGCAATATTAGCACAGTGCCCAGCCCAGAGTAAGTGCACACTAAATGTCAGCAATTACTGTTATTGCTGAGAGTGGTGTTATCAGTCTGAGAAAAAAATGTACAGAAAAATACAGTGGCAGAAATTTACAAGTGCAGTGGATGGAGGGTCCCAGTAAGGGAGAGAAGTAGATGAAGGGAGGGATGAAGATGAAGGGAAGGATGAAGATGAAGGGAAGGATGAAGATGTCTTGGTCTTTGGGCTGGAGAACTATCTGATGCAGGGATGAAAGAAATCTGACAGTTCCAGGACAAAGAATGGATATGGGACACTTGGTATCTGAGAATGATTCTAGCAGCTACATGCAAGGCTGATTAAAGAAGGCAGGCCCCAGACAGGGAGTTTGCAGGTGCCCAGGGAGAGGCAATGGAGAAACTTGAATGCCAAACCATGGGGTCTGGACTTAATTTGCAGCCTGTCCTTTGTGGACTTAATTGGCTGATTGACTTATTGGCTGTGCATGTAGGTTTCCAAAGTCCTCCTTTCCTTGCTTAAACTAGTGTTCCCAAACTGCTCGGCTGCCCTCAGGACCTTGGCCCATCCTATTCATATGTGGGTGGACTCAGGTAAAGAGATTAGACCTCAGAGTGGAATTAAATAACAGCAACCAATCATCTGTCTCTTTAAAGTTGAGGTTTGATCTCCTGCTTTATTTTTCTCTAAATTCTCTTTCTGATCTTGTGGGTTTCTTTTTCATTCACCATTTAAAATCCTCTGGTGTTAACTATGCATGCTGAGAAGAGGAAAAGGGGATCTTGAGGATGTTATTCATTCATTCTTTGTCCAACTTTGAAGATCTCCCTCCTGACAGGGGCTATAGAAGATAAGAGATGAACCGGACGTGCATCCCACTTTCCTGTGGCTTGGAGCATTGTCATGGAGATAAAACACACAGGCAACTCACCAAGCAGGAAGTGATGAGTGAGAGAGCCGGTCGGCTGATTCAGGACTGTGGGAGTGGAGAGGAGGGAGAAACTGTTTCCAAATCTATTCACAATTTTAGAGTGGTTTACACTTGTCACAAATTCACGTACTAATCTCATGATATTTTTTGCGATAGAGAATATTTTTGAGAAAAGAAGTCCCAAGTTTTTCCTTAAGAGCTAAAGAGGAAAAGCTGTGGGCATGTTTTTAGGGTTAGTATAGTTATTAATTTATCATTAGAGTGTGAAATATGGTTTTTTTGCTTTTAATATTTTGAAATAAATGATAGATATGGAAGATTGTGTGACTGGGTAAAAACGGTAGATGCTATTTTTGCTTCCTCCTCATATCCCTCTGGGCTTCCCTCAGCTGGTAAAGAATCCACCTGCAGTGCAGAAGACCTCAGTTTGATTCCTGGGTCGGGAAGGTCCCCTGGAGGAGGGATAGGCTACCCACTCCAGTATTCTTGGGCTTTGCCAGTGGCTCAGATGGTAAAGAATCTGCCTGCAATGCGGGAGATCTGGTTTTGATCCCTGGGTTGGGAAGAGCCCCTGAAGGAGGGCATGGGAACCCACTCCAGTATTCTTGCCTGGAGAATTCCATGGACAGAGGAGGCTGGTGGGCTACGGTCCATGGGGCTGCAAAGAGTCAGACACGACTGAGTGACTAAGCACAGCACAGCTTATCCCTCTACAACTCTCAGTTTTAGTTCCCTGCTTTTAAAAATAAGTGGACAACCGGGAATCCCCAGACATCTGAGGAAAGTCTCAAATATTAAACACACAGACCAAATCAGTCAATTAAACAAACAAAGAAAAAGGACGCTGGATCACAGACAATTAACAGAGAAGAACTCTTGAAACAAATCCTGTAATTAATATCTTAAGAGAGATAAATGAGATATTGAACCCATGAGACAAGGATGGCATATACCAAGAAAGTCCTCCCACAGGGCTGGAAGATAAATAGAGGGAGTCTCCCAAAAGGCAGAAAGAGAGAAAGAGAGGAAAATAGGAGTAAATTAGTGAATCAGTCTACCAATTCAAACACTAAGTTTCAGAAACAGAGAACTGGCAAAAAAAAAAAAAAAAAAGGAGGAGGTGAAAGAAGGAAAAGAGGGCAAGAAGTAATCATTAAAGATATCATTAAAAGATTTCCCAGAGCTGAAGGACACACGTTTCTAGATCAAGGGCCCACTGTTCCCAGCATAGTGGATGGAAATAGACTCACAGCAAGACACATTATGTGAAATTTCAGAACACCAGGAGGAAGAGGAAAGATGCTATGGAGCTTCCAGAGAAAGAGAGGTCAAACAAACAATCAGATGTCAGAGTGACTTTGGACTTTTTCACAGAAACACTGGAAGCTAGAAGGCCATGGAATAAAGGTTTCAAAATTCTGAAGGAGAATGATCTCCAAACCAGCCAAGGCTTTCAAAGATTTGCGTCCTCAGTCCCCTTTCTTCTGAAGCTACAGGAGGGCAAGCATCAGCCAAACAAAAGAGTAAACCCAGGAGGAAGCCCTGAGATGGAGAAAACTGGGGATCCGCAGAGGAGACAGGCCCAGGGTGACGGTACCTGGAGGTCCTTGGGTGACGGTCACGCACTAGGCATGAAGAACAACCTGTCCAGACAGGAACAGGTCAGACGACCCTGGGAGGTATTTCTCCAAGAAGACGAAATTGATAGAAAACCTGCAGGGCCCGAACATACTGAGAAGAAATGTCAACAACCGCCAGAGTCTCAAGTGAAATTAGTGAAAAATAGCAAACTAAGCAAATGAGCAAACGTGATAATTAACTAGGAAAAACAAAAAAGTTCTGCAGGAAAGGAAAAGTTGTCCTTTACTACAAGGCTGAGCCCTGAAGAGAGTCAAATTGGCGTTGGCTGAGTCATGTAAATACTGATTACTGATCTAACCAACATAGTGATACAATGATAAAAGGAGGATGGGGGTGGGAGACAGGAAGAGCTGGAGAGAAGGAAAGGGAGCTAAATCCTTATCTTCCACTGTGGGACGGGGACAGATGATGCTGAAACCGGAGCACCGAAAAACAGCAATATGAGCATGTCACGAAGAACCACGGAGGTAAATTTTACAATTAATTGGCAAAAGGAGGTAAACGTAGCTACTCCTGGAGAAGCATAAACGGGAAAACCGGATGGAGGGCAGCAAACACCACAGAACAACTGAGTCTAAGTGTATGCAGCTGTAACTTCCATATTATCAAAATGAAACTAAGCCTAAGGGGAAAAAACCCCATAAATATACATAACATGAAATTGTTATGAAGCCTGAAAATAAAATAAGCATCCTTGAACTCACCGTCCCATTGCTCCTACTTGCGTGTTCTTACCACCTTCAGCCTCCCAAATCTCCCCAGAGATCACCAACATCCTGAATTTCATGTTCCTGTTTCTCTTCACAGCGGTTTTCCTTTAAATTTTTTTAAATTTAATGGAAGGATAGATTTACAATGTTGTGTTCATTGCAGGTGTACAGCAAAGTGATTCAGTCATATATATATATATTCATAATATGTATGTTCTTTTTCAGTGACTTTCCCCTTAAAGGTTATTATAAAATATTTAGCTATAGTTCCCTGTGCTATACAGTAGATCTGGTTTGTTATCTATTTTATATATAGAAGTGTGTATATGTTAATCCCAAACTCCTCACGGTGCTTCTACTTAGGTATGTATACCTACCTAAACAATATATAATTCAGTTTCACTTATCTCTGAATTTCATAAAATGAAATCATACTGTAAGAGTGGGATGAAGTGAAGTGAAGTCACTCAGTCGTGTCTGACTCTTTGCGACCCCGTGGACTGTAGCCCACCAGGCTCCTCCATCCATGGGATTCTCCAGGCAGGAATACTGGAGTGGGTTGCCATTTCCTTCTCCAAGGGAATCTTCCCGACCCAGGGATCAAACCCAGGTCTCCTGTATTGCAGGCAGACACTTTAACCTCTGAGCCACCAGGGAAGCATGGGATAGGCAACCTCTAAAATGACCCCCAGTATTTCTTCTCCTGGGGTAGTCACATACTTTTGTAATTCCCTCCTTTTAAGTGTGGGCTGGACCTAGTAACTTGCTTCTAAAGAATAGAACATGGCAGAATATGGCTGTCACGTCTAAGGTTTGGTTATGAGAAGCCTGTGGCTTCTGTCTCGGAGATCTCTACCTTGATCTCTTTTGAATACTCCCGGCTGGGAGAAGCCACACGTGTGGTGGGGGACTTCAGCCTGCCCACAACCACATGAGTGAGCCTGGAAACAGAAACCCCTTAAGTCAAGCCTTGAGGTGAGGCGACAGGCATTAACCATAATCTCGTGAGAGACCTTGAACCAGAGGTACCCATTTAAGACATCCCTGAATTCCCGACACATAGCAACGATGAGAGTGCAAATGTTTGCTGTGTTAAGCTGGCAAGTTACAGGGCAATTTGTTACACAGTAGTAGATAACAAATGGGGCTTCCAGGTGGCACTAATGATAAAGAACGCACCTGCCAATGCAGGAGACGTAAGAGATGCAAGTTCAATCCCTGGGTTGGGAAAATTCCCTGGAGGAGGGCATGGCAACCCACTCTAGTATTCTTGCCTAAAGAATCCCATGGATAGAGGAGCCTGGCAGGCAACCATCCATAGAGTCGCAGAGAGTCAGACATGACTGAAGCAATTTCATGCACACAGTGAACTAATACAATGAACTTTTCTCTGAATTGCTTTTTCCTAGTCAACATGTATGTTGATATTTGTGACTATAATGTATTCTC
Organism: Redunca redunca; assembly: GCA_006410935.1. Lineage (NCBI taxonomy): Eukaryota > Metazoa > Chordata > Mammalia > Artiodactyla > Bovidae > Redunca > Redunca redunca. The sequence goes on along the minus strand of SJYQ01002035.1, from coordinate 126,614 downwards.
ACTACTGTACTGCATTTCATCATATCACTACACCATCACTTATACATTCACCTATCGATGGCCATGTGGGTGGTTTCCAGGGTTTTCCTCTAATGGGCAATACCGCTATAAACATTCTTAATCACAGCTCCTGGTTGTTTAAGAGTTTCTCTGGGACACTTACTTAAGAGTGGATTTACTGGTTTGTACATATTTAATGTCATTTGAAAATGTCATGTTATTTTCCAAAACACAGTAAAAATTAGGTTTCTACCAGTACTGGATACATGTTCCTGTAACTCCATGTTTTTATCAACACGTCATCATTTAATTTTTGCCAAACTAATGGGTAAATTGGTATTGTGTCATGCTTTTATTTTACATTTTCCTGATGAAATCTGAATGTCAATTTATATGTTTTTTGGTCACTCATATTTCCTCTTCTGTAAAGTACTATTCATGGCTTTTTTTCATTTTTCTATTGGTTTATTTTTGTCTTTTTTTCTAATTCATTTTAAGAGTTCTTTATGTATTTTAGATAAAAACTTTGTCAGTTTTTATGTTGCAAATATGTTCTCCAAGTTTGTGCCAGGTCTTTTTACTTTCTTTATAGTATTTTTTTTCTTTATAGTATTTTTGATGAACAGAAGTTTTACATTTTACTGTAGCTGAATTTATCATCATTTTAATTTATAATTAGTGACTTGCATAATTTGTTAAAGAAATCCTTTCCTATCTGCAGTTTTAAGACTTTCTTTTAAATGTTTCTAAATGTTACCTTTCCTATTTGTCTTCAGTTCAGCTAGAATTGATTTTATGTATGGTGTGAGATAGGGATACAACTTCATTTTTTTTTTATATGCTGCTGCTGCTGCTGCTAAGTTGCTTCAGTCATGTCTGAGTATCCCAAATCCACTTAATGAGCAGTTCATCCTTTCTCCACTGAGAATGCTACCTCTGTCATATAGATTATATGTGAAAGTGAAGCTACTTCTGGGTCCTCTACTCTGTTCCATTGGCCTTTTTGTCCAACCTGGAGTTGCCTCTTTGTAGCTTTTTCTAGGTACCTTCTCAGAGCCTAACACATAAAAGGTGCTTAGTAAATATTTGTGGAATGAATATGGCCTGCTTCTTGCTTTTCCTGTCCCCTTGTGAGAGTTAAGTTGCTCTAGTAATTCAGTGACGCACGTTAAAGTGACTTCAGCTGTTCTCTCTGGCAGAAAAACTTTTGTGAAAGTGGCTGCCAAATTCCCTGGGCTTGGAGTTGGTTCTCACTCTTCACAAGAACTCAGCTTCTTGACAGTAGCTGTGACCTCGCTCTTTTCATATGCATCTTAGTGATTTGATGGCTCTAGTCATTTATCCTGGATCTGGTTTGTCTGTTGGAAATTTTCAGGAATCAAATCAAATCTTGAAGATTCTTTGTCTTCATCTTCTAGTATTCCCCAGCTTTGTACAGTTAGACCCTAGCTCCAAGCCCCTGTGCTTATTCAGTTCTCCAGTGGAAAAACCCACATGTACCTGACTCAACCCTTTGGTGGCCTTGGGCCTGTTGGCACTTCCCTCCTCAGAACAGTCCTCTTGGCATCTTCAGTGCCTTGTCCTGCTCTCCTCCTGTTCTGACCATCCTTCTTGGCTTCTCCAATGTTGCTGTGCTCCAAGCTCGCCTCATACCTTTCCTGCTTCTGTATTGCCTGCCATGTCTTCACTGATCCCTTCTAAGTGACCTTTAAAGCAGCAGCTCAAAACCCACCCGAGTCAATGTGGGCCTCTGTCTGCAACCCCACACCACCCGGCTTCTGCACTCTCCATTTGCTGCCCACACGCTGCCTCAGGGAGGAGACCACTGGTTGGACCCTTGTTAGGTGTCACGGTGAACTACCTGTGTTTGAGTCTGGGTTTTACTCTGTAGGATCTACATGACCTTGTCCTCAGTTTTCTTATCTATAGAAGGGGATAAAAGATACTTGCTCCCTGGAAGAATAGCTATGACAAGCCTAGACAGTGTATTAAAAAGCAGAGACATCACTTTGCCAACAAAGGTCCATAGAGTCAAAGCTATGGTGTTTCCAGCAGTCATGTATGGATGTGAGAGTTGGACCATAAAGAAGACTGAAAGTGAAAGTGAAAAGTCGCTCAGTCGTATCTGACTCTTTGTGACCCCGTGGTCTATACAGTCCATGAAATTCTCCAGGCCAGAATACTGGAGTGGGTAGCCTTTCCCCTTCTCCAGGGGATCCTCCCAACTCAGGGATCAAACCCAGGTCTCCTGCATTGCAGGTGGATTCTTTACCAGCTGAGCCACAAGGGAAGTCCAAGAATACTGGAGTGGGTAGCCTATTCCTTCTCCAGTGGATTTTCCCAACCCAAGGATCAAACTGGGGTCTCCCGCATTGCAGGTGGAATCTTTAACAACCGAGCTATCTGGGAGGCTAGGCACAGAATTGATGCTTTCAGACTGTGGTGTTGGAGAGGACTCTTGAGAGTCCCTTGGACAGGAAGGAGATGAAACCAGTCCATCCTAAAGGAAATCAACCCTGAACATTCATTGGCGGGACTGATGCTGAAGATGAAGCTCCAGTACTTTGGCCACCTGATGCAAAGAGCTGATTCACTGGATAAGACCCTGATGCTGGGAAAGACTGAGAGCAAGAGGAGAAGAGGGTGACAGAGGATGAGATGGTTGGATGGCATCACTGATTCAATGGAAATGAGTTTGAGCAAACTCAGGGAGATAATGATGGACAGAAAGCCTGGCATGCTGTATGTGATTCATGGGGTGGCAAAGAGTCAGACATGACTTAGCAACTGAACAACGATAACAATACTTGTACCAGCTGGCACAGAATTACCTTTAGGGTTAGATGAGCTGATATTTCTAAACCATTGGAATAGTGCCCGGCACATAGCTGCAGTAAAAATGTTGGCTATTGTTGTGCCCTCTTGTGTGATATGTCTGGCCTTTTCCTAGCTGAAAGAATGCAGCATCTGAAGCTGAAGGACTACCTTTCATGTCCTAATGGCTCTGTGACCTTGAACAAATTACTGTCTCAGAATCTGTTTCTTCTTTAGGGAATCAGGGCGTAATAATGTCTGCCCTGACTATCTCACAAGATTGTGGCGAGGAGTGAATGTAGAAGGGCTTTGTCCGCTGGAACCTATGATACACATAAAGGTATGTGACTGCTTCTTGGAGAGCCTCCCACCTGGAGCATCTCCCACCTGGAGTTTTGTCCTAGTGACAAGGGCAGCCACAAGGGGACATGGAGGAGAAGAGGCAACAGACGCCACCCCATAGGAAAAGTCATTCATTCCTCCCAGGTTCGCCTTTCACTCATCCTTGTCCCGCAGCCCTTCTGCATGGTGATGTGTAGTGTCGATCCCTTATCACTATCCAATCCTATCTGCCTCATCTTCAATGTATGTCCAGAATATGGGCAGCCCCCGCCAGCCTTGCTGCCACCATCTGGCCCAGGCCTACCTCCTCGCCTGGACCACTGCAGTAGTCACCTAACTGATTTCCCTGTTTCTGCCTACATAACCCCCACTCACCACCCACTAACAGCAACTAGAGTGGTGCTTGCAAAACAGTATGACAGACCATGTCACCTGGATCCCTCAGACCAACAGCCAAAGTCTGCATGTGTCTCCAGAGCCCTCCCCCACAGCACCAGGACCTCTCTGACCCCGTATCCTAGGAGCTGCCCCTCACCCACTCTGTTCCTGCCGTCTGCTGTCTGTACAGCTCCTTCTGTAGCCCAGCTTTACTCCATCTCCGAGTTTGGATCCCTGCCATTCCTTGTATCTGTAAGGCTCTCACCTCAATTAATTGCAGGCTTTTGCTCAAAGTCAACTTCTCAGGAAGGTACTCCCTGCCCAATCTATTTAACTACTGCAGCCCCAACCCCACCACACCCCACCTTCCTCTCCTGCGTCACTTTTCTCCACGTGAGTATCACCCCCTGACATATTTGGCTTATATTTGTGTGAATTGACTGTCAAAACCTGTTGGAATACCAGCTTCAGGGATATCCCTTATGGTCCAGTGGCTAAGATGCTGTGTTCCCAATGCAGGAGGCCAGGGTTCGATCCCTGGTAAGGGAACTAGATTTCACATGCTGCAACTAAGACCTGGCACATCCAGATAAATAAAAAAAATATATTTTTTTTAAAGAAAAAAAAAGAATACAAGCTTCATGAAGAAAAAGACTTTCTCTACTTTGTCTATTACAAAGTAGACAAAGAAATATTTGCTGAATGAATGAATTAGTGATCCTATTTTGTTTTAACTGCAAGCCAGCAGGACAAGGTCAGTGGGGTAGGAGCTGTTACTCCAATTTTATAATAAAACAATGAGAAGATCAGGAGACTAGGCAATCTCCCTAACTTCTCACAGCGAGTGAGTAAATAGCTGGGCCAGAAACCTGTTTTCTGATTTGAGAAACAGTGGCTGCAGTGAGCAGGGCATGGGGAGGGGCGTGGCAGCAGTGTCTGGATGCCAGCCTGACCTAGCTCGCTGGAGCCCCTGCTTAGTCCCTACCAGCAGGACAGTTTGCCAGGGGACTGGCGAGCAAGTACTGGCTTGGATCAGGGGGCTTGAGAAGTTCTACCTAACAGAGGCATTTTCATGGAGTCCTGGGTTTTACTCCCATCCCTACCTCCGCCTTTATGCTGGTTGCCAGAATAATCAAGCCCTGATTACCAAGTGCCCTCAGCATGCAAGGGCATTTGATTCCAGCCTTGGGGAGAAATCTGCCATTTTTAAGCATCTTATGAGCCTTGTTTAGGAGGATCTGAGAAATGCTTGAGGTACATGAAAGAGTGTCATGAAATTCAAACTCAGTTGCACAGTAAATGGCTTACTGTGGCGACTTTAGCGTTACTCCATTATTCTAGCTACAGGTGAATTCACATCAAGACCAAACCCCTCAAAAAAGTTTTTTCTTTTCTTAAAAACAGTTTCCCTTCTAAACATCTTTTAATATGAAATAAATGGCCCTGGAGGCCCAGGGCTAAGCATCAGCCTCCTGGACCACGTGTCTGATGATACAAGCATCCGTGAAGTCACTCGCTCATCTGTCTCATTTCTATAGTCAATGCCCTATTTTTTTTTTAAAGAGTTGGCTTTGAATTTAGGAAAGTAAGGATGTTTCCCTCTACCAGGTAATTCAAGGCGACAGCCCTGAATCTTTCCAAGGCAAATCTAAATCCAGTCTTTTATTTCCAGCCCCAGGAACTCACAGCATGGGTGCAAAGCCTCTGGTTATTTTTAAAGGGGAAGAAAACCATCATCACCAAAACAGACAACTCCAACAAACAAGTTGCAGCGTGTCACCAAACAGAAGTGGCTCGTGGTTTTTCTGTGAACATAGTGGGCATGGCTTTCTCTCCCAGAGGTGGTGGCCTGCACGCCTCTCTGGTAGCTTTCTTCAGAGACTTTCACCAAATTGGGAGACTTGGGACATCTGGCTGGTGTCATACATCTGGGTGCAGCCTCTCTATGGGGAAGTCTGAACAAGAACATCAGCTCAGCTTTTCTTGTGGTGTGTTTGTCTTCCCTGGGGTCTCTCCCTCCCCACGTTTGGCTGAGAAGTTTTGTTCAACTTCCCCGCTTTGCAAATGGTTGCAGCATTTGAGGGAGGCCAGCTGCCATTCCTTCCACAGTCCATTTTCTCCGCAAAGGGGAGTACTGTCAACCTCTTTGAATGGTTATTAAATTAAAAACCAGATGGTTCATCTGGCAAAGCCTTCTGAGTCAGTTTCTCTATTTGCAGTGTTTTCTTTCTTCTTATTAAAAAATATTTCCATGTTTCCTGATTTGGAAATGTTTAATAAAATGCATGAAAATGGAGAAAAACAATATGTTTGGAAGAAGCACTGTTCCCATGGGAAGCGTGTCTTCCACGCTCTTCAGAGGTGGCGTGGCCGAGACGGGATGAGAGTTCAGACCCCAGCCCTGCCATCTGTTCTCTGTGTGACCTGGGTAAGGAGCTCATCTCTCCACGCCTTGGGCTTTCCTTCCATAAAACAAAATGTAAAACATCTCCCATGGGATCATGCTGATGGTTAGGTGAGATAACAAATATAAGACCCCGAGCAGCATCTGGCAGGCACTGGGGATCACCAAGAGAGTTCATTCGGTCAACAACTGTCGGGGAGCTCTTACTATGTGCCTTGGCACCGACTTCAGGGAACTTACAGTCCAGTGAAGGAGGGTGACACCCAGCAATGCAAAAGCTAGAAAAGGCTGACTTAGAACTGAGACACATGCTGACAGGCAGCATGGGGTGCGCTAAGCAGGGACACCCTCTGAGGTCGTAACCTTTACACAGAGCCCCCCAAGATGAGCAGGGGTGAGGCTGGATGGAGTGCAGGGCGGGAGGGGGTGCACCAGGTGAGGAGCCGGGAGGACATGGAAGGAGAGACAGGGCGGGTAAAGGGCGCTCTCTCCAAGCACCAGTGCTGGGCCTTGACGAGCAGAGCAGCACGAACAGGCTGGCTCCATCGGCCTCACCGTCACCGGCTGCCTGGGTCCCTGTCTCCCTTCTTCCCCCTTCTCTGTCTTCCTCTCCATTGCCTATTTGTCTTCTGTCACCCGCTTTCTCCACTCCCTCCTTTGTCTCTGCCCCTCACATCCCTCTGTCTCTCCCCGCCCCGCTCCTCTCCCTGGCTCAATCTCTTCCTCGCCCTCTCCTGTGAGGAGAGCCTCCCCACCAGGAAGGGGGGCTTCTGCCTCCAACGAGCTGGCAGTCCCTGTGGGGCCACCGGTCTTTCTTCGCCTCAGCTTGGTTTTGATTATCCAGCAAACTTATATCTTGTACCTACTGGGTGGTCAGATACCAGTATCAGGAGATGAAACAGCTCGGAGTCCCTGCTCTGGGCAGCCCCCGCAGAGTCAGACTCCTGGGATGAAGTGGGCAGGACTGCACCAGAATAAGACCACGTGTCCTTGTCCTCCCAGGGCCCGGAGACCACCGCCCTCTGCTCTTCCAGCGGAGGTTTCAGCTGCCACCCCCAGGCCTCTCTGTGTGTGTCTGTGTGTGTGTGCTCAGTTGCTTAGCCGTGTCCAGCTCTGTGCAGCCCCATGGACTGTAGCCCACCAGGCTTCTCTGTCCATGGAATTTCCCAGGTAAGAATACTGGAGTGCGTTGCCATTCCCCACTCCAGGGCATCTTCCAACCCAGGCATCGAATCCACATCTCCCGCGTCTCCTGCACCGGCAGATGGATTCTTTACCACTAGCACCACCTAGGAAGCTCTCCCAGGCCTCTGAAACCAACGCAAACCTCCCCTCTGACCGTCCAACCCATGGACCCACCTGCCAACACGGGACATATCCAGGGGACAGCAGGTAAATTAATTCAGCTTATCTGAACCCTGCTCATCACCTGCCCCTCCCTGTGCCCAGATCCTTCCAGATCCATCCTCTTCCTTCTGCATTTCCTATCTGTGGGCAATAACACCACCCGCCACTCCAGGACGCTGGAGTGTTCACAGAGTTCTTCCACTATCACCCCACATCCAGTGAGTTGGAGTGTCAGTTTGGGCTCCTTTAGCTGTTTCTCCTTTTTGGCCACAACATGCAGTATACAGGATCTTAGTTCCCCAGCCGGGGATGGAGCCCGTGCTCCCTGCTCTTGGGAGCAGAGTCTTAACCACTGGACCACCAGGGAAGTACCTCCTCTAGTTCTTTCAAGTCTGTTCCTCACTCCCATCCCCGCCACCACCTCTGCCAGTGCTATAGAGGTGGCATCCTGCCCCGTGTCCATCACGGCAGCAGTCTCCCAACTAGTCTCCTTGACTCACAGGCATCTGTGCTCCCCTCACACCCTGGAGCCAGGGAAGTCTTTCCAAGACAAAGGACTCTCCTCCACTCAAAACCCACCAGTGGCTCCCCACTAGTCTAGAATGGGGGGTGGTGGGCTACTCTTCAGCCTCAGTGTGGAGAATACCTCAGGCATTCCCAGTGTGGAGATACACTTTGACACACCAACAACCTCTCCAGGACTAACAGTAGTTGAAGAGTTGACACTTGAGAAGGATTTACAAGGTAGTTTCAAGGTTATCACTATGATAACATCACTCTTGCTGTCTTATACTCTGATTTGCTTTCTCCAACAGAAAGGAAGGGCTGGGACTCCAGCTAGGCTGGCAGAAATGATTTATAACCCATGGCACACCCACAGCAGAAGTCACGTATCTCAAAACCATCGTTCCTGCATTACTTGAATAACAGAAAAAAGTAAATAAATTAGGTTGGTTACTGTTGTCTATGATAGAGGATTAAATCCAAACTCCTTAGACTGGCCTGGCCCCAGCCCACCACTCTAACCTCTCCTACCCTGTGCTCCCCCACCTCTAAGCTCTGCTTGTGCTGGTCCCTCTGGCTGGAGTACCCTCAGGCCCAGAAAATTACCTCCTCCAGAAAGCCTTCCCAGATTGAGCCCCTGCTGCAGAGCACCCTTAGCCCCATGGTCCTCTCTGTCCCTCCCACTGCAGGCTCTAATCTTGTGCTTGCTCCTGGGGCTTGCCCTTTTCCACGGTCCTGAGCCAGCCCCAGTGGTCAGGCACTAGGAGGAAGCTCTGAGAATCGGCGGAAGGAGGCAGTGCGTAAACAATGGTCCAGGGGAGGTGATGCTTAAACCTGATCTCATCTTACTCACCTCTGTGAGCCTCTGGTTTCTCACTGCTGCTGTCTTTGGTTTTCATTCAATTCCACCCTCCTGGGCCATGGTCTTCCACCTGGGAGTTTTTTCTCTCCTAGTTGAACCTTTTCCCAACATCAATCAGAGTGTCATTCGGAAGCAAAGAGGCTTCATGGATCTTAGTGTTTTATATATGGAGACAAGAATAACAGTGGTTGGGATTCTTGCAAGATATTTCATCAAAGACCTTAGTGATGATCTATTTCTCATCTCCGTTTATTTCTGGGGCTAACTCTATGAAGTGGGTAGGACTGGCTATATAATCCTATTTTAAAAAGTAACAGTCATCATCATTTGTCAAATGACAGCCATGTACCATGTGGGCCAAACCTTTCTGTGTATCATCTCACATAATCCTCACAATAACAAGGTTTGCAATGGTCATTTCCTGTGTTCCTGAGTTGGAAACTCAGGCTCAGCCAGGTGAGGGAACTTNCCATCTGCTCCTCTGAGACAGCAGGGGGCCCCAGCCCCATGCAGCTGCAACCCCCAACACAGGCTGGAGAGCTGGCCAGGTAGAGGAGTGGGCAGCTGCAGCTCGCCTGTCTGATGCCTTATGGGGCCATTTTGGAAAGACACAGATTTCCTAAATGGGCCTGATGGTGACAAGTGTTCTCAGGAACATGACGTGGCTGTGCTGGCAGAATGGGATTCTCCTAGGGAGCATTAACCAGAGGCCCAGGGCTCCCAACCTCTGGGCCTTTCTAAGGAAGGGAGAAAACAACCATGGTCATACCACCAAACTCCTGGGGGGGGAGGTGCTTTGCCTGTTGGGTAGGCTTTGTCTCTGGGAGTCACTGAGTCTTGGGGCTGCCTCTATCCCCACAAACCTCATTCTTTCCAGGTAAGGAAATGGAGGCTGGAGGGGAGCGTGCTAGGCCCAAGTACACTAGGCTTCTCCTCACCGTGCTGCCTCTTCCTCCTCCACAAAGTACTCATCATTCAGCCTGTCATTCACCCGACAGTCAGCCCCAGGAGAGAGCCACTCAACAGGGAGTTTGGATGCTCTCCAACTTGTGTGATCCAGCCAAGTCGCTTCCCTTCTCTGGACCTCGATTTCTTCATGTAAAACGTGAGGATTTTTCCAGTTCTAAGGTAGGTGTTTCTCTGATGACACTCTACCCCCACTCAACCTCCATCCAGTCTCTGGGGAGCATGTGGCTGGGCTGACTGCAGATATAGAAGCCAGTTATCTTCACAGACAGGAGGCCTTTTACTTCCCATGGGGAACAAGATGAACTAAGAGCTTGGCTCAAGTGGAAACCATTCAGCAACCTCCACCCAGATCCAGCTGGCCACCCCTCGGGCAGCCATAGCAGGTGGCCACCAAATCAAACGGAACCTCTGACAGCTCCTCCCCAGGACTTCTGACCACTGAACACCTGTGATTCCTGAAACAGAACAGGAGAGGGTGAGCTGGGGCCCCCGCTGTTATAGAAGAGTCAGAATGGTTACCCTCCACGTCACCTGGGCCTGCCTGTCTGTCGTTCTCCCCTCTCCTCCTCCCCAACCACCCTGGAGAGGCCCCCGGAGCCGGATCCATCCCAGCGGCCCAGCCCTGGCTCTATTTTACAGGATGCAGCCATCACAGAAGATGCTTGTTACATGTTGCCAGGCAACAAAATGCTGCCTGAAAACTACAACCCACCTCTGACACTTCATAGGACTGGAAACCGGCAGATGAGAGGAGCCTGCCAGAACAAAGGGGAAGCGTCAGGAGGGAACACGTTGGAGCTGAGCAACCGAAGAAGCAAAATGAAAGAGCCCAGACAGTTGTATAAAGTGCCAAACAGCAAACAGATGGGGAGGAAAAACTGACTCACTGAAATGAGGGAGACAGACAGAGAAGGCACCATGGAGGAGAGCCCTCCTGAGTCAGGTCCTCAAAAGGCCTCCTTTATTTTATTTTTGGTAAAATCTGTCATGATTAGAGCTGAGGTTGTTGATAAGGAGGATGATGGTAATGATAATGATAATGATTCCTTAAGCAAACACTTATCTATTAGCTTCTACTTTGATGAGTGATATTATGAAACACCCTCAAGCAATGGCACGATTTTTCGCAGACTTTCCAGGAAATATGATTATTTCCTAAAACGAAGATCTCCACAGGCATCATCATCACCCCCTCACTCAAATACAAGGTCATGCGCTTGTTAGCTTAAGCGACCTTGGGGTCTGAAATCTCAAGCACGGAGTGGATCAGGGAGAGCCAAGCCCAGGGGATGCCCAGGCTGAATGGCTCCCCGGCTGCCAAGGGGACATCAGAGGATATTCTGGGCCATCAGCATGGAAGTGTCCCAGGCAGAGGACCCTCCCTCTCCAGGCAGGATCCCTGGGCCAGCAGTGAGATTCTGCCTCACATACATCTCAAAGCCTCCATCCCTTCGCTTCTAAGATGGAAAAATTACTCCTGCCCCACCTACCTCACAGAGTGCAGGGCACAAGGAGAAAGTGCATAGAATGAAAAGCCATGAACAAGAGGACAGTGTCCCTGACTTATTCAAAAATAATGCCTACCAAAAAAAAAATAATACCTAACCAGGACTTCCCTGGAAGTCCAGTAGTTAAGACACTGCACTGCCACCACAGGGGCGTGGGTTCAATCGCTAGTTAGGGAACTAAGATCTCACATTCTGTATGGCACGGCCAACACACAAACAAATAATAATAAAGCCTAACCTCCTACAAGCTCTGGGTGTTCTAGAAAACACTCTCTTAAACACTTACCATCTGCTGGGTGAGAGGAAATTAATTAGCACCCTCACACAATGGTGGTGGGTTACCTCCACTGCCCTTGGCTTCAGTGTTTCTATCAGTGCAATGGAGATAACACCATAAAAGATTCTTGGGATGGCTAAATGGGATGACGAATGCAAGAATCCAGTACTCAGCAAATGATGGCTCTCCTTCTCCTTCCTCAGGCTTGAGGTCATCCTTAACTAGACTTCCGAGACCCTGGCTCAGTCTCACGAGCCCTCTGGCTTTGCCTAATTTGGCCGCGGCAACAGTCTGGCAAACTCAGGAGGATATACTCTAATTTCTGCAATAATGAAAAGCCTCAAGACACATTTACTCCCTAAATAAAATCCACAGTTTAAATTATAAACAAGAACAAAACAAATTAAGAATGCTGGTAACTAAGTGGGAGCAATTTCATATGTTAAACTTGACAAAATAATTACAAAGCTACTACCCAGTTAACTGTATTCACATTTACTTAACTCTGTAAGTTTGACAATACAGCTGTTTACTTTATTAATTTTGACACGTACTTTCTCAGAAAACGTCTAGCCAGTCTCCAACCCCGCCTGCGCCACCCCCTAAAATCTGACATCATGGAATTCAAAGATGATGGGCCATTTCCACCTGTACCTGCTAAAAGGAAGTGGCTTCCCACTAAAAGTTGCTGTTTGTTTTTCTACAGCACCGATCACAGTTTCGATCTAGGTAACAGATAGCATGCCCTTAAACGCATGATAAGTTGACCTCAGAGTCCCAGCTGAAAGCAAAAGTTAATTCGCTTTGCACAGTTGGCTTTATCTCCTTTGGACCCAACACAATCACAGAAGACAACCCCCTAATTCAACAAATAACCCAAGAATGTGACAGCAGGCAGTCAGGATCCCGGGGTCCCAGGTCGCTTCTGCCCTATGAGTCGGGGACAGGACGAATCACCAAGCCTCACTGAGTCGCCACGTTCTAATCCACTAAACAGGGTCTCTGGACTCTATTCTGCCTGCTTACTTCTCTGGGTCATGGGGAGAAGCAGAAGAGCGTGAGTCCTGGATTTTATGTATTCCCCAGCTTTTCGTGCCTTCTCTTATTTGAATTTCATACTTAAATATAGGAAGTAGGTGAGACAGGCTTATATCTCCAACCTATAGATCAGAAGAATAAGGGTCAGCAAAGGAAAAGATCCAGTGTTCCCCAAGAACCATCTACACTCATAGGCACTTGTCTTATTTAATAGAGGGTAAATGACTTGCCTGGCTTCCCAGGTGATGCTAGTGGTAAAGAATCTGCCTGCCAGTGCAGGAGACCTAAGAGACCTAGGTTAGATCCCTAGGTTGGGAAGATCCCCTAGAGAAAGAAATGGTAACCCACTTCAGTACTCTTACCTAGAGAATCCCATGGACAGAGGAGCCTGGAGGGTTAGGTCCATAGGGTTGCAAAGAGTCAGACACGACTGAAGTGACTTAGCACCCACGCATTACAATCATTGCTAATGTTACTGAAATTGAACCAAATGGGTTCTAGTGTAGGTTAACTATAGAAGGCCTTGAACACTAAAACAAGGAATATGACATAACCTTCTAAAGGGAGCAACTGCAGGACTTTTAGGGGTAACAGAATGTATCTAGTGATAGTATAATTTGAGGTCAGAGAAGCTACTTCTACAATCCAGTGTAAGATGACAGGGATCTGTGTCTGGGAGGCAGCAGGAAGAGCCGAGTCTGAGAAACATTACAGTGTAAGAACCGTAGGGCTTAAGGTCTGAATAAGGGCTGAATGGGGGTGGGCATGGGCACAAAGATAGTGAACAGTTTTGAGCGTATGGGATAGTTATGCCCCAATAGTCCTTCTCCACTTCTTCACTGGTAAAAGAGGCCAGGAATGAGTAATGGCTGCCAATAATAAAGACTACATTTTCCCAGCCATGTGAATGACCAATGAATGTGAATGGAAATGATATGTGTTACTTTTAAGAAATGTCTTTAGAGAAAAAAAGCACACATTATTTTGTCCCTTCCTCCCTCCTGCTGGCTAGAACGTAGATGGGATAGCCAGAACTCTGGCAGCCTTCTTGAACTACGAGGAAGAAGCCTTATTCCAAGGCTGGCAGGACAAGGCAGAAGAAGCCTGGGTTCCTAATGCCATGAAGCGCCACACCTGCTTCTTACTGACCCTTTCCCAGTCTTCTTTCGCATAAGTAAGAAGCTTCTATTTTGTTCAAGCTGCTATCCCTGTGATTTGCAGCCAAAAACTAACTGGAAAAGTTCTTAAGAAAAAGAAGATAGAAAAGCAGAGGGAAGTGAGGGGCAGCAGGATGAGTTTGGAAGGACTGATGCTGGAGCTGAAGCTCCAACACTTTGGCCACCTGATGTGAAGAACCGACAAGACCCTGATGCTGGGAGAGATTGAAGGCAGGAGGAGAAGGGGGTGACCGAGGACAAGATGGTTGGATGGCATCACTGATTCAATGGACATGAGTCTGAGCAAACTCTGGGCAATGGTGAAGGACAGGGAAGCCTGTGTGCTGCAGCAGGGGGTTGCAAGGAGTTGGACGCAACTTAGTGACTAAACAGCAACAACAACGATGACTTTGAACAGAGGCTTAGTACGTGGGACACTCAGTCTCGGCCGGGCACACAGGAGGCATTCAAGGACTCTTCTCTGCCGCCACCACCCTTCTAAGCCACCATTCTCTTTTGCCTGGTCTGTGCAATGGCCCTTCTAACTCATCCTCCCAGTAGTTTTCTTGCCCATTTCCAATTTATTCTCCACAAGGTGCAGAGTGATAGTCTTAGAATGAACGAGGTTGTATTACTTTCTGACTTAAAACTTTCAGAGGCCTCCTACTGCACTTGCCTTTGACCCCTTAACACGGCCCCTGGAGTCCCCTCTGCAGCTCAGGCCTTGCAGTCACATGCCCATCCATATCACTCTCCTTCCAGCCACTCCACAACCGTGCTCTTTGCCAGCTCAGGACCTTTGTACATGCTATTCCCTCTTCTTGGAAAGCTCACCCCCTTGGTCTATAAATGACTCATTCCTTCTCATCCTTCAGATCTTAGCTGAAACATAACCCCTCTGTGGAGTGACCTTCCAAGCAGGTCCCACCTGAGTAGGATTCCTCTCCAACCCCATTACTTAAAAATCATCGCAACCTTGTTTATCTTAACACCTTCAGCAGTATGTACCATAGATTTGAAAGTACATACGTGTGTCTTGAGTTATTATTGTTCTACACGGTCTTCCCTGGTAGACTATAAATCCCATGTGGGCTTATATGTGTGTTTTACTATCTAAGCAATGGCACCCCACTCCAGTTCTCCTGCCTGGAAAATCCCATGGACGGAGGAGCCTGGTGGGCTGCACTCCATGGGGTTGTGGAGGGTTGGACATGACTGAGCGACTTCACTTTCACTTTTCACTTTCATACATTGGAGAAGGAAATGGCAACCCACTCCAGTGTTCTTGCCTGGAGAATCCCAGGGACAGGGGAGCCTGGTGGGCTGCCGTCTATGGGGTCAGCAGCAACACAATGCCTGGTGAACTGTAGGGCTCAATAACCATTAATGTTATTGTTACTCAGCAAGTGATTCATAACTGAACGTTACAGCTCAGGGGACAGACTTGGCTCAGTGTTTAGACTTAGGAGGTGAGGATGCATTCTCTAGGGTGGAGAATGTCATTTAGGAAGCAGATCTGATGGAGGAAAGAAGGGAGTGGGAAAGACCAGTATGAAATGGTCCAGAGAGCAGAGGGTGGAGGGAGTGAGCTCAACATTTGGGCATTCTCTGTTTAAAGGTCTGCATGGGTCTGATAAACTACTGCTTTTATCAGCAGGAAAACGAAGGCAGAGAAATGGGCTCCCAGGCCAGATCCCCAGCACCCTGCTAGGGATGTCCATGGAGACCAATAACAACTCGAGCCCAAGCATATACTTACAAATCTATGGCACAGGGCACATACTGTTGAAGGTGATAAAGAAACAAGGTTGCAATGATTTTTTTTTTTTTTTTTTAAGTAATGGGGTTGGAGAGGAAACCTACTCAGGTGGGACCTGCTTGGAAGTTCTCTCCAGAGAAGTTATACTTCAGCTGAGATCTGAAGGATGGGAATAAATGAGTCATGTCCTGGACACAGGACATGAGCCTCTTGACACTGAAGAGTCCTACCTGGTTCTCCTCTTGGCTTAACACCCCCTGGCCTGAACTCAGCTGTGGCTCAGCCAGGTGGCGGGCTGAGTGGAGTCGGGTGCTGGTCACAAGGCACAGATTAGGCAGGACCTGTGCAGTTGAATTCAGGGAATATTAACAAAACAGGCTGTGGGGCTATAGGAGAGGAATGTCCAAAGTGCTACACCTAAACAGAGATGTGCTCTGACTCTCACTCCCTAATTCCAGGTCATTTTGCTTGTTCTGGGAGATGCTTGCCCTTGCTATGGGCCACTCTCAAGCTGCATTTAAAAATGGTGAGAAAATGGAAGGTTGCCTAATCCTTGGGGCACTGTGTTCAGTCTGGGACCTCCAACTGGTAGAGACATTGATGAACAAGGAGGAGGGTGACCAAGAAAGTGGAGTCTGATCAGGATAGAGTCCTGTGTTGAAAGATCAGAGACCTTTAGATTGAAGAAGATGAAACCTGAATTCTCAAATATTTAAGGGGCTTCCCCAGTGGCTCAGTGGTAAAGAATCTGCCTGAGACGCAAGAGAGAAAGGAGACTCAGGTTCGATCCCTGGGTGGGGAAGATCCCCTGGAGGAGGGCATAGGCAACCCACTCCAGTATTCTCCAGCCTAGAGAATGTTAGGGACAGAGGATCCTGGAGGGCTACAGTCCATGGGGTCGCACAGAGGCAGACACGACTGAAGCGACTGAACAGGCACTTGCACAGTGGAAGAGGGAAGACAAGCCTGCTTCACTGGGTACTCAGCATGTGCTAAATACTTTGCTTTGTGCTAAGGGCTTTTTGTGAATTATCCCATTTCCTGGATGTCCTGAGGCTAGCTTGCCCAAGGTCAGGGTGCTTAAGAGGTGGAGGGAGACCCCAAGCCTGTATCTGCCTAGAAGGCACTGGTTTAACCACCAGCCTATGTTGCTTGAATTTTTGTGAGGCTAAAGAAGACAGTGTTAGGACCCAGGTCAGAAACTACAAGGAATTTAATTTGAACAAAGATTAGGAAGATAGTTCTAAGTCAGAATTGTCTGCAGATTGGACTGAATCGTTATTTTTTTTTTTAACTTTTATTTTATATTGGAATATAGCCAATTGACAATGTTGTGATAGTTTCAGGTGGACAGTAAAGGGACTCAGCCATACATAAACATGTATCCATTCTCCTCCAAACTCCCCTCTCATCCAGGCTGCTACATAACATCGAGCAGAGTTCCCTGCAAGACAGTAGGACCTTGTTGGTTATCCATTGTAAATAGAGCAGTGTGTACATGTCCATCCCAAACTCCCTAACTATCTCTTCCCCCTCATCCTTCCCCCTGCCCTGGCAACCATGAGTTTATTGAATGAACGGTCTTTTAGAATGATGAGTTCCCTGTCCCAGAGCATGGTCGGTAGAGGCAGCATGACTCTAGAGAGATTAAGTACATGTACAATGTGTTGGAGAAGACTCTCGAGAGTCCCTTGGACTGCAAGGAGATCCAACCAGTCCATTCTGAAGGAGATCAGCCCTGGGATTTCTTTGGAAGGAATGATGCTGAAGCTGAAANAAAGATTAGGAAGATAGTTCTAAGTCAGAATTGTCTGCAGATTGGACTGAATCGTTATTTTTTTTTTAACTTTTATTTTATATTGGAATATAGCCAATTGACAATGTTGTGATAGTTTCAGGTGGACAGTAAAGGGACTCAGCCATACATAAACATGTATCCATTCTCCTCCAAACTCCCCTCTCATCCAGGCTGCTACATAACATCGAGCAGAGTTCCCTGCAAGACAGTAGGACCTTGTTGGTTATCCATTGTAAATAGAGCAGTGTGTACATGTCCATCCCAAGCTCCCTAACTATCTCTTCCCCCTCATCCTTCCCCCTGCCCTGGCAACCATGAGTTTATTGAATGAACGGTCTTTTAGAATGATGAGTTCCCTGTCCCAGAGCATGGTCAGTAGAGGCAGCATGACTCTAGAGAGATTAAGTACATGTACAATGTGTTGGAGAAGACTCTTGAGAGGCCCTTGGACTGCAAGGAGATCAGCCCTGGGATTTCTTTGGAAGGAATGATGCTGAAGCTGAAACTCCAGTACTTTGGCCACCTCATGTGAAGAGGTGACTCATTGGAAAAGACTTTGATGCTGGGAGGGATTGGGGGCAGGAAGAGACGGGGACGACAGAGGATGAGATGGCTGGATGGCATCACCGACTCAATGGACGTGAGTCTGAGTGAACTCCGGAAGTTGGTGATGAACAGGGAGGCCTGGCGTGCTGCGATTCATGGGGTAACAAAGAGTCGGACGCGACTGAGTGACTGAACTGAACTGAACAATGTTCAAGGTTGATGGTGGAACCAGAAGCCAAACTGTCTTTTAACCCTGAGTTTAGGCTGTAACCAGCCTCTGAGCACAGCTGAAACATGTTTAACATTTTCAAAAGGAGTTTTACTCACTAGACTCTGTGCCCCCTCTATTGTGGGGGTATTGAGCCCATCTAGCCCTTCTCAGCATGTCCGTGGCTGTCTGGGGGCTTCATTGGCAGGCAGATCCCATGAACTTCTTGGGAAAACAAAAGAACCAGGTGTGGTAGGGTTGGTGGGTTCCCAGGACCACTATTCCCAAGCCACCAGGGGATGGTGGTTGCCAGGGAAACTCTTGGGCAGAGCACAGAGCCGGGAAGTAGGCATCCAGGTGGGGTGGGAGGTAGAGTGGGGCTGGGGATGCTCAATGAGGTGCCACTTGGAGTGTAGCATAGAAAGAAAGGAAGAAAGAAAGTGAAGTCGCTCAGTCATATCCGACTCTTTGTGACCCCATGGACACCAGGCTCCTCCGCCCATGGGATTTTCTAGGCAAGAGTACTGGAGTGGGTTGCCATTTCCTTCTCCAGGGAATCTTCCCAACCCAGGGATCGAACGCAGGTCTCCTGCATTGTAAATGGACGCTTTACCGTCTGAGCCACCAGGGAAGTCCTATCTCACCCTTATTCCTTTCCAGCTCAGCCTCTGGGAGGCTGGAGTCAAGTCTCAGGGGATGGAGGAGACTCTATTAAGTGGAAGGAGAGACTATCTTATGAAAAAAAATCCCCCAGCAGCTATGCTATGAGAGCAGGAGTGCAGGGTTTCACACTAGCCTGGGCAGCGGCAGCCGTGCCCACAGTGGAGGGGGGAGGAAAGCACAGGGTGGCAAGGAGTGCACACGACATGTGCCAGGGCACTGAACACATGGAGAAGGTCTGTGGGGTGAGGGTCCCATCCCTTGCTGGTGGGGGCCTGTACTGAGATGCAGGGTACCATGGCATCGCCAGGGGCAAACAAAACCACCCCAAAGTTGAAAAATGGAAAAGTTGACAGAATGTAGATTTCCTGTCTTGACAAATGTCAGCCCACAAATAGATGTGGCTGACGCAGCTTACAGGAACCCCTCCCTTTTCCTCACCTTGGCTCCCTCCAAGGATTCCCACCCCTGTAAGATTTTTGGCATTGACTCCTCCTAGCGGTACAGCCTTTTTCACTTGGTCCTGGGGAAGAGAAGCCTGGGTCCCCTTAGGCATCTGTGATTAAAAAAAAAAACAGGCAACTTCCTTCTATACATCAAGGATGGTACTAACTGTGTACCATTCTGGGTGGTATCAGAAAGATGGTCATTCCAGGTCTTTTCTGTAGGGCTTAATTCTCAGATCCTGGTTGAGAAAGGTTGAATGATTCTTTCCAGCTGGAGAAAGAGCCCTGTCCTTATCTGGATCTACCCTAAGGCAAAAATCCTGGAGGCAAAAAGGCACTGGCCACCTCTCAGCACCAGGCTTCCCCAGTGGCTCAGCAGTAAAGAATCCATCTGCAATGCAGGAGATGAAGAAGACACTGGTTCAATGCCTGGGTGGGGAAGATCCGTTGGAGGAGGGCATGGCAACCCACTCCAGTATTCTTGCCTGGAGAAGCCCATGGACAGAGGAGTCTGGTGGGCTACAGCCCATAGGATCACAAAGATTCAGACGCAACTGAAAGAACTGAGCATAGCACCTCCCACGAGAGAGAGTTTAGGGAAACCTAGTGTTCAGTGTAACAGAGGCAGGAGGAATCTGGAGACTGACTTGACTGTTAAAAAAGAATGGTTTCTCTGTACAGCAGAGTTCACTTTGCACCCACAATGTCCCAGACTTAGTGCTTCAGAATGCTAATTTTGGGGGGCATTTTCCTCATTTCTTGATTCCTCTTTCTAAGAGGTGTCATTCGTTACTTATAATTTGTGAATGTTATTTAATGTAAATAAAAGTACAAATAAACCAGTCACAAATTAACAATTGCCATAGCAAATTATCAAAGAGCATAAGAATACTGCCAAGAAGAAAGAGGAAAGAAGTTTTGAATCAGAAACAAGAGAAAGAGTACGTGGTCTGTGAGCGAGTAAGGGTCAGTGCAAAACATGCACATGGAATAAGAATGGGACTCTGCAAGAAGCCTGGCTTGGAGAATTTTGAGCATTACTTTACTAGCATGTGAGATGAGTGCAATTGTGCGGTAGTTTGAGCATTCTTTGGCATTGCCTTTCTTTGGGATTGGAATGAAAACTGACCTTTTCCAGTCCTGTGGCCACTGCTGAGTTTTCCAAATTTGTTGGCATATTGAGTGCAGCACTTTCACAGCATCATCTTTCAGGATTTGAAAGAGCTCAACTGGAATTCCATCACCTCCACTAGCTTTGTTCATAGTGATGCTTTCTAAGGCCCACTTGACTTCACATTCCAAGATGTCTGGCTCTAGATTAGGGATCACATCATCATGATTGTCTGGGTCGTGAAGATCTTTTTTGTACAGGTCTTCTGTGTATTCTTGCCACCTCTTCTTAATATCTTCTGCTTC